>OX451741.1:1209272007-1209872007 GCA_948472305.1 Vicia faba | reverse complement strand
CAACCCCGTAGATACAGGCTTCATATTCTTCCAGGTTGTTGGTACAATTAAAACAAATTCTGGATGTGAAAGGGATATGAAAACCTTCAGGAGAGGTAATAACAACTCTGACACCATCACCCATAGCATTTAAGGCACCATCGAACACCATATTCCATCGCGATCTTGGTTCGGGTCCTTCCTTTGGGTCAGGAATGTTACAATCCATGATATACATGATGTCTTTGTCCGAGAATTCAAACTTCATTGGTTGATAATCTTCCACGGGTTGATGAGCAAGATAGTCTGCCGATACACTACCCTTGATGGCTTTCTGAGTAGTATACTAGATATCATATTCGGTCAAAATCATCTGCCAACGGGCTACCCTGCCTGTGAGAGCTGGCTTCACAAATATGTACTTGATAGGATCCATTTTTGATATCAAGTAATTGGTATGTGTTAACATATATTGCCTCAGGCGCTTGGCAGCCCACAAGTGGACAACATGTCTTTTCAAGCAAAGTATATCTTGCCTCGCACTCTGTAAACTTCTTGCTTAAGTAATAGATGACTTGTTATTTCTTTCCAGTCTCGTCATGTTGACCGACATTCTCGTCATATTGACCGAGCACACAACCCATGGAATTTTTTAGGGTTGTGAGATACATGATTAATGGATTTCCTTCCACTATAGGCATGAGGATCGGAGGTTCCTGCAAATATTTTTTATTCTGTCGAATGCTCTTTGACAGTTGTCATTCCACTCGACCAATTGATCTTTCTTTAGCAATTTAAACAATGGTGCGCACGTGGCTATGAGATGAGAGATAAATATAGAAATGTAGTTTAACCTCCCTAAGAAACCACTGACTTCTTTTTCTTTTTCCGGTTCAGGCATTTCTTGAATTGCTTTTACTTTAGCAGGATCAACCTCGATACCTTTCTCGCTTATAATAAATCCCAACAAATTTCCAAATCTCACCCCGAATGTGCACATGTTCAGATTCAACATCAGCCTGAATTTCCTCAATCTTTCGAACAATTTTTGCAAATTGACCAAATGTTCTTCCTCTTCCGGAGATTTGGAAATCATGTCATTAACATAGACTTAAATCTCTTTATGCATCATGTCATGAAAGAGAGTAACCATAACACGCTTATACATTGCCCCAACGTTCTTCAGACCAAAGGGCATCACCTTATAACAAAATGTTCCCCATGGTGTAATGAAAGTTGTCATCTCCATGTCTTCTAGAGCCATCTTTATCTAATTGTAACCATAGAAGCCATCCATGAAGGAGACCACCTTTGATTGAGCTATATTATCCACCAGGATATCAATATGGGGAAGCGGAATATCATCTTTAGGACTTGCTCTGTTCAAGTCCCTGTAATAAACACACATCCTGACTTTACCATCTTTCTTCGGTACCAACACAATATTGGAAATCCATGGCGGATAAAAAATTACTTTCAAGACTCCTGCATCCAACTGCTTTTGTATCTCCTATTTTATCTTCCTGGACATCTCAGGATGAGTTCTTTGAAGTTTCTGCTTGATTGGAGGACAATCTTCTCAGAGGGGAAGCTTATGTACCACAATATCAGTATCCAGGCCAGACACATCTTTATAAGACCAGGCAAAGATATCAACGTACTCACGGAGCATCTCAATCAGTATCGCCTTTACACTTTCTTCTAAATCAGCCCCTATTCTGACCTCTTTCTTTGCCTCCTCGGGGCCCAAGTTGATCATTTCCATAGATTCCTGATGCGGTTGGATAACCTTTTCCTCTTGCTCTAACAATCTAGCCAAATCTTCAGGGATTTCATAATCTTCCTCACCATCTTCTTCGGCTTGGTAGATCGAATTATCAAAGTCATAATGAGCGATAGCAGAATCATTATTAATGGTTTCCAGGGTGGATGTGCATCTGCATGATTGATTGGTTTTTGTTTTAGTGACAATGTGTGAATAATAAAGACATTGCCATTTAAGAAAAATAAAATGGAAAGGAAATGAATACAATATTTGAATGCAAAAACATCCTTTATTTCATGATAAACTTTTGAAAAAGAAAAACATGGTGGACCTGCACAATGATCCACTACGCCTTGGATAGAGCGCATGAATTATGACATGATAAAAAGAAAACAAGAAAATTACTCCTCAGTAGTTGTAACTTGGATGGTATCCATGGAAGTCCAATTGTCGAGTTCTTGGCCTGGAATACTTGGGCGAATCCAATCACGCATGATGTCATCACTGTCTTCATCATCACCAATTGCATTGGTGCATCCATCTTGGGCGAAACCAGAGCTGGAAATCATTAATGGAGTACACAAACTAGGAGCTTTGGGAGTTGTACTCTGATCTCTGGGATTGAAACCAAGGCCAAACTTGTTAAACTTTGGGATGACATCCACAACCTGACCCCATCCTTCGGGCTGACCAGTCTCAACTAGTGCTTGAGCATCCATCTGACATATGAGCCAACTAATCATTTCTGCTAGACCAACAACCAACCTTTTTTTTGGATTCTAGTAACATGTGCAAAAACCTCATTGAATTCGATTCCTTCTTTCTAAAGAAATCCTTTCTCCATAAGCTTTACCTTGTGTCGAGTTAATTCCCCTTTGGGATTTAACTTCACCTTGTAAACCCACTTGACATCGATTGCCTTCTTTCCTTGAGGCAATTCGATAAGTGACCAAGTGTTGTTGTCTTCAATGGAACAAATACCACAGAAGGGCCTCACATCTTCACATATATTTTGCATAAACTTTCTTGAAAATATAAAATCAAACGAAGACCACAGAAGGGCATCGCATCTTCATAACACATAAAATAACGCTTATTTATGCTATATAACACGGGTTGCAAAGAAAACACTTTAGATATCATCTCCTGAATCATAATTAATTCATTTTGAACTTCGCAGCGGAATTAATGAGTCTTAACTCTATTCGTAAAATAACCTCAATATCATGAAAGGTAGTTCAAAGGTTAATAACATCTTCACACCTACGGTGTATAATATCATAACCTAAAACATGGCAAAAGTCATGATAGAAAATACAAAATCTCAAGATCACAAAACATGCAAGGTTCGCAACCAATCGATCCCAACCCCGATGGTACATATCAGAGAAAGACTCCCTTTATTCAACAAAAACAAATAAATGCACTCAGAAGCTATCCTCTAATGCTTTTACGGGTTATTCTTGATCACCTGTGTGTTACCCACGTGGAGGCAACATACAAACAGAAAGGGTGAGTAAATCGAAATCGTTATAATAGACATAAGGAATAAATATAGTAGACATGCATATAGGTGAGGCACCAAACATCGTAAGAACCTCATGTTATACTTACACCTTTACAACGTCATCAATTCACAAAACCATATTATCAAAACACCAATTATCAACAAATATCATTCAATCACATCATAATGCAATATCACATAAAATGTAATGCATCATCATAGACTCATGCATGTGGTACAAAAACTTCATTGATGACTCAATCATCGTTATCTCTAAAGATCCCCACCAATAGGATCAACTCCTGCTAGGAACCAGATCACTTCACAATTTTCTACTCAATCCAAACTATGAGATTGATTCCTTCACTAGACAATTATCCTATCATCTTCACTGGATCAAAGTCCTAAACTATGCCATGAATGCATGATGCACACCAACATAATAATAACAACCATGACTAGTCAAAACGTGTCATCATTCATGAAATCATCAGAACATCATCTTATCATCATAATAAACAAAGAATCATCATAACATCATTATATCATCATAACAAACAAAGCATCATGGTAATCTGACACGGGGAAGCTAACTTCATCCTAGCTCAGGTATTGGTAAAATACTTATTTTATCTCCTTTTATTCCATCAAACTAAATTTAATTGTATTACATATCCAACGCTTCAAACGAAACCTCAATCCGAGTTCTAAAACTCAAGTTACGGATCTTGGAAGAAAAACTAACACAACCATCCAAATTTGGACACCATCCCCCGATGACATACCTCTATCGCCTCCATTTTCGCCCGATAACGCTTGGAGCGATGCAATCCAGTAGCATCACTCTTTTCTGCCCTTCATTGCTCCCATCTTCGCCTGGAGATATCCACGCGACAACACCATTGTCTGGCAACGCTACCCTATCGCCTGGCGACACAACACAAACAAGGTTTTCTGTTGTGATTTTCTGCATAAAACCTAGTCCCAATCTTGCAATTTCTGCACATTATAGGTCCTAAAACATCATCTAATCACAAGTTTTTCACCAAACATCAACAATCCAATGCATTATTTATTATATGTACAATTGCTTACAATCTAAGACCACAAAACATCACTTAATTCACCTAATTATCACATGTTCATCACAACCAAAAATCTATTAGAATCCACAACCATCTAAACCTTAGATCAATCATAATAATCAAGATAAACACCTCTTACCTTAAGATTATTGCTAGATATCAAATCCTCTCCGTGCTCTACAAAAATTCCTATACTCCTTCTTGCCTCTTTGAGCCCTAGCTATGTCTCTGCCTCTTTTTCCCAAAAAACTATTTGTACGGAATGATCGTGTAAAACCCAAACCTTTTCCTTATACCAAACTTACCCTTTTGGACCCTTAATAATGAACTTCCATTATTGCCCTCACTTATTCCTTCCAATTGGCCATCTTATCCTTATTTTCTCTACACCATGATTCTATTTATTTAAATCTAAATAATTCTAAACTAACTTTTTAAATTGTAAACACTCTTATTATCCCATCTGTAATACGGTGAGAGAACTGACTTGATTTGCGTTTTATCACAAATATGCAGATAGCTAGAGTCGCCACTAACTTTTCTTTTATCCAATAAGGAAAGGGTGAAAAGAACAGGAAAGACCTTGAAGATTTTGAGTTCGGGGGGTAGGTTATGAAAAGGGAAGGTGTTAGTGCCCTTTTCATCCGTAGTTATCTACGGGTTCTTAATCCCTTAGCTCACTTTTAAAATTTGCTTTTTGTGTGTGTGTTTGAAAATATTTTGAAGTTTGAACTTTTGAACGATTTTTGTATCGATCATCAAGAATGCTTAAAAAGTGTTTTGAAAATATCTTTGAAAGTGTTTGTGTAAAATGTTTTGTTTCTATGAGCAAACGATTAAAAGTTCTACCCACTCAAGGTCATTCTTGTACTTTTCCTCCTCCTTAAGATAGTGCTATATGTACCATTAGTTTGTAGGAAGCCCTATCGTTAAATGTGAAGGGACAAGCGAAGGGTCATCATACGGTCATCGAAGGAAACTTGTAAGGACGCTTTAGAAATTTTCATGAAGGACTAGATCATTTATCGAAAGGCAACATCGAAAGGGTCATCGAGGGACTGTGATCTTTTATTCGAGGGTTTTTTCTAAGACGTCCCTATTTTCAAGGTACATGATCATTTTATTCTGAATGCAACAAGAGAGATTACCCTTAAGGTGAAAGTGTGTGAGTGTGTTCATTTCAGTTATTTATCTTTTGAATTTAGGGTTTTCTATTATTTAGTTTTTATTCTTGCCATACAAACCCTAGTTACTAAGCAGTAATAGTAAGTAAAACAGTAAAGTGCAAAAAGTAAAGTTCCTATGCTATTTTATGGTCTTGGGGCAGTTACATAAATAGTGAAAGCGGAAAATAAAATCATATAACTATTACATTCTGGAGCAGTTACATAATAATAAAAAATGCGATAAGATAAAAGCTACGTTATTACGTTTGCGATAACATCCTGTACAATTTAACTATGAAAATAAAATAAGATGAAGGAAAGAGGAAAACAAAATGTTTTTTGGCGATTTTTTATGAAAAATGTTTTTTGATGATGATTAAGATAAAGCCTAAAAAAGCCAATTAATTTGAATTAATAAAAATTTAATTGATTAAATCAATTAAAAAAAACCTAAAACCAAATTTAGTTTTAATTAAAAAAGTTTAATTGATGAAGTTAAAAATATGTTAATAAAAGTCTAAAACCTAATTATTTTTAGGGTTTATAAAAGAATAAATTACGGTTAAAAGGATTAGGGTTAGAAAATAGGGTTAATGAAAAAATTAAGGAAAACAAAGAAACAAGTTAGAAGCAAAGTCAAGCAAACTACCAGGGGTGGGTGTTGAATTCACGCCCTTTTCCCTTTCACCAACAAGATTCACCACTGCACCGAGAATGCACTAGTGTTAGAAAAACGTGCATAATTCAAAATATAATCAACCTGTAAGGATTAGGAAAATATGAAAAAATAAATTGTCAAAGTAGGGATCGAACCCACGCCCTTGCAAACTAGTGCCTTAACATGCACTCCCTTGCCACTGGGGTGGCTGTTTCATCCGGTCATCCAGTGACAACAATTAAATATATTATAAACTTAAATAATTGGGCGAAAGAAGCGCTAGAGCCCTAACTCTGGTCGTCTTCTCGGTGAGCACCTTCTCCGTTCCTGCAAAATAACAAACATTAGAGGTTCCAAAGGACCCTACCCCCCTAATTCAGGCCTTGTGATTTCACTGGAACCCTTAGTTTGGGCTAAAACGTGCTATATTGTGAGATTTGACAAAACTAACATGAAATTGACCAAGCATGGCAATTCGTGATTCAACCATTATGGGGATCATGCAATGGTCTCATCCTTCACATGGATATCTCAGGAACATATTAGTAAAGTTAGCATGCGTTAAAACACAAAGAAAAAAAATATGAATTTGCAAATTATAGGGCAACCAGAGATGCATGGAATGTTGGTTTTGTATGCTTTGAATTATCAAGTTTAATCAATTCTTACCCTATACCACTTCAGCGATCAATTGGAAGGGTTGGTATGCTTTGAAGGTGGTTGCAAATAGGATTTACAACTTTCTCTAGTTTTGATATATTTTATAATTTTGGAAAGGGTTTCTAGTGCAACAGTTTCATGTTTTGTTATATCTAAATGAATGAGGTTATATAGAGCTTAATTAGGTCAAACAAGGGTGGGCTTGGACCTTGTATGAAAGACCTTGATTTTATCTTATTTAATTTTGAATTTAAATAAATAAAAATCAAAATAAATAGAAAAAAAACCCAAGGGGTGCATGGATAAGTTCAAAGGTTCACAATGAGGTCTTATGCACATTTGGATCTTGAAACATCGGCCCATTAGCCCAAAATTTCAAGTTTGCTCATTTTAGGTTTCATGCATTTCCTCAAAACTTCCGAAATTGCACCAATCATAACTCTCTCAATTGAAGGCGATCTTTGACTTTTTGGAAAGCCCAAGATGTCCTATACAATCTCTATGTTGATCATTTTTCCATTTGAGGAATTTATCTTGATGTAAGTTGTCTTGACAAAAAACTGTCTTTTTGTTGACTTTTGAAATGACCTATAATGTGTTGACCCATATCTCTCAAACCAAGCATTTTTTGGACTTGAGCTTAGAGACACAAAGTTGTAGAGAATCGAACTTCCTTCAAAAAGATATTTGTTTAAGAAAAATATGATGAAGCATGTGAAAGTTGTGCTTGGTCAAAGTTCAGTTGACTTCCCCTTAAGAAAACCCTAATTTAGTAATTTTTTATTTTTGATGAATCTTGAGTTTTCTTGATGAATCATGATCAACCCTTGATCAAATGATGAATGTGACTTTAAAATCTTGATTTTGACCAAAATCTTGAGGTTTGACTGTATGTTGACCTTATTTGACTTTTTGTCCAATAGTTTTTTTCCAGTCATCTGAGCAATTGACTGAGCAAACTTGTGATGCAGGGCAGGAAATTTGTTATGAGAATTCTTGGAGACATATAAGGAACCATGAAATCCATTTGAGGCTTTAGAAACCCAATATTCCTTGAGAAAAGTGAAACCCTAGTTGTAGGTCCACTACTTAGGAGTAGAATTTGTCTGATCACTTCTTAAGCAACCTTGAGCAATTGAGAACTCTAGAAGCATGAGAAGGCATATTGAATAAAAAATGGGAGGGAAAATTTTGGGGTACAATAGGTTCCCATGTTCAATCTTCTTAAACCTGAAGAGTCCAAGTTATTCTGAAAGTGGTTCAGGTTTTAAAACAAGAAGAAATTTCAAAAGGAGGGAGAAGATTTTGAAAATAAAGAAGATGGGAGAAGATGAAGGGACTATCCTAAAGAATAAGGTAAAAACCAGGGAAAAGAATCGTCTAACCAACAAGAAGCCACACTTGACATAACGAGTCAATATAGAATTCCCATCCTTTGGATTTGAAACCAAACAAACAATTACAAAAAAGACCTCTTAATAAAACCAAACTCCATTTGCATTAAGTCTTCACAAAAATTGGACAGAGTAACGACTGTATACATATGAATTCTAGATCACAAACAAAGCATGTAATCACAATAACCTGCACACAAAACAAACAAACAACCCAATGTCTTCGGGTAAACCCCAAGAACTCCAGACAAAATAATAGTTGAGGTCACAAGGTCTCCAAGATAGGTTAAGGCCCCTGATCCTAAGTCCAAGAAGTCCATATCTCCAAAATGCAAAGGATAGTAATCAAGTAGTCCAAGTAACGTTAAAGTTTTTTTATGGTTCAAGTTGATTATTAAATATCTTTAAAAAAAATGAAAAGCTCAAATGAGAAAACTAAAAATGACATAAAAGTAAATGCTCAAGTGAGAAAAGATGAAAATAGCATGAAATGTAAATGCTAAAATAGATGTGCTTAAAGTAAAGGCATAAAGTAAAAGTGTGATGCGGTGGGAGAACTGACTAGATGTTTTGCGTTTCGTTCGCACTTGTGCGGTTAGCAAGAGTCACCACTGACTTTTCTTTTATCCAAAAGGAAAGGCAAAAAAGCACAGGAAAGACCTTTCGAGAATTTTCTCGGGTTCGGGGGGTAGATTATGAAAAAGGAAGGTATTAGCACCCTTTTCATCCATGGTTTTCCATGGGCTCTTAGTTACTCGTTTAGATCACTTGCTTTTGTTTGATTGTATGCTTGTGGTGTGGGTTTTGAAAGTATTTTGAAAATTTTCTTTGTAATGGTTCTCGTCTCTATAAGAACGTATACAAAGTTTTTGTTTCGAAAAATGGTTCAAAGATGTGTTTGTGAATCGTGTTTTGAAAAGTATTTTGAAAAGAGGTTTTTCAATGGTTCTCGTCTCTATAAGAACGTATAGAAAATGTTTTGTCTTTTGAAAGTGTTTTGAAATGGAGGTGTAGGTGTGAAAGTTTTTGTCGTGAGCAAGCGAGTAACTAAGAGCGAATCTATCTACTCGAAAGATCTTAAGTTGTTATTTTCTTCTTCCTTTTAATGGTGCTATCTTACCATTGATTTGGTAAGAAGCCCCACCATTGGATGTGAAGGGACAGACGCGGGTCAATTTTACAATCATTGAAGGCAACTTGTGAGACGCTTTAGCAATTTTGTAAGGGACGAGATCGTTTTAATAGAAGGCAACATCGAGGGTCATCGAGGGACTACGATCTTTGTTTATTGAAGGGTCATTGCTAGAGTGTCTCATATTCGAGGGTCATGATTGTATTTCTGAGGCAACGGGTGAGGTTTCCCTAGAGGTGCGCGTGTGGAAAAGTGTGTTGATTTCAAGTTATTTTATTCTTGGATTAGGTCATCTAGCGATTGATTTTTGAATCTTGCCATACATGCCTAGTTACTATACAATATATAGAAAACAATAAATTGCGGGAATTGAAATTCTAAACTATTACAGGATGTTCGGGAATGAGGGTACAATTGTTACAAATGCGGATGAATCAAATGGAATAACAATGTCCAAATATCAAACAATACAACCAAATCGAATCGCTGTGCGATTTAATATAAAGCTATGACAATTTATGAAATAAAGTTAACAAAATGTGAAATGTATGTATTTACTTGGAAAGAGAAAAATAAAACCTATTCTAAAAAGAAATTGATTAAATTAAAAATCTTTATTATTATTTTTTTTGTATTATGTAAACAAACTTAAAGAAAGAAAATAAGCTAAGTTAATTTTTGATGTTTTATTAAATATATAAAAAAAATTAATAAAAATAAGTTATATAAAAAAAAGAAAATAGTGAAAATTGATTTTCAAGACTTAAATCAAAAAATGTGTTCTATATTTTAATTAGTAATAAAACAAAAGAAAGAAACAAATTAAAAAAGTAACAATGGGCTTGAGTGAACTTAAAGGGTACTAGGCCCAAAGAAGTATTGTTATCCATTGCTGTTAACAAAACATATCAGAATGGGGGTATGTTAGCAAGCGAATGGGCTTAAGGGTTTGCAAAAGATAAGCCCAATGTTCTTAAACAGTTTAACGTGTCTGATTAGGGAAGCAAAATGAAATTAGGGTTTGTGGAACCCCTTGGTACATCGGCGCTCTCTCATCGTCTCTTTCGCTCTCCTTTCCAAACTGTTCATTTTTCTCACTAAACGTCCCTATTCTTCTTCCTAATTTCGTGAACAAACATCTCTTGGCATCTTCGATTCAAATTGATTCACGTTTTTTTGTGTGGAAACCCTAAGTTCTGAAATGGATTTATGTCTAAGAGGTTTGAAATTTGCTTATCTGATCTTCCCTCAACCTTTCGTTGCTGGAGCTCTCTCTCTCTCACCTCCTAACAATTTTCAGTGGTTTTCATAGAAACGGTACGGTTCTATAAGTTTGAAGCTTTGAACGATTTTTTTTATTTCTTGTCTTGTTACGTTTTTTATGTTAACCTACTATTTTGTCCATTACGATGTAGGAAATGTTATGAGGAAGGAGAAGGATCCATACCTGCTTGGAAATTTCTGTGAAATGAAAAGGAAAGGTGAACTTGAGAGTAGCGCTCCCTGGTGGCGGAATTGGCGAGGAGGAAGAGATGATGACGAAAGCCTTGCTTTTCTGGTAACTTCTTTCTGTTCTTTGAGCTTTGAATGATGATGATGCTATACTTCTGGTTTTTATTTTTATTTTTGTAAGTTTGTTGGATGTTGTTTTGATACTTTGACAGTTTTGGGATTTGATTTTGTGATGATGGTTTTGACAGTTTTGGAAGTTTTGTGATTCTTGAGGATGACTGTTGTTTTGTATTGATGGTTCGACAGTTTCTTTTTGGATATGGTTACAGTTTGGCTTTGAGTATGTTTTTTTTCTGGTTTGAACTATTTGACAGTTAGCAGGTTTGGTTGATGATGTTGAAAATGGTTTTGGTTCTATTGACAGTTTGAAATTTCTGGTTTTTGATTTGTGGATTTGTTAATGTTGAGCTAACAGGTTTGATGAGCTTTTAGATGGTTGGTGATTTTTGGAGTTTGACAGTTTGGTTTTGAATGTTTTTGTTGTTTTGGATTTGTTGGTTAACAAGTTTAGTTTGATGTTTTGTTTGAACTGTTTGACAGTTTGATGCCTTTGACAGTTCTTTGGTTGATGGAAGTTTGAAGGTTGGTTTGGGATATTTGGTTTGAACTGTTTTACAAGTTTTGGTTTGATGGTTTGAGGTTTGATGGAAGATGGTTTCAAGGTTGATGGCAGTTTGACAGTTTAGTTTTGAATGTTTTTGTTGCTTTGGATTTTTTAGTTATCAATTTTTCTGAGTTTGATAAAATGTTCGCTCCCTTTTCTTGAGCCTTGTCTACTGTTATATTATTTTGCTTTGGTTTGACAGCTTATTCAAAAAGGGGGGAAAACCATCATATTTTGAATACTTTGGCATCTTGTCCTTTTGCTCTCTTTGTTGCAGTTTTGTTTTTCGGCATACTCTATGCAACTTGTGACAGGCTGTGGGCAGGGCAGCAAGGTTGTACCTTTTGTGCAATTCCAATAACCTAGGTGATTTCTTTCCTCTCCCCTCTCTCAATGATAAAAAACAAATTGCTTTTTCTGAAAAGTTTGCAAATAAAATGGGAAATGATGAAAATGGCTTATTGAACAAGCCTCTTGCTTGTTCACTTGGTTTACCATACTGATATACTTTCTTTGCTGCCTGCTGTTTGTTTGGTGCTAGCTTGCTGCCTCGTTCTTGCTGTTTGTTGCTTGTACTGCTTGCATTTTGTTTTTGCCATGCTGTTGTTTGTTGCATTCAATTTGGAATATTTGTTTTGGCCATGCTGCTGTTTGTTGCATTCAGTTTGGAACATTTGTTTTGTCCAGCTTGCTTGCATTTCTCTTGTTTGGATAGTTTTCTTACATTTCCTATTTCTTCTTTTTGTGAACCAAGAGGAATAATTCTCTTGTGATTTGCAAATATAGAAAAATAAAAAATGTGATGAAATAAAAAATAGCCTTCTGATTCCAAATTGTAAACTTTAATGATGAACACTCTTTTTTTCTTTTGAAAATTCTTGCTCATGTCCAATTAATTATACTAACTATTTTTTTGTCTTTCATTTTCATGTGAGCACAACTGGATGGTGGCAAAGTAGGGGAAGCAAGAGACTCTGTGGCAAGCATAGAAGCAATGGAAGCTCAATCAACCTTAGGCATAAATTCATTTTCTTTGTAATTTAGAGAGAAACATTCAATCAATTGTACTAATTTATTTTTCAAATACGATAAGTTGTAAAACCTAAAGCATTTAAATAATAAATTGTTTTGTAACAACTTTTGAAATAAATGAAGAAAGTCTTATGAGATATTCTAATGTCCATTAAAATCCTTTACTGTCAATAACTCGCAATTTTCTCTTCGCATCTTAACTAAATCTTAAAGATTCCCAATCAAGATAAATGAAACAAAATACTCCAATCTGATAACTTAAATTCCAATAATCCTGTAATCCTGTAATCTTGCAACTGCATTCCAATTAAAACATGCACTGTCCATTCCATTTCCTAAACAAGCAAAGGTTTTAAAAGACGCAAATCATCTGGTTAACCTTGAGAACAAACACTGTCTTTTCAATACACTTGAGAAAGCATGAAAAACTGCGAAAGCCAATTGGATCTTTGAGAATTCATTTCTTTTGAGAATTGCAAGAAAAACCCTAATTGCTGGTTTACTGCCAAAGGAGAAAATCTGTCTGATCGATTCCTGAGCCAACTTGAATATTTGAGAAACCCTAGGGTTGTGCTTTCAATGAAAAATGGGAGGGCAAATTTTGGGGTACAACTGTTTACCTTGGTATTTGGTAAACAACCGCTGATCCTCCAAATGGTTACTTATTTGGTTACTCGCAGGATCGATCAGATTGATCCTAGGACATAGGTTGATTTTGAAGTTTTGATTAAATTAGATAAGGCTTTAAATGACAATAAAATAAGAGGCTTTAAGTAAATAGCATGAAGAAAGGACTTGGTAAAATAAATAAGGCTTTAAATGAAAGGGCTTCGACAGGAAAGTAAAGAAGAAAGCAAGTAAATTTCTGGAAAAGTAAATGACTTTGATTAATAAAGTTGGTGTTTCACACATACATTTCTCAACAATTCTTTCTCACACGCTGGGTACTCGAATCTATATGAGTGACTTTATATGGAATTGTGAACACACCCGAGAAACTACATGACTACTACTATTTATACTAAAACATCCCAAGTAACCGTCGGGCAGTTACACTGCTTCGAGATGAGTCCACTTGGCACGTTCTTAGCGTTCGACGCCCCAGATCTTTGCACGTCACACTTGGTAACCGTTGGAAACCGTTTTCCCTCCAAACGCTTGAATTTCAAATTGCTCCACTCTGAACCATCGAACATCTTCGTCGAGAAGCATCTTCAACGAGAAATACCTTCGACGTCGAAGGCAACCAACTTCTCCCTTGGAAGAAATCTTTTAAGTACCTTGCCATCTTTCGATGGGCATTTCGACGGATCTAGCCAGTCGAAGACATCCTTCAGCTTTAATGGCTGACATTAATAAAACAAGGGTGTCGAATTTAGGAGCCAACAAATTGCCCCCCAAGAATGCCTTATTTCGACTCTGAAAGAAAAAGGCATTCTTTGAAACGCCATTCGACACCTGTCTTTCCACGCTTAGTCACAAATTAAATTGTGCACTTTTTGTTGTCTTCTACCAACCACTGGCAATCCCAAGAAAATCATCATTTATCCGTACCTAAGACGTCACTTCAGTACAGCGTGCAGTACCAAACGTCATTTAAGAATTTGTCATTATGACAAATTCCCAAAAACGAGGACGCACGCTGCGTCCCTCTATTTCTGCAGAACGGCTAAAACAACAGGGGGATGCCACGTGTCCCACTATCTCCTGCAATAATTAAATGGCATTTAATGTCCTCGGATTTGGGGATTTTCCCCCACTACTATAAATAGCAGTAAGTACCCCATTGTGGGACTTTTTACGCCATCTAGCTTTCAAACTTCTCTATTTTCACACAAACTTGTCATCTTTGCAAAACCCTTTCTTCCTTCACTTCGTCTTCAACCTCACCATTAACAATGGCATCTGGTTCCAATGCTCCTAGCGCTACTGCACCATCTGGAAACACCAAACCTAAGGTTTTCGTCACTGCTCCAGTAGTAACTGCTACGGGCCAACGAAGGGTCCCTGAGCCCTTGGACATCGCCGTCCGTGACTCTTACTCACACCACCTTATGATCCCGGTTGGATACTCCAACCAGATCTTTGCTATGTCTGGCCCCTTGTATCCAAGTATTGCTGAGGCCATGAAGATCAAGAGTTATTTTCCGGTAGTTGAGAAACTCAAACCGGTACTTCGATCCGGAGGAGATGTCGGAGGACCAAATTGGATTCTCTGACACCAAACCAACCTATACCACTTTCATCAACCACTACCACGACAGGTCGACAGATGTTGTGTCGGATGTCGAACACATAGCGTTTCTAGCCTTATGGCTGACTCGCTTTGTATTTTGCTCGAAGTCCTTACAGGTGACCAAGAAGATGGTCACTCTCGCTACTCAACTCCATCATGGCCAGAATATCTGTTTGGCAGAATTGATTCTGGCTAGCCTCTATGATTCGATTTGTAATGGGGCAACTCTCCTAAAAATTATCGAGAACAGGGCCAGTTTGCTACTTGCTGGGCCTTTTTGGCTGCTCCAACTGTGGCTCAATGCCACCTTCGAATCTTTCTTACCTAAGAAGGTTCAAATAAATGAGCAGGCTCCAGAGATAGCGAACAGACGCGTCGAAGGAACCAGACTGGCTCTGTTGACGCCTATGGAAGATGGACTGGAGTTTCAGCAAACCTTCACCAACTTTGTTCTAATGTTTGCTCGAAGGAAGGAGTTTGCTTCGACTATGGCTCCGTTTGCTCGACGGAAGGTAGGCCCAGCATGGTTCACAAGGCCACATCCAAAGACGTCGAGTGGTCCTAATGTTGACGAACATACAATACTGTGGGAGGCGTTCCTGACACCAAGGATCATGCCTCTTCGATTCAGGAGCTCTAAGACTCACTTGAGTCTGATTGCATACCAACCAAACCTGGTATCTCGCCAGTTTGGTATTATTCAAACCCTACCTTCTCCAATTTTTCCAAGAGAGAAGTCTATGTTGTACTTCTGCAATGATTACACCGAAGAAGCTGCCATTAAGCATATCGGAAGATATGCTGGTCGAACAGTTCTCTCGTTGTTTGACTACCAGCTCAACTTTCTTTGCTCACCATCCTTCGAGGAGTGGTGGAAAAGTTATTACGCTGAGGAGTTTTTCGACGAGAAGGACTTCGTGGATGAGCTTCAGAAAATCCTTTGTCCTTGTGTTGGACAAAATAAAGAAATGTAAGTTCATCCTTTCACATTACTGTCTTTCTCTTTCGACTGCTAGCCTGTTAACTATTTTATTTGCTTTCAGTTGTTCGAAAGCCTGCAGCCAAGAAGGCTGCAGAAGGCCAACAGGGAGGAGGCCCCTCAACAAAACCTCCACCGCCAGCGAAGACTGCAGCGCCGACGAAGACCACAACCCACCAACAGGGGGAAGGCCCTTCGAAGAAGCCTTCTGTATCGGTAACCAGACTTTCATTATTTTCTTCTGGCTTTCGATTTTTGACTTTCGATGCAATTGCTAAGTCGAATTCCCCTTGGTTTTTTAGGCACCTTCGCCCAAGAAACGGCCAGCACTGGTGGTCGAATCTGGGAGCGATGAAGAAGATGACTCTCCCCCTGCTCCTCTAAAAAGGCGAAAGCTGATGAAGGACGCTCCTGCTCCTGCTCCTGAGGGTCGAACACTTAGAATCAAGGTTGCTGGGAGAAAGCCCAGGCCACCTCCAGTGATCATTGAGGAGCCAACGGAGGAGGAACTAAACGTTCTTCTCAATAAGCCTGTCGAAAGCGACAATTCCAGCCCTGGGGCTGAAGCTAATTTACAGGTAATCTCTTAGACCTTTTTGTAGCTTAGGTGTAGATACCTGCATTCGATTATGTCTCTTTCGATTTCTGAAGATTCTTCTTCTTTTCTTTTTCAGGACACCACTGAAAGCTCTCCGCCAAGGACCTCTGAAACACTGGAGTCTGCTGAACTCAGCAGGCCACAAGAAAAAGGCTTGGAAAATGACGAAGCCCATACTGAGATAAATGAGGCCAATGCTGAGACGGTAGAAAAACCAGCAGAGGATCCTCAAACGGAAGAACAACAGCCTAAAGAGGTTCAGGTGGTGGATCTGTCAGAAGAGAATCGTGACGAAGAGGACCATGGCAATGCTGGCGAAGAAAACCAAGGTGCCGTTAGCGAAGAGAACCAAGGTGACACTGGCGAAGGGCACCAAGGTAACACTGGCGAAGAGCACCAAGATGACGCTGGTACTTCCCCAGTCCGAGTCGAAGGGGAACAAGTCGAGGCACCTAACACTCAACAGCCTCAAAGCCAAGACAATGCTGTTGCAAGGGTTGCTACCTCAACGAAGCACATGTCGAAAGAGGACTTAGAACTCTTGAAACAGACGGACCCTGTTAGCTATCTCAACGCAATCATCGAGAGCAAGAGTTCATCTGATGCTAGTCAGGAGGTCCCTACCCTGTCGGGGAAGTCCACTGAAACCTCTCCTCTTGATGAAGCTTTGGCGATGGTTAAGGCCCAGTTTTTCAAGAAGGACTTGATGAAGGCTTTAGAGGGGGACCCCACTGCTCCATCATACTTGAGGGATGTTTTGAATGCTGTCGACTTGTTAGCTGTAGCTCCAGAAGTTTCAGGCTTGATCATGGAGTTACACTCTATGATTGATCAAGTCTCAGCAGATTATAGGCGCCAAAGGGGCTTTAATAGTCAGCTTGAGGTGTTATATGGCAAAAGCTCTTCTGCGTGGACTGCTGTTTCGGAGACGACTTCTCGAATTGCGGAGTTGTCGAAGCAAAAAGCATCTACGCAGGAAGAAGTCGATGCCATCGATCGGGAGAATGCTTCCTTCAGGGCACAAATCGAAGAAATAGAGGCTAAGATAAATGCCAACACTAAACGCAAGGAGGAACTTCTTTCTACCGTCTCAGACACCGAGAGTCAAACTGAAATCAAACAAGGCCTGGAATTTGCTGAGAAGGCCCAAGGCTTCGACGCTCAGATTGCCAAGATTGTGCAGGAGAACGCCTGGTGCAAGAAAAGGTTGGAGCTGCAGCAAGTCAAATACCTTCCCTTCTGATTGATTCAGCTTCTGTAACCATATTTTGTAATCTATATTCGACAACATTGCCATCTTGGCTAAATTTATAAAAAAATTTCCATTTTGGCTTTTTATGGTTAATTTAGTCTTGTTATTTTATTTTTATCTCTTGGAGTGTAGGTTTGTATTTTTTCAAATATTTACCATTTACTCTCAAGAACCTTTTATCTTCACCTAACTCTTCGACTTCATAGGCTCCACCAGAAAAAATTTGGATAACTCTGAATGGTCCTTCCCATTTGGGTGACCATTTCCCCATGCTTCGATCCCTTCGATCCATGGGAAGAATTACCTTCCAAACTAGTTCTTCAGGCAAAAATACCTTAGGTTTTACCTTCTTATTATAAGAGTCTTCTACTCTTTTCTTCTGAAGCCTGAGTAGGTCAAGAGCGCGCAATCTCTCTTTGTCTAAATCCACCAGTTCGTCTAACATCATGTTCCAATAAATTTCAGAGGGAATATCATAATGCCTCTGAACCCTTGCAGATTGAAGACAAATTTCTGTTGGCAATACTGCATCATGGCCAAAAGTTAGCCTATATGGTGTTGTACCTGTGGCTTCTTTTGGGGACGTTCGACAAGCCCATAAAATCTGGTCTAACGTCTTATGCCAATTCTTTGGTTTCTTCCCAACATGTTTCTTTATCAAGCCAATCACCACTTTGTTGGCTGCTTCGACTTGACCATTCGCCTGTGCATAATAAGGCGTTGATGTTAGGAGTTTGAAACCTGTTTCCTGAGCAAATTCCTGCATCTTTCGACCAGTGAAAACTGATCCTTGATCAGTTGTTATCGTCTCAGGGATTCCATACCTAAAGATAATGTTCTTTTGAATAAATTCAATGACATTTTCTTGGTCTACATTGACTAAAGGAATAGCTTCGATCCACTTAGTAAAATAATCAATGCCTACCAGTATGTATTTCTGACTCTTTGATGATGCTGGTCGAATCTCCCCAATGAGATCCAACGCCCATCCTCTAAAGGGCCAAGGCTTCACTATCGAGTGAAGTTCGCTTGCTGGTACATGTTGAATGCCTGTATGGACTTGACACTCTTGACAACCTTTGGCGAACTCAACACAATCTTTCAGCATAGTGGGCCAATATAGTCCTTGTCGAAACAACAACCATTTCATCTTATGGCCTGCTTGGTGAGCCCCACATGCCCCAGCATGCGTAGTCGAAAGGGCTATGTATGCTTCAGTTTCACTTAAACATTTCAGCAATACCCCTTCAGGCGTTTTCTTGAATAACTCATTACCCATGAGTACATAACTCAACGCCCTGTATTTTGTTTTTCGTTCTGTCGAAGCTCCTGGATTTTGAAGATAGTCCACAATGGGTTTCCTCCAATCTTGCTCTGACAAATTATCTATGAACGAAATTTCGAAGTTACTTTGATCAGCATATCCTAGTCTCGTCGATTCCAAGTCTGTTGGTGATAGACAAGTTGCTTTTATCTTTTCTCGAACTTCGATTGCTCTTTGTAATCTCGTTTTTGAAATTTTATACCCAGATGCAATCTGTGCCAAGTCATTGGCTATTTGATTTTCGACTCTGGGTATGTGTCGAATATTGACCGTGTCAAATTTTTTCAATAAACGATTTGCTATCACAAAGTACATGATGAGATTCTCTCTTATGCATTTATATTCCTTTGTGACTTGCTTAATGACTAACTCTGAGTCTCCCATTATTTCGACTCGAGTTCCCCCCAATTCCAACAATATCTCAAGGCCAGTAATTAGAGCTTCATATTCAGCCTCATTGTTCGAACAAGAACCTGATATTTTGTACTTGAATGTTGTTGGAATTTTATCTGGAGAAATAATCAAGACTCCCACTCCTGTTCCATCTTTATGGCTGGAACCATCGAAGTAGAATTTCCAAGGCTCTATCTCCACATAATTAATATCCTCAACTTGAATTGAGTGGTCGACTATGAAGTCTGCAACCACTTGTCCCTTCACTGCCTTAAGAGGCATAAAGGTCAAGGAGTATTCAGTTAATGCTAATGCCCACTTGCCAATTCGACTGTGCAAGATAGGTTTCGACAACATATACTTGAAAACATCAAAATGAGACGAAACATACACATCAACTGGTTTTATATATTGCTTGAGTTTTGTACAAGAGAAATACAGACATAGACACAATTTTTCAACTTCACTATATCTAGTTTCTGCATCGTTCAAAACTCTACTGAGATAGTAAATGGGTCTTTCGACTCCATTCTCATCCTCTTGGGCTAACATGCTTCCCAGAGTTTTGTCGGATGCAGCTATGTACAATCTCATACTCCTATTGCTACAAGGAGGCACCAAAATAGGTGGCTTAGTGAGGTACCCTTTGATTTTGTCGAAGGCTTCTTGTTGCTCTTGCCCCCATTCGAACCCCTCTTTATTCAGTCGAAGCAAGGGTGAAAAGGCCTGAGCTTTCCCACTTAGATTAGATATAAACCGCCTTAAGAAATTTATCTTACCTAAGAGAGATTGCAGTTCCTTCTTATTCGATGGCGCTTTCGCTTCCAGAATTGCCTTCGTCTTGTTCTGGTTGATTTCGATTCCTTTCTCGTGGACAACGAAGCCCAAGAAATCTCCAGCTTTCACACAGAATGCACACTTCAAAGGGTTCATCTTCAGACCATGTTCTCTCATTCTTTCGAATGATTGTCGAAGGTGGTCAATATGATTCTTCCTGGAAACAGATTTTATAACAATGTCATCAATATATACTTGCATAAAAGTGTTAATAAAATCATGGAAGATAGTATTCATTGCTCGCTGGTATGTTGCCCCAGCGTTCTTTAGGCCAAAAGGCATCACTACCCATTCGTAAGTGCCTAAGGCCCCAGGGCATCGAAAAGCTGTTTTCGACACATCCTCTTCAGCAATGAATATTTGATTATATCCTGAATAACCATCGAGCATACTCAGGTATTCATAGCCAGCGGCAGAATCGACTAGCATTTCCGCCACAGGCATAGGATATTCATCTTTGGGTGTAGCAGCATTCAAATCTCTGAAATCTATGCACACCCTTAATGTACCATTTTTCTTAATTACTGGCACAATGTTTGCAATCCATTCGACATACCTTGTAACGCGTATGAATTTGCATTTCAGAAGTCTTTCGACTTCCGTTTTGATCTTCGACAGTATTTCTGGAGCGAAGCGCCTTGGATTTTGCTTGATTGGCTTCTTCCCAGGTTTGATTGGCAACTGAAGTTCTACCAATCCTCTGTCGAGACCAGGCATTTCGTCATAATCCCATGCAAAACAGTCTTTGAACTCTTTCAGCAATTGGATTACTTCCAACCTAAGTTCTGGATCAATTTTGGCGCTGATGTAAGTTGGCCTTTTCTCCGACCCTTCGCCTAAGTTGATTTCTTCTAAAGGATCTTGCGCTAACATTTTAATGTTGTTCGCCAAGGGGTCCTTTTCGAAGCCCAAAGGCTCATCGTCATAGATGGCGTCGAGCCTCTGTTCCTGCATTTCTTCTGGCATGATATCAGGGGGTCTTGGATCGAAATCCTTTCCTGGACCTGCAGCAGATAACTGTTGATCGTTGGCCTGTGTGGCCATGTACTTCACTTCGGCTTCGAGAGCCGTTATCATCTTAGTTTCGGCTACATAAGCCGAAATTCGCTTCAAAGATTGTGACTCAGTCATTATCACTGAATTCACTTCCCCAACCAGTTGGTTGGATATCAGTTAACCCACTGAAGTCTATGTGGGACAAGTCTTCTCTGTCCCATTGGAAACCATGCTCAGGGTGCAGGTATAGGGAACAAAAAGTGTTTGGCGCTGGCGCCATGTCGAAGTCAGGTGTTGGACATGGCCCTATGTGAGCCAAGTTCTTGTCGAAATCTGCCAACCCCAGGTGATTCACTTCGCCTAGGTAGTAGCTTTGATCTGCCTCTATGTTTTCGACCATCCCATCTGGACGCCATAGGAGCAGCCTCTGATGCATTGATGATGGCACAGCTCCAACACCATGAATCCATTCACGGCCCAACAAAAGATTGTAGTTAGGTTTGGCCGATATGACCATAAACATCGTTGGTCGAAGGAGAGATCCTACTTTGATATCTAGCTGGATCACTCCCATAGTGGTCCCTATGCCGCCCTCATAGTTCGACAAGACCATGTTGTGAGGCTTAATGTCCTCATCCCTTTTGCCAATTTTCCTTAGCATAGAGTGAGGAATAATGTTGATGGTTGCCCCACAATCCACCAAAATCTTATTCACAGTAGTTTCTTCGAGTTTAGCCCTTATGAATAAAGGCTTGAGGTGATTTTTCATCGCCTCTGTAGGTGGCTCGAAGAACCCATTTTGTTCCTCAGTGGTGCCATTGTCCATAACGAAATAGCACACTGGCCTGTGTTTGGCCATTTCTTGCTCCACTTCCCAGTCACTTACTTCGACCTCCACTTGTCGGTTGAATTCTCTGGGCAGCACTGAGACTATATTCACCATTATGTCCAAAGTATCATCAGACTTAGAATCGTCTTCGTCTTCGACTTCACTTTGGTTAGGCCAAACTAGCCTGTTGGTTACTGGCTCTCTTTCTAGAGGTTTCCTTTGCTTCCTTTGAGGAACATTCGAACTCGTTTCTGCCTTTGGTTCGTTGGCAGCCTCCCTTTCAGCTTTTCGTCTCCTTTGGTATCTCCTCCATTGAGATCGAGACATGGGATTTTTACCTTTGTAGTTGCTTGACACTTGTGCAACTTTAGGTGCAGCAACTTGAGGCTCTTTCTTTTGAGTCAAAGAGGAACCCCTTGGCACGTCGAAAGAGTGCCATTTCTCCTAACTTGGCCTTTTTCGACCAGAGGTTTTGTACCAAGTATCTACTGGCACATTTGTAGGAGGCCTAAAAGTCAATGGCCTCTTTTCTTGGTTTGAACCTCTTTGGGAGGCTCTTCTGGGATCATGTCGAAGGTCAACATTTTCCCTTCTCTTATTCGCTGCTCTTACGCCTTGAATATGCTCAGCAGCCTTTTTGTCAAAGATCGAACTGCATCTTGGACATAGCATCACCTCTGATTTCTTTTTCTGGCATCTTTGTAGAAAATCTGCCAAATTTTCATTTTCCCGAGGGAAAGCAGTCTTATTAGCTTGTTCTTGTCTCATGGCCTCTTCTGATGCTTTTGGGTCATAAAGTTCGACCATGTTGATATTCATTGTATCTTTGTTAGCAAGAGTTAACTGCTTCATTTGTATCTCCAGATTCTCCGTCTGGCCTTGAACTGTGGCCAAGTGGGAACTGGATTTTGGTCCAGTTTTTTGTGCTTCAGCGGCCTCCAACTTCTGTTAACTAACCTTACCTCTGGAGTTATTACCCTAGGTTCCTCGACAGGTTGATCCAATCGTACCCTAAGGTTTTCTTCGACTGGCTGTTGAGCCTGATTGATGGTGGTTTCTTCCTCTAAGAATATCCCCTGGTTTCCCCTTATTTGCGCCCTTTGGGGCTGTCGAATAGGTTGGGGTACTCCAAAGAAATCAGCCAAACGCGTCATTTGCGCTGTCACTTGCTGATTCGATTGAGTAGTGTTCTGTATTAGAGGGTTTAGCACTGTACTCAAAGTTTGTGCCAACATTTGCACCATATCATGGTTGCTTTCGTCCATTTGTTGCCTCAAAACTGCTGTCGAGGCATTTGTAAGGCCATGGGCTACTTGGGACGTTCCTCCTAAGAGTTGGGTCCTATTTCTATTCGCCATGCCTACTCCAGAACCTTGGAGTGGCGAAGAGGCACTCACTAAAGGGTCTGAAAAAGTGGACGTAGCATTCGTCAGGCTAGCCAATTCAGAAGTTGGCATGCCATAGAGTGGCATGAATCCTGGGGGAACAAAAGGCCTTGTGCCTAAATTTCCCCTTGGTGGGGGAGTTCCCAAAGGCGCTCTGGGGCCTGTGAACGAAAGTAATGGCCCCGTTGTTGTGACCGTTACTGCTGGTGTCGAACCAACAGTTGTCGCTTCACTTACGGTCGTATTAACTGTTGCTCCCACGGTCGTTTGTGGGATTTCGTTATTGTTTGGCGGATTCGCCATCTCTTCCCTTCTTCTGGCAGTATTGTTATTGTTAGTGTATATTCTACCACTTCTCAATAACATACAACACTCCTCGAAAAGATGAGATTATTTTCAACAATCAATACACAGTCCCACTGGACGTGCCAATTTGTTTACCTTGGTATTTGGTAAACAACCGCTGATCCTCCAAATGGTTACTTATTTGGTTACTCGCAGGATCGATCAGATTGATCCTAGGACATAGGTTGATTTTGAAGTTTTGATTAAATTGGATAAGGCTTTAAATGACAATAAAATAAGAGGCTTTAAGTAAATAGCATGAAGAAAGGACTTGGTAAAATAAATAAGGCTTTAAATGAAAGGGCTTCGACAGGAAAGTAAAGAAGAAAGCAAGTAAATTTCTGGAAAAGTAAATGACTTTGATTAATAAAGTTGGTGTTTCACACATACATTTCTCAACAATTCTTTCTCACACACGGGGTACTCGAATCTATATGAGTGACTTTGTATGGAATTGTGAACACACCCGAGAAACTACATGACTACTACTATTTATACTAAAACATCCCAAGTAACTGTCGGGCAGTTACACTGCTTCGAGATGAGTCCACTTGGCACGTTCTCAGCGTTCGACGCCCCAGATCTTTACACGTCACACTTGGTAACCGTTGGAAACCGTTTTCCCTCCAAACGCTTGAATTTCAAACTGCTCCACTCTGAACCATCGAACATCTTCGTCGAGAAGCATCTTCGACGAGAAATACCTTCGACGTCGAAGGCAACCAACTTCTCCCTTGGAAGAAATCTTTTAAGTACCTTGCCATCTTTCGATGGGCATTTCGACGGATCTAGCCAGTCGAAGACATCCTTCAGCTTTAATGGCTGACATTAATAAAACAAGGGTGTCTAATTTAGGAGCCAACAACAACAAAAAGCATAAAATAAAGTCAATTGTTAGGAATCAGTGGTTAGTTGAATGTCCATCTTGAAACTTACATTTGGAACTCATTAGAGGATTGGTAGAACCAAAGTCTCTCAACAAAAGTTGCATTTGCTTTTTGTCAAGTATATCATCCATTTAAGAATTCTTAAGGCAACATTAAGTGATCAATGATGTTTAAGTGATCCACTTTGACCAAAATTGATGAAGATTCATTAGAGGATTGGTAGAACCAAAGCCTCCTAACAATGAATCTCAAGGTTATTAGATCAAAGGGTTCAAATCGACATACTTGGGCTTGGAAACATGAGTTTGGGCCAAGAATGATCATTTCTCAAATCGGGACAAATTTTAGCGCTATGTTAAGCAATCGTAAGTGGACTTATATAGAAGACGCACCTATTTTGAGGGCGGTCAATAGCAATCTATGTACCATATGTTTTAAGACATGATATGGAAATCATGCTCCAATAACATTTAGTACAATTGAGAAAGAGATGAGATGAAGAAGAAATAGGATAAAAAGTAAACCACGTTTGAACAAAAAATTTAATCAAACTATTATTAAAATCATTCATCCATTTTTATGGAGTTAGAATCAACACCATGGATCCAATGATATTAATAAAGTTCATGATCAAAATTTCATAGTCCAAGATAAGCCAAAATATGTACAAAAAATAAAATAATATTTAAAATAAAAGAAAAAGGTTTTAAATGATTTTTAAATTTGGAAATAAGGGAAAAATAGCAATTATATTCAAAACACTCAAGAAAAATTAAGTGAGACCATAGAAAAATCAGAAATGAACTCAAATATTTGTATGAAATTTTTGGTAATTTTTTAAAGTCAGGAACTATTTTTTTAAACTACTCAAATAAAGGAAAAAAGATAAAAAATAGTAAAAAATAAGATAAAGTACAAAAAAAATATTCAGAAAGTTAGAAATGATGGAAATATTTTTTATAAAAAATTTCAGAATTTAAAAATGTTAGAAAGTATTTTTAAAACAATTAAAATAAAGCAAATAAAGCAAAAATTGTGAAAAATATCAAACATCAAAATAAAAATATGAAAAATTATGCACAAAGTCATAAATAATTCAAGGTATTTTTGTTTATTTTTTTATAATATTTGGATAAAAAATAAAAGAGTTATGAATTTTTGATATTTAAAACAATTAAAATATAAAATCAGAAAATAAAAACAAAACAAAAAAGATGTGGACCATCAGATCATAGTCAAAACGCGTTAGTAAGTTGATAAGGTGGACTAGACGCGTTGTGCTTGATATGGACCTTATTTAAAAACACACTGGATCAAAAAAGGCCAACCAATAAAAATAAAATAATTGGCGTGTTATCATTGGTTGAGACGAGACATGTCATCGTCTTCAACCTCCAGACACCCTGCAAATAGGGCAAACCTCATGTCATTGATTTTGTAAATTTAGGCGCTCATAGTGGTACCAATAGACGCGTCTCTTCAAGACGATCACATCCATATCCCCAGGCCAAATTTATATAAAACAGTGTAGTCGATTTGTAAAAAACCATGGATGTTTAAAAACGTCAAAATCGAAAATCAGAAGTATCAAATGCATTGTTTCTCCAAAATTGAGTTAATAGAAAACATCAGTGAATATCATAGACCATTCCAGTAATTTGAGTTAGAAGATTTGGTGCGGTAAACAACTGAAAAAAGTCAGATGAAGTTGCTCTGCAAATGGACTTGGATAGCACGATTCTGGGCACCTCAGGGCTTGATTCTTCTTCTGTTAGCTCCAGGGAAGTTCAAGGATGAAGGATTAAGGAAGAAATTGATTTGAAAAGTGGTAGAAATAAGAATTAGAAATATCTGAAAAGGGTGTTATGGAGAGAGTTTGACATAGTGATTTTGGATCGTCAAGCTTGAATAAATGAATGAGGTATGATCCTCTATTTATAGGGAAGTGAATGGAATGTTTAAGCATGTGAAATGATGAAGTTTGGAGGGAACTCGTGTGAATCTGCATCATGGGAAAAGTGTGACTCATATTTGAACAAAACTCATCCAATCCTTGAGTTTTATGATTTTAAATGCTTTTGGAAAGTTTCTAAACACGATTAGAAGCAAAGACACACAACAATTTTATGATTAGAAGCCACAACAAAGATTTCAAATTCTGACTTTTGGAGAAACTTCAATTTCAAGTTACCAAATTCAAATCAATGGCATTCTCAACTCAAGGGGTCTTAGGATATGATTCTTGAAGCTTTAGAAAGATGAGGTTACAAGATTTATAATATGCAAAAAATGGGATCAAATGGATGCTTGACCTGAAAGTTGCAATGAGTCAAAGTTGAGAAAAAGAGGTTGACTTTCTATACATAGAAAATTTCCAAGTTTTTCTTCAAAAATGTCTTATAATCTATTGCATCCAAACATGGCCTTCCATTTGAAATTTGCTCTTGACCAAATAATATGTCATGAAGAAGATCTTTTTAATGAAATTTTGATACTTGAACCATTCAAAGTCTCCAAAAATTGAGAAAGTTATGACTTGTTGAAGTTGGCAAAAATTCATGAAATGGCCTATAACCTTTTGCACCCTTAGGGAATCTTCCATCCATTTTCACACTTTGCACTTAAAACATGGGTTTAAGTTCACATATTTAAGATCATTTTGGAAAAATAATAGGCTCAAAGTAATAAAATTTGACTAATTTATGATCATTTGAAATCACCTAATGGAGTTTGAGGGTTCATTTGGAGGACTTGTAATCTTTCTTCATCATCAAGTTTCTTCCACATAAAATTTCCTTGAAACTTTTTAAAGTAATTTTTAATAACCCTTGGAAGAGAAGCATGTCTTTGGAATCACTTAAAAATACCAAAAGATGAGTAAGATATACCCATTTGAAGTTCAAAACCCTAGCTCATACAGCAAGAAAATACATTGGGAAACCTTTGCGATTTTGATCTACCTCCTTAGAAAAATACTTTTGTCATGTGAATATGAGATCTTTAGGATGATAAATAGAAAATATAGCAACTAAAACCACTTTCAAATCTTGAGAGTTAAAGGAGATGTGCACATGTTATCAATGAATCAAGGATTTGCCCAGTTGAGACAAACTTCTTCAATCAATCCTTGTATCATTGAACCATCTTTGACAACTTGAAGTATGATGAATCATAATAGAATTTTTTATGATATTGCTTTAAATTATCTTCAATGTTGAGGCTTGAGTCTCAATGAAACTTTGTTGAGGAAAGCATAGAAATCAGCTCATGAATCTATAGATTAATCTTGATGGAATGTGTTGTGCTTTCTCCTACAATCATCATCAATTAGGGAAAATACTTATTTTATTAATTAGTTAAAGGATAATCAAAACATCGATGATCATAAAATACAAGTCAAGGTGCTTGGTGATTCCCCGTAGAGTAAAGCTAAAGATAGGGAGAAGAACCAAACCCTAGTGTGTGATCTTGTTGTGATTAAATTGATATGATGTGATAGAGGGATCGTTGGGTCAAAAATTGGGGTACAACAACAATGATTATGATTATGAGTGCAAAATGAAAAAATCTAAAAAGGACACAAGACCCCACTAGGGATCCAGTAAATAAAAAACAGGGATCAAAAGAAAAACCCGGCCAGGAAAATAAATCATTGGTGAACAAGAGACCCAACTCTATTGGGGTAAATCCCAAAGAGGAGATAAAGCGTCATCAACTCAAAGATTGAGGAGAGAAGGTAAAGGATGAAAGTGATCGACAAATGACTGCGAACTATCCACTCACTGAGGAGATAGCAAAAAAGTAACGTCGATCCACCGGGGAAAGAAGTGGTAAGATAATACTGGTGGATTCCAACATTAGGGTGGTGACAATGATCATCACCAGTACTCACAACTGGAAACAAATGAACTTCTTAAGAGTAATGCGAATTTCAGTGATGAACTATCTCCCATAATGACGAGACTACCATTCATCGGAAAAATATCTCAACAACGAACTACCTTCCATAATGACAAGAATACCGTTCATTGGAGTAACAAATTTCAACAACAAACTACCTTCCATAATGATAAGGCTATTATTCATTCGAGTAACAAATCTCAGCAACGAACTACCTTCCATAATGAAAAGGCTACCATTCATTGGAGTAACAAATCTCAACAACGAACTACCTTCCATAATGACAAGGCTACCATTCATTGGAGTAACAAATCTTAACAACAAACTACCTTCCATAATGACAAGGCTACCATTCATTGGAGTAACAAATCTCAATAATAGACTACCTTCCACAATGACAAGGCTACCATTCACTGGAGTAATAAATCTCAACAACAAACTACCTTACATAATGACAAGGCTACCATTCATTGGAGTAACAAATCTCAATAACAAACTACCTTCCATAATGACAAGGCTACCATTCATTGGAGTAATAAATCTCAATAAAAAAATACTTTCCATAATGACAAGGCTACCATTCATTGGAGTAACAAATATGAATCTTCTCTGGGAGCTATCAGATTCACTGGGGATATACAGGTTGCTCAAATAAAGAGACCTGCTATTTGCTGTTATGAGTATGATTGCAATAATGATTCCCTGGGGAAATAAATATTGCTTCCCGGGGATAAATGCCAATATATTTTTGTTGAGGAAATAAAATCTTTTTATGAAAAATAAATGCACATTCTCATACTAGGGCATAAAGCTTGTAGAAATCAAAATGATAATATTGCAGGGACCACCCATTCAAACCAGAAATAAACTGGAGTGAAATAGTCAACCAAAATAAATCCTCATGAGAAATTAAATCAAGAGGGAACCATGTTCTATCCAGACAAAGAGCTGAATGGGAAGGCTAAAGCAGAACTCTTCCATGAGAGCCAAACTCAATGGGGAAATTGAAAGGATATACACTTTATGCTTAATGTTGACACTCTATTGGAGAGAGGATAACACTACTCCGCAAAACAGGGTAATATGCCAACAAGATATTAATGAATGTGAATGAGCAATGATTTGCTAAATTCAGATAGGCATGATGTATGTGTGAATGCATAAATGTTATTATGTGTATGCTGACAAGACAAGCATATAACAGTAGGGATAAATGGGAAAAACAAGTAGGTACAGTCAATACTCGGCTAAATCACATCCAAGATGGAATTTCCATAAGAAAGTAAGCACCAACTGAGGAAACAAATTCCTATTTCACAGCTTAACTTTATTGGGAGGGAAGAAAATCGTAATAGTATACCAACACAATCATAATGATATAACATCTTTCTCTGGGCTCCACCAGGGAATAGCACACAGACTTCAATGAGGAAAACAAAAGTTTCAAGGTCTACATTTCTGCTGGGGATGACATATTGACTTCATTGGGGAGAGAAAACCACCTCGTCGAGAGGAAACCAGAATGAACCCTTCAAAACTGAGAGTGATGACTAAAACAACCTCTGGGGAGAGAATATAAAACCTTAAGGGAAAAAAATTCCAGGGAAAGATATTGCCACAACTTTACTTGGGGTTTCAATAGGTCCAACATTACAGCATGAAATTAAACTTATGGGGATTTTAAATCTAACCCAGCACTTGGCAGGAGAAAACCCAAAAGGTCGACAACTGTTTTGGCACTTCTTAATAAATGCATTGCCCTTTCCTGGTGTTGTACCCCAAAATTTTCCCTCTTTTTTCAAGGATTCTCAAAGAATTGATCAGACAAAATCATCTCTGAAGTGTTGGGACCCCAAATTAGGGTTTTGACTGCGAATGACCAATCTGTGACTTTTGACCTACTACATGACTTATTGGTTCAGAATATGATCTCAAGGATTCAAGTATATCATTTTGACCTAATTGCATATTTCAATTCATTCCCTCCGATTGACAGATGAAAATTAGTCAACTGATGAAAAATGCAACTGTACACTGAAAAGTCAAACTTTTGACTTTTGGTCGAATTTGAGTTTCAAAAATCACATTTCATCAAGACATTCAAAAAAATGAAATTTGATCATAAAAAATCAAGAGGGTTAAAAGTCATTTTGGAAAGACAAACTTTGCAAGGCTTATAAATTTTTCTAAGAATTTGTATACTTGTTAATTTCATTGCTTCATGACATCTTTTAACTATAATTCAAAATGATTCAAGATGTTACAAATAATTCAAGATGTTACAAATAATTCAAGTTATTACAAGGTTTCATTTTTCCAAGATTATAAATCCTAAGCTTTGTCTTGGTTGAAATTTTCCCTTTGACTCAAACCTTGCCATTATGTTGTCCATAAAACCAAACTTATGTCATGCTACAAACAATGATGTCCAAACTAATGCTGAAAAAAATCCCTATATGCTGCTAAGTCTAAGCCTGTTGTACTATCCACATAACAACCCAAAACCATGTCAAAAACAGTCGGTTGTACTGCTATGAAACAACCCTGCACCAAGCTGCCACAAAACTCCAAAACTGTTTCAAAAATAGCCCTGCTATGCTACTACCAACCCATTCCAAGCCTGCATTATCTTAGTCCCATGTTTGCACCAAATTTTCATGAGAGCTGCATCTAAAAGGCAATGATACATCATACCCAAACTTTTCAAAAACTTATTTGTTTCCCCCCAAATCTCAGCTAAACTTCATCTATAAAATAAATTGTTCTCACAACGCACAATTGGTGGGCTTTTGGAGAAAAAGAGAAGCTGGACTTTAGAGAGAGAATAGAGAGTTTTGAAAAATAAAACATAACTTTTCTTGTAACTTCTGCTCATATCACATAGAGATTATTCAAGCACAAGAACAGTTTCTATAGTGCCCTTATCTTCACCTTCTAAACAAAAGATGATATTGTACAACTTGACAGTTTGGAGTTTGGTTCAAAAACTTTCAATACAGGAGGTTCAACATATTTTTGGAGGTTCATTGAAGTCCACACAGCATCTTGAAAAGTGTTCAGACTCAAAACATAAAGTGCAGTTTCAAGATAAGTCTTCTTGACTTTGCATTTTCCATACATCATCTTTGGTTCATTTGTGAATATAGAATGTAGTTATCACTTCCCTTTGAAGTTAACCATTTACTTTATGTTCATTTTTATCAATTATATGTTGAAAAATGGCTGATACATGTAAAAGAATGATGATAGAGGCAAAAAACTGCAGCATGAGTTGAAACATACCCACATGGGTCAACTCATTCTAGTGATAAAACAGGGTATGAGTCGAGAAAATTTTTAAAATAAAAAGCCAAAGTGGTAAAATGGTTTGAAATGAGATTTATTGACTTTTAGTCTTCTCACAAAAAAGGTCAAGGTATTATTAAATTTATTGGAGTTTATTTATGAAAAAATGTTTTGAAAATGCATGGACCTAGGTCCAAGTTTATTATGAAAGTGGTTCAAGTTTAGAAACAAGAAGAGTTTTCAAAAGGAGGGAGAATATTTTTGAAATTAAAGGAGATGGGAGGAGAAGAAGGGACTATCCTAAAGCATCAGGTAAAAGCTAGGGAGAAGAACCACCTAACCAACAAGAAGCCAAAACTTGACATTATGAGTCAAGATAGAATTCCCATTCTTTCGATTGAAACCAAGCAAGCAAAGATACTAGACCTCTTCAGAGAACCAAACTTCAAGTGTATTAAGTCTTCACAAAAATTGGGCAGATTAACGGCTGTATACATTTGAATTCCAGATTACAAACAAAGAATGTAATCACAATAACCTGTACACAAAACAAACAAACAATCCAATGTCCTGAGGTAAACCTCAAGAACTCCAGACAAAATATCAATTAAGGTCACAAGGTATCCAACATAGGTCAAGGCCTCTAATCCTAAGTGCAAGAAGTCCAATACTGCATAATGCCAAGGATAGTAACCAAATAGTCCAAGTATCATTAAAGCATTTTAGGGTTCATGTTGATTATTAGGTGTCTTGAAGAAGAAAGAAAGGCTCAAGTGAGAAAAGATAAAATGATAAGAAAGTAAATGCTCAAGTGAGCAAATCTGAAAATAGCATGAAATGTAAATGCTAAAGTAAATGGTACATAAAGCATAAAAGTAAAAGCATAAAGTAAAAAGTATTTAATTAGTGGTTAGTTGGATGACCATCTTGAAACTTGCATTTGGAACTCATTAGAGGATTGGTAGAACTAAAGCCTCCACACAACAAGTTGTATTTGCTTTTTGTCAAGTATATCATCCATTTGGAATCCTCAAAAGTGCAATTTAATGATCAACGATGTTTAAGTGATCCGCGTTGACCAAAAGTGTTGTAGATCCATTAGAGGATTGGTAGAACCAAAGCCTCCACACAATGAATCTCAAAGTTATTGGACCAAAGGGATCAAATTAACATACTTGGGCTTGCAAACATAGGTTTGGGCCACGAATGATTATTTATTCGAATCGGAACAAAATTTAGCGCTATGTTAAGCAATCGTAAGTGGACTTATATAGAAGTCGCACCTATTTTGAGGTCGGTCAATAGCAATCTATGCACCATTTTATTTTGAGACATGATATAGAGATCATGCTCCAATAACACTTAGTGCAATAAGAAATGGATGAGATGAAGAGGGGTGGGAAAGAATATACAAACCACATTTGAATTAAAATTTAATCAAACTATTACTAAAATTATTCATCCATTTTTGTTGAGTTAGACTCAACACCATGGATCCAATGATGTTAATAAAGTTCATGATCAAAATTTCAACCCAAGATCAGCCAGAAAATAATCAGAAAATAATATTGCATTTAATACATATATTAAAAAAGGTTTTTAAAATGTTTTAGAATAGAAATAAAAGAGAAAAATATCAACTATGTTCAAATTAATCAAGAAATAAAAAGTAAGACCATAGAAAAATAAGAAATGGACTCAAATATTTTTACAAAAATTTTGGTAATTTTTTAAAAGTTAGAAACTATTTTTATAATTAAAAGAAATAGGTAAAAGAAACCAAAAATCATAAAAAATAACAAAGTCAGGAATAAAAAATAAATGAGGTCACCAATATTTGTCACAATATCATTGGATCATTCTGTAATTTTTTCAGAATTTAAAAATGATTAAAATATTTTTAAACATTTAAAACGATTCAAATAAATTGAAAATTTATAAAAAAATATCAAAACACAAAATAAAATTGTGAAAAAATGAAAATCAGAAAGAGAATAATCAGAAGTATTTTTCATAATTTTTCCAGATATTTTGGACTAAAAATGAATTTTCTATGATTTTTTGAAGTTTAAAACAATTAAATATAAAAATATGAAAATAAAATAAAAACCAAAAAGATGTGGATCAATGGATGAGAGTCAAAACACATTAGTAATCAAATCCAAGGGATCTGGCGCATTGTACATATCATGGTCATTAGTGAGTAAAACACTAGATCAAATGTAAAATCAGAAATTCAAAAAAATACAAATGGCACGCCATTATTGGTTGGAAGATGACACATTGGTCATCTTCAACCTCCAACCAGTCCCAAAACCAAGTTGCTCAATCTGTAAAGTTAGAGCACGAGACATATTCCATTCGCTTCATCTCTTCAAGACGAAGACAACCACACCTTCGCGACAAATTTATATAAACTGTAGCTCAAGCAATTTGGAAGGAAAGTTTTGAAAATGGATTTGAAATTTCATGGTCAAAATGTGTTTCCAGATAAAAGTAAGCGTTGCTACTAGAACCAGAGCAATGGGAGCTTCACAATGATATCAAATTTTTGAAGAATTGATGGAGAAATCTACCTATTGAAGTTGAGTTGCAGAGCTCGGAAACTGGACTTCTATGGAGCAATATAGGGCACGATTATTGAAGGTAATTGTATGGTTAACTTCAGGGAAGATCAAGGAAGGTGAATTGATAGAAAAATTGGATTGAAAAAGGCTTGAACACTGATTACGAAGTTATGGAAAATTGAGTTATGGAGCAAGTTTGGCAGGGTGATTCTGGCTATCCAAGCTTGAGGAAATGAATGAGGGATGACCCTCTATTTATAGGGAATCAAATGGAATTTTCAATCGTGTGAAATGATGAAGTTTAGAGGGAAATCGTGTGGAGTTGCAAACAAGAAAAGTGTGACTTCTACCTTGATCAAAACTCAACCAAAACGTGCGTTTTTCTATGCTAATCACTACTAGAAGTTCACTAACATGTCTAGAAGCAAAAGCACGTAGAAACAAAGTATTTAGAAGCTAAATCAAGGATTTCAAATTCTGAATTTTGAAGAAACTTTAGTTTCAAGTTACCAAGTTCAAAATAATGGCATTCTCAGCTCAATGGGTCTTAGGGCCTGATTCTTGATGCTTTATAAAGATGAGGTTACAATCTTTGCAATGGAAAAAGAATGGAATCAAATGGATGCTTGAGCTGAAAGTTGCATTGAGTCAAAGTTGGGGAAAAAAGGTTGACTTTCCATACTTAGAAATATTTCAAATTTTTCTTCAAAAGTGACCTATAATGTTTTGCATCCAAACATGGACTTCCTCTTGGAATTTGCTCTTGACCAAAAAAGATGGCATGAAATAAACATCTTGAATGACACTTTGAAACTTTAACCATTCAAAATATCAAATAATTGAGAGAGTTATGAATAGTTGAAGTTGGAAAAAAATCATGAAATGACCTATAATCTTTTGTATCTTTTGGAAATCTTCCATCCTTTTTTTCACTTTACATATAAAAGAAGGAATAAAGTTCACATCTTCAAGAACATTTTGGAAAAATATTGGGCTCAAGGTGATAAATATTTACCAAGTTATGATCATTTGAATTCACACATGAGAAATTGGCAGTTCATCTAGAGGACTTGTAATCTTTCTTCATCGTCAAGCTTCTTCCACATGAAAAATCCTTGAAACCTTTGAAGTAATTTGTTAATAACCCTTTGAAGAGAAGGATGTCTTTAGAATCACTCAAAAATACCAAAAGATGAGCAAGATATACTTCTTTGAAGTTCAAAACCCTAGCTCCTAGATCAAGAAAATGCTTTGAGGAACTTTGATAATTTTGAACAACCTTCTTGTACCAAAACTCTTGCTTTGTAAATAGAAGTTGTTGAGGATAATAATGAGAACTCATATCAACTAAATACACTTCCATATCTTGAGAATTGAGAGAAATATGCACTTTTGACCAATGGGAACAAGACCTTGTCCAACCATGCCAACTTCCTCCATCAATCCCTTGTACTTTTGAATCAATTTTGATAACTTTGAAATGTAGTGAACCAAAATAAACCTTGCCATGAAATTTCTTCCAAAACAACTTCAATGGTGAGGTTTGGATTTCTCAAGCTTTATTGACTAGGGCATGGAAATAAATTCATGAACCCATGGATCAACTTGCTAAGCCACATTGACTTTACCTACATTATTAACAAGTAAGAAAATCCAACATTGCATTTTATTAATTAGAAAGAAAATCAAGACAAAATATCCATGATCACAAAAGAAAACAAGTCAAGGTGCTTGGTGATTCCTCAAAGAGAAAAGCTAAAGATAAGGAGAAGAACCACAAGCCCTAATGTGATCTTGTTGTGATTGAATCAAAATGGTATGATGAAGGGTTCTTAGGGGAAAAAGTTGGGGTACAACAACTGCCCTTATTTAAGTTTCTTCTATCCGGAGATACGAAGGTTAAAAAATCTTCGTATCGACGCGATCGAAGATACTTAAATATAAAATAAACCCTATTTTTGGCCCTAAGATGCCATGCAATGCTTATGAGTATGAATGCATATGAACAAAATTAAAGAGACGCAAAACACCACTGGGGATGTAACAAAGGAAATAAAGATCAAAAAGGAAACCCAACCAGGAAAATAAATCACTGGTGGGTCAAAAGGCCCGACTCAAAGAGGGTGGTAAAATATCAACGGATACACTAACTTTTACCAAAGGCGAAACTACCAACATTCACTGAGGGTAGAAATATGAAAGAAATAACAACACTAACATTCACTGAAGGTGAGCTACCAACATTTACTGAAGGTAGAAGGAAAATAAAATATCATAGCACCGCCATTCACTGACGATGAACTACCAACATTCAATGAAGATAGCAAAAAGATAACCATCACCAACTTTCACTAAAGGTGACCTACCAACTTTCACTGAAGGTTGAAAGTGAAAAGAAATAACAACACCAACATTTACTACCGATGATCTACCAACTTTTACTGAAGGTAGAAGGAAAATAAAATATCATAGCACCATCGTTCACTGATGATGAACTACCAACATTCACTGAAGATAGAAAAAAGATAACCATCACCAACTTTCACTGAAGGTGACCTGCAAACTTTCACTGATGGTAGAAATAGGAAAGAAATAATAACACTGATGTTTACTGATGATGATCTACCAACATTCACTGAAGATAGAAAGAAAAGAAATATCATAGCATCGCCATTCACTAACGATGAACTACCAACATTCACTGAGGGTAGAAAAAAGATAACCATCACCAACTTTCACTGAAGGTGACCTACCAACTTTCACTAAAGGTAGAAAGAGAATATATCATAGCACCGCCGTTCACTGACGATGAACTACCAACATTCATTGAGGGTAGTAAAAATATAATAATCACCAACTTTCACTGATGGTGACCTACCAACTTTCACTGAAGGTAGAGAGAAAATATATCATAGCACCGCCGTTCACTGACGATGAACTACCAACGTTCACTGAGGGTAGTAAAAAGATAACAATCACCAACTTTCACTGATGGTGAACTACCAACTTTAACTGAAGGTAGAGAGAAAATATATCATAGCACCGTCATTCACTGACGATGAACTACCAACATTCACTGAGGGTAGCAAAAAGATAACCATCACCAACTTTCACTGATGGTAACCTACAAACTTTCACTAAAGGTAGAAAGAGAATATATCATAGCACCACCGTTCACTGATGATGAACTACCCACATTCATTGAGGGTTGCAAAAAGATAACAATCACCAACTTTCAATGATGGTGACCTACCATCTTTTACTGAAGGTAGAGAGAAAATATATCATAGCACCGCCGTTCACTGACGATGAACTACCAACGTTCACTGAGGGTAGTAAAAAGATAACAATCACCAACTTTCACTGATGGTGAACTACCAACTTTAACTGAAGGTAGAGAGAAAATATATCATAGCACCGTCATTCACTAACGATGAACTACCAACATTCACTGAGGGTAGCAAAAATATAACAATCACCAACTTTCACTGATGGTGATCTACCAACTTTCACTGAAGGTAGAAAGAGAATACATCATAGCACTTTCGTTCACTGATGATGAACTACCAACGTTCATTGAGGGTAGCAAAAAGATAACAAGTTTCCCCAAAATTCCGGCGTTTCACCTAGAACGGGTCTAAACTTCTTCTTTAACCAAGGCATTCCACCTGGAAAGGGTAATATATAAGCTGTCTCAAATAAATAGACTACAACTTACAAGGATCTCAAAACGAACTGTCTTTGCGAAATTAAATGACTTGTTATCCACTGGAGTAATTTGACAAAAAACTGCAAACTATCAACTCATAGAAAAGATAGCAAAAAAAAGTAACGTCGACTTTTACGGGGAAGTATAAGTTTCTCAAATAAAGAGACCTGCTACTTGCTATTATAAGAAGGATTTTAAAAATGACTTCTGGGGAAAATGTCATGACTTCCTAGGGAATGAATCATGACTTCACGGGGAAGGAAATATAGCTTCTTGGGGAAAACAATATGGCTTCCTGGGGAAATGCCAACATATTCCTGCTAAAGAGATAAAGTCTTCTTGTGCAAAATAAATGCACATTCTCAAACCAAAACTCGAAGCTTGCAGAAATCCAAAGTAATAATATTATTGGGAACCAAAGATTCAAACCAGAAATAAACTGGAGTAAAACAATCTACCAAAATACATTCTTTGAGAAATAAACTCAAGAGGGAAACCCAAATCATCTAGATAAAGAGCTGTGTAAAAAGGCTAAAGGAAAAATCTCCTACGAGAGATAACTCAGTGGGGAAATTGAAAGAATATACACTTTCTGCTTATGGCTGATACTCTATTAGAGAGAGGACAACCCAACTCTGGAAAACAAGGTAATATATCAACAAAATATTAACGAATGTGAATGAGCAATGATTTTCTAAATTTAGCTATGCATGATGTGCACATGAATGTACGAGGGTTATCATGTGTATGCTGACAAAAAAACATATGATACTGGGGATAAACAAACAAAGCCAACTCGGTGCATAAAACACTCAGCTAAATCACATCCAAGACGATCATCCCAAAAGAGAAATAAACACCAAATGAGGAAACAAAGTTCTACTGCATGGCTTAACTTTACCGGGGAGAAACAAAATATAGTGACAAAAGAGTACAAATACAGGGATATAACGTCCTTCTGTAGGCTTCTCCAGGGAGTAGCACTTAGACTTCAACGGGGAAATAAATGTTTTCATGTGTAGCACTTCTACTGGAGATTTGCAAAACTGATTTCAAATAAGGCAGATGGAGACCAAATCGTCAAAACATACACTAGGGAATTCAGGCCCACTTTAAAGGAGAAAAAAACATACAAAATTCACTAAGGGAGATAATGCTTCATCATCGAGACATCTACTGGGGACTTCGTGCTGACTTCATTGGGGAGGTCAACCCCACATCATCAAGGGGAAACCAATATACGTTCTTCACTGGGGAAACCAGAGATACGTGTTTTTCGAGAGTAATTATTTCACCAACCTCTATGGGGATAAAGGACTTCTATCAAATGAGCGAAGCTTTCACTGGAGAATCTTGAATTGAATCTTCATATCATGCAAACTTGAAAAGAAGAAAAATGAACCAAGACTTGACTGGGGACACTGGAGTCACAAACCCAATACTGCACCTTACGCCAATTAGTATCGTCTTCAATATACAAAAATCACACGCATACCAACGGAAGCGTCCCAAGAAAACCTTCATGGGGGAAGCAAAACTTCCGAAAATTACTGGAGTTCATCCATTCTTGGGATCACCATTTTTGTTTTCCTCTTGAATCATAAAATCTAAAGTAAAAGTAAATTATAAATTCTTTTTGAAAAACAATTTTGTTATTTAATCTTTTTGCTTTGAAAGTTATTATCAATAATAAATGGAGTCTTTGCAACCTAAATAAAATAAGAATTACAATGAATTGGGTAAAAGCTCAAATTTTTATTGATATAATGGTAGTCCGCGAATGGCGAGACTCCATGGATAATTACAAAGCTCGGAAAATGGTAATATATAATGCAAAAGATACATTGTGATACAATGACCACTATTCCCTCTATCAACTTTGAAATTCTCAGCAACAGCTTCCGTTGAAGTACGATGAGGATCCTAGAAGATTGTTGCTTCAATGATCAAGTCTTGTTTGATGTAGTTACTTGCCAAGAAAGTCCTTAACTTTTGCCTAAGCTTCCCTTGCGGGTTTTCAACTTAGCAGAAAATTTTATTTTGTTTATGTCTCTAATTTTTACCTAGACTTCCCTTTTGGGTTTTCGGCCTACCGATACGCTCTTTTTTTGCCTAAGCCGCCCTTTCGGGTTTTCAACATAGCGATTTGTTCTTTTATTTATTTAGGCGAAGTATTTCTTGATTGCATCAGCAATCATGGGACGTGGGAACTCCTCGCCATCCATAGTTTCAAGAATTAATGCGCCACCAGAGAAGGCTTTCTTGACAACATATGGGCCTTCAAAATTAGGAGTCCACTTGCCCCTAGAATCAACATTTAAAAGACATGATCTTTATGAGCACGAGGTCGCCTTCTCTAAATTCACGAGGTTTTACTTTCTTATCAAAAGCTTTCTTCATCCTCTTCTGATATAACCGCCCATGACATAAAGATGACATTCTCTTTTCTTCGATCAAATTCAATTGGTCAAACCTGTTCTAGAACCATCCAGCCTCTGACAACTTGGTTTCCATTATCACACGCAAAGAGGGAATCTCAACCTCGATTGGGAGCACTGCTTCCATTCCATACACAAGGGAGAACGGGGTCGCTCCTGTTGAAGTGAGGACAGCTGTCTGATATCCATGCAAAGCAAAAGGGAGAATTTCATGCCAATCTTTATAAGTAACAACCATCTTCTGGATAATATTCTTGATATTCTTATTAGCAGCTTCAACAGACCTATTCATCTTCGGCCTGTACGGAGATGAGTTATGATGGATAATCTTGAATTCTTCACAAAGTTCTGTCATCATCTTCTTGTTCAGATTCGAGCCATTGTCGGTGATAATTCTGCTCGGCACACCATACCGACATATAAGATCATTCTTAATGAAGCGCACAACCACCTACTTAGTAACGTTAGCATATGAAGTAGCTTCCACCCATTTGATGAAGTAATCAATTGCTACCAAGATAAAACGGTGTCCATTCGAAGCTTTGGGTTCTATCATTCCAATCATGTCAATACCCCACATAGAGAAATGCCATGGGGAAGAGATCACATTGACAAGTTTCGGAGGCACATGAACCTTATCCGCATAAATTTGGCATTTATGACACTTCTTTGCAAATTTGTAACAGTCGGATTCCATCGTCAACCAATAGTAACCTGCCCTTAGCATCCTTTTAGCCATCGAATGTCCATTGGCGTGAGTGACAAATGACCCTTCATGAATATCATGCATCAACATGTCTGCTTCGTGTCTATCCACGCATCTGACCAGGACCATGTCATAATTTCTCTTGTACAACACATTTTCGCTGAGGAAGAAACTGCCTGCCAATCTTCTCAATGTCTTTCTATCTTTATTTGAAGCACCAGTCAGGTATTCCTGAGTCTGAAGAAAATTATTGATATCATAATACCAAGGTTTCTCATATGATACCTCCTTCGTTGAAAACATATGAGTGGGCCTATCGAATCGACAAACTATTATTTGAGGTATATCATTCCAAGTATTTACTTGATATAGAGAAGCCAGAGTTGCCACAACATCCACCATTTGATTTTCATCTCTAGGGATGTGATGGAATTCAACTTTATTAAAGAAGGGTAACAATCTTCTAGCATAATCTTTGTAAGGGATCAAGCCAGCATGACGAGTATCCCACTCTCCTTTAATCTGATTTATTACCAAAGCTGAATCTCCATACACATCTAGAATTTTAATTCTTAGATCATTAGCTTCCTCGAGACCCATGATGCAAGCCTCATATTCTGCCATATTATTAGTACAATCAAATGTCAACCTTGCAGTAAAAGGAATGTGTGATCCATGTGGAGTGACGATCACAACACCAATTCCTTTACCATAAGCATTCACAGCTCCATCAAATATCATACTCTAGTGAGATTCAGGATCAGGACCTTCCTCAGGAAACGGTTCATCATAATCTTTCACTTTCAAAAACATCACATCCTCATCGAGGAAATCATACTTCACAGACTAATAATCATCAACTGGTTGGTGAGCAAGATAATCTGCCAACACACTGCTTTTAATAGCTTTTTGAGTGCGGTATTCAATATCATATTCAGATAACAGCATCTTCCAGCGGGAAATTCTCCCAGTAAGAGCAGGCTTTTCAAAAATGTACTTGATTGGATCCATTTTGGAGACCAACCAAGTAGTGTGATTCAACATATACTGCCGCAAACGTTTTGCCGCCCAGGCCAGAGCACAACATGTCTTTTCCAGCATGGAATACCACGACTCACAATCATTAAACTTTTTACTGAGATGATAAATGGCATATTCTTTCTTCCCTGTTTCATCTTGTTGTCCCATAATACAACCCATGGAATTATCTAACACTGTCAGATACATAATCAATGGTCTTCCTTCAACAGGAGGGAGCAAGATAGGAGGTTCAAACAAATATTCTTTAATACTTTCAAATGCCCTTTGGCAGTCATCTGTCCACACACAATCTTGATATTTCTTTAACAACTTAAAGATCGATTCACACGTTGCAATCATATGGGAAATGAATCTGAAGATATAATTCAAACGCCCGAGAAACCCTCTGACTTGCTTTTCAGTTCTCAGAGCTGGTATTTCTTGAATTTCTTTGACTTTATCAGGGTCAACTTCAATCCCTTTTTGGCTAACAATGAAACCCAACAATTTCCCTGATCGAACACTGAAGGTACATTTATTTGGATTCAAGCGGAGAGGATACTTCCTCAAACGTTGAAACAACTTCAACAAATCTTCTACATGCCCTTCTTCAGTCTGGGATTTAGTAATCATCTCATCAACATATACCTCAATTTCCTTGTGCATCACATCATGGAATTGGGTTGTCATAGCCCTCTTGTACGTTGCACCAGCGTTCTTCAACCCGAAGGGCATCACTCTGTAACAGAATGTTCCCCAGGGTGTGATAAACGTTGTTTTTTCCATGTCCTCGGGAGCCATTCTTATTTGATTATACCCGGAAAATCCGTCCATGAATGAGAAAACTTTGAATTTTACTATGTTATCCACTAACATATCAATGTGCGGTAATGGAAAATCATCTTTTGGACTAGCTTTATTTAGATCTTTGTAATATACGCACATCCGAACTTTTCTGTATTTCTTCAGTACTGGGACAATGTTGGAAATCCACTGAGGGTACACTGATGTCACAAGAAAACCGACATTAATCTGCTTTAGAGCTTCTTCTTTGATCTTCACTGCCATATCAAGGTGAGTCCTTTGCAACTTCTGTTTGATTGGCGGACACTGTGGCTTCAGTGGCAAATGGTGCTCTACAATATTTGTATCTAGACCAGGCATATCTTGGTAAAACCAAGCAAAAATATCCATATAGTCTTTCAACATCTCAATCAACCTACTCTTCACATCAGGATGCAACAATGCTCTAATCTTGACTTCCTTCGGATCTTCTTTGAGCCCAAATTGATTACTTCCAATGGCTCTTTATATGGTTGAATGGCATTCTCCTCGCGCTCAAGCAACCGTGAGACCTCTTCTGGAATCTCATCATAGTCTTCTTCTTCGGCCCCATACACAGGACATTCAAATTGGGAGAGGGTGCAGGGTCATTGTATTTAACGGTTTTTTTAATTAATCTACACATATAATTTATGATTGTTTTTAGAAACTGACACATACAACAAGTGATCATGCAGATTGAATTTCAGTTATTATTTATTTTGAAAGGTTTTTTGTAATTACCCCTTTCCAAGAAAAATAAAAAAATTAAAACACCATTTGGGAAACAAATACAACTTTTATTATTGATTTTAAAGTCACAGCAAACAGATAAGCCCATACAATATTAATACTTTCACCTTGGGCAGAGCGAAAGCTTTTCAAAAAGATTAACAAAACAAATTACTTTGAAACATGTATGCAAGAGGGAACATCAATGGTAATCCAGTTCTGAACCCTAACTCCGTGTGTCATATAATTTGGCATTTCTGGGTCTGGTTCATCTTCCACAATGACATTAATCTTGGAAACACTTGGATGAAGATAACCCCCGCTACGAAAGACGTCTTGATACTTGCCTGCAGCAGATTTCGGCTTCATACCCTTACCTTTATCATTCTTCATAGAGAACCCCAAGCCAGCTCTATTCTTGTTTACAGGTGGATCAACATGTCCCCATACTTCACTATGGCCATTATCCACAACCTGTTGTGCATCCTTATACGAAGCCATAGAGTTCTCATTTACTCTTACATTGTCAATGGATAAAGCTTGGAAATGGGTTCCAACAGCAGCTTCATCCGCCTCCACAATGTTGAAAGAGGACAAATGAGATATCAATAGTGCATGTTATCCATTTATAATTACCACTTTTCCTTCACGTACAAACTTCAACTTCTGGTGTAAAGTTGAAGTGACAACCCCTGCCTCATGTATCCACGGTCGTCCCAACAAGCAACTATAAGCGGGTACAATATCCATGACCTGGAAAGTAATCTGAAACAAATGTGGGCCTATATGAATATACAAGTCTACTTCACCAATAACATATTTCCTTGATCCATCAAACACTTTCACAATAATGCCACTCGGGCACATGGGTGTTCCTTGATATAACATTTAATGCAGATCCATTATCAATCAGCACATTGGATAGTGAGTCATTCTTGCAGTTCATAGAAATGTGGAGGGCCAGGTTGTGATTCCTCCCTTCATCGAGCAGTTCATCATCGCAGAAACTCAAGTTATTACATGACGTAATGTTCCCCACTACACTGCTGAATTAGTCTAAAGGCATATCACTCTCCATAAAATCTTGGTCCAATACCCTCATCAACGATTCTCTGTGAGCATAGGTGTTCATTAATAAAGCCAAGATGGATATTTTTGAAGGAGTCTGCAGTAGCTGATCTACAATTATGTAGTCTCTCATCTTAATTATCTTCAAAATATCATCCACTTCTTTTTCTAGTGTAGCTCCACTAGATTCACCCACTTCCTTCTTGGGTTCAACATTTTCAACAATCTTCTTTCCAACACTAACATTTCCACGAACAACAGGTGAAAATACACAACCGTTGTGGGTCACTCTGCTAGTCTCAGAAATATTTCCAACATCAGGCATTGGCTGGATGGGAACTTCCACACCATCCTCTAAGATTGTAGCATTATATTTGTAAGGTACTTATCTGACTTGTAGGGGATAGGACCCGACAAACTAATCACCAATGGAGTAATAGTTGGCTTGCTATGATACTCAACTTCAAAATGGGCAGGTGCACCAAAATAAGGCACAATGACGTTTACTCCTTCTTCAACATAATCAGTCATTATGGAGTCATCTCTGGAAAACAAATCCTTATTTAAGGAGAAATACTCATCTGCATAGGCATACTCATCATCTGACTCTTCTTCAGCCAAATAGACCTCAATCACATCAACTTCATGGTAATCATCCCTTTGACTTGTACCCTTTATGGTTCCATTATCTAACAACAACTGAACACCTCTTCTCACAATTGAACATCCTCGGGAGTCCCGGCAGCAAATTCGGGAAGATCCATACTGATGTTGTACCTGACCAACCATGGGGCAGAAAGTAGCGTGCCCTTGTACAAGATCCTCATTCATATGTTCCACATAAAAGATTCTGAACTCTCTAGGACATTCATAAACCATGTTTACTTCCTCTTCATACTCTGCCCTAGGCCTGATTATATGGATGAGATCCTCATATATCATCTCCTGCAAATCATCCTTTATCTTGTCACAACCCTGTATATCCGTACTGCAAATAGCACAACCGGCATGGTCATGCGTATAATAGCTAAATTCATAGAAGTTTGCATGCATTTTCACCAAATCTCCCCTAACCAGATTAACATCAAAAATCTGGAAGTCGCCTGGACAATCGGCCACCATGTTCACATCATTTTCTCCTCCATGCTTGGGCAGAGGATTGTCTTTCACATTAGGGCCAACATCCTTGAAAGATAAGATATCGGACTTTACCAATTTCTGTACTTTAGTCTTCAAAGGATAACAGTTCTTAACATTATGCCCTTGTGCTCCCTAATGAAAATCACATGTTTGGTCTGCTTTGTAATACCAAGGCAATGGTGATGGTACACGGGAGGTGGTCGGGTATGAACCAACTTCTTCTGAGTTAGCGACGGGAGTAATTCTGTGTAACTCATAGGAATAGGTTCATAACTCTCCCTTCTCTGATTAAACCCTTGATTCCCATGCTGGGATGGTCTTTGATAAGCAATGGTAGTCGGAGCTACACCAACAACTGGAGTAACTGAGGTGACTTATTGATGACGCTGATAATTTCTTCTAGGAGGATTAACTCTTATCTCTTGCATAACAACGTTTGTATCTCCTTCCTTATTTTTGGAAAACCCATAGGATGGCTTCTTCGTATTTCCAGAACTTTCACTCTTTGTTAAACGGTCTTCTCTTACAACCTCTTATAAGCGGATACACATGCCTACCATTTTAGTAAAGTCACTTGGCGCACTTGCTACAATATTCTCATAGTAGAAAGCACCCAGAGTCTTCAAGAAAATCTTAGTCATCTCCTTCTATTCCATGGGAGGAATCACTTGGGCGGCTACATCACGCCATCTCTGTGCATATTCTTAGAATTATTCCCTGTCTTTCTGGACCATGGCCCTGAGTTGATCACGGTCAGGCACCATGTCAACATTGTATTTGTATTGTCTGATAAATGCTTCCTACTCTTCTTATGGATGTGACTCCAGGGCTTCGCAATCTGCTCCCTAGCTTCCCTATGGTCTTCTCCCTCCTTCAGAAAGAAACTACTCAAATTAATACTGTTTGGTTTATCCCTCATCGGATAACCAAGCTGTCGTCGTGCGAGAACAAGGTTGTAGTTAATTCCTCCTTTTGTACCAAGAAGAGGTACATTGGGGAAACTACCACAACTATCAACAATATCTATATCCCGGTAAGCTCGATGATACCAATCAATATCCGAGTGAGTAAGTGCCATGATCTTGGGAGCCCAACGGGGTTCCTTCCCGACATCCCAAAAAGCATCAGACTGAGGCATATGAGAGATAAACCACCGGTACAACAAAGGCGTGCAACAGATAATCATCCCCCTATGATAAGAATTCCGAAGATGAATAGAGTAATAAGCATATCGCAACAATGTAGGAACTGGTTTTCCAATCATGAAGATCTTGATAGCATTAACATCAACAAACTTGTCCACATTAGGAAATAGGAACAACCCGTAAGCAAGTAGAGCAAAGATGGCCTCAAAAGCGATTGTACTCTTCATCCTGGCAAAGCAATAACGAGCTTTCTCCAATAAGAACTGAGCTGGTAATCCTCTAATCCCTCCTTTAGTAGTCATATGGGCTTCAACCTCAAACTTCCCCAGATGAATCAAAGCAACAATCTCATGTGATTTTGGCTCACCCTCCAAACCAGTGAAAGGAACACGATCGGTAATAGGTAAATCCAATAGATAAGAATACTCCTCCAGTGTAGGCAACAAATGATAATCAGGGAAAGTAAAGAAATGATACATAGGATCATAGAACTGGACCAAGGTCGAGAGAATACCCTCCTTCATCCTAAGCTTCATGAGAGGAATGATGGATCCATACTTCTTCATAAAATCTGCAGAACACTCAATCTCGAGAATTAGACTGATCAACTCATCTATCTTGGGATCTTTGAAACTGTATTTTCCGGTCTTTCTTTTTCTAGAATCCATGGCCAAAGGGTATCTGAGATATTCACAAATGGTCAACTTTTTAAGTACCTTGAAATGAAATTGCTTCAAAAGATGCTTATGGGTGCATGGATGCATGATGCAACAATCACACACACACACACAAGATCACAGATATAGGGTTCATAGGTTCAATGTCACAAGCATGAGGTCGAAGGTACTACCCATAAGGTATGGTCTAAAAGTTATCGCCTTCCGAACAAGGTTCTAGAGGTTCCCAGATTCTACATCCTTCCTTTGGATATTACCAACTTCCTGATTAACTCGATAATTAGTAATATTCTCAAGAAAAACTCGTCTGAGCGTAGTATCGCGTGATAACTATTTCCGGATTACTCCGTCATAGCTTCCGCACTACACCTAAAAGGCCAAGATGGGTTAGGTATTTTACAGTCCTCAACTTCAGCAGGCTCCAAGGTCGTAAGTAGTATGTCTTCCCGATTACTCGGTAAATGACACTACAGTCAAAGGGGCCTCCACTGAGTGGGGGATCTCATGCCTCCTTTTTTCGGATTACTCCCTCAAAGTTAACATGACTATACCTCCCGTCCTATCTTAAAGTTTGCCCAAGTCCGGGTATAGGACTTATGAGTAATCACCAAGCACCCTGAAAACCAGGAAAATCCATAAAAACATATATACATCATATAACACATAAACAAAAATAATACATATACAGGTATAAACAAAGATAGGCTCAACCCACTTAGGGATGGACCAGAAAGATATCAATCTATCCTCAGTGAAGTCGCTATTTTTTCTGTAGCGATAGAAATGTTTAAGACTAAGCCATTGGATTGACTAGACTTGTACATATCAAAATAAAAATCGCCACCACGCTTTATTGTTTCCAAAGGAATGGGAAAAGAATGAGTAACCCAAAAAGAGGGGGAAAGATTCAAGGTAAGGGGGTTGGCTATGCAAAGGGAAGGTATTAGCACCCTAAACATATATGGTACTCCACAGGAACCTCTTTGAAAAATCTGTATATTTTGGCTATAAAATGTTATATGTAAAATAGATGGTGGAGGTGAGAAAAGAAATACATTTTTTATGATTTTTGCACGCGCCGCGGTTACGAACCTTTAGTGTCTATGTACCACCTTTCATATAATAGGGGATCAGGGTACACGTAGTTCACCTTTAAAAATTTTAAAACACAAGTGTCTTGGCTAATTTTATGAGATAAGACATCATCGTCATTGCCCGTGTGGAAAACATACTTACTATCCACAATTATGAGAAAGGAGAATTTGCATCATCTCAAAGTGGAGGATATGGCTTGGATTTTAGAATCAACAAATCCTCACTCAACACCCAAGTGGAAAATATATCACTTCACTACATATTGTACAAGTATAGTTGTTTGCATCACTACAAGGATTGACAATAGTCTAATCTTTTGAGAATAGTTTTAAAATAAAAAGCCAAAGTGGAAAAATAGTTTGAAATGAGATTGATTGACTTCTAGTCTTCTCATAAAAAAGGTCAAGGTATTATTAAATTGATTGGAGTTTATTTATGAAAAAATGTTTTGAAAATGCATGGACCTAAGTCCAAGTTTATTATGAAAGTGGTTCAAGTTTAGAAACAAGAAGAGTTTTCAAAAGGAGGGAGAAGATTTTTGAAATTAAAGAAGATGGGAGGAAAAGAAGGGATTATCCTAAAGCATAAGATAAAAGCTAGGGATAAGAATCGTCTAACCAACAAGAAGCCAAAACTTGACATTTTGAGTCAAGATAGAATTTCCCATTCTTTGGATTGAAACCAAGCAAGCAAAGATACTAGACCTCTTGAGAGAACCAAACTTCAAGTGTATTAAGTCTTCAAAAAAATTGGGCAGAGTAACGGTTGTATACGGGTGAATTCCATATTAGAAACAAAGAATGTAATCACAATAACCTGCACACAAAACAAATAAACAACCCAATATCCTGAGGTAAACCTCAATAACTCCAGACAAAATATCAATCAAGGTCTCCAACATAGGTCAAGGCCTCTAATCCTAAGTCCAAGAAGTCCAATACTCCATAATGCCAAGGAAAGTAACCAAATATTCCAAGTATCATTAAAGCATTTTAGGGTTCATGTTGATTATTAGGTGTCTTGAAGAAGAAAGAAAGGCTCAAGTGAGAAAAGATAAAATGACAAGAAAGTAAATGCTTAAGTGAGCAAAGATGAAAATAGCATGAAATGTAAATGCTAAAGTAAATGGTACATAAAGCATACAAGTAAAAGCATAAAGTAAAAACAATTTAATTAGTGGTTAGTTGGATGACCATCTTGAAACTTGCATTTGGAACTCATTAGAGGATTGGTAGAACCAAATCCACCACACAACAACTTGCATTTGCTTTTTGTCAAGTATATCATCCATTTGGAATCCTCAAAAGTACCATTTAATGATCACCGATGTTTAAGTGATCCGCATTGACTAAAAGTGTTGTAGATCCATTAGAGGTTTTGTAGAACCAAAGCATCCACACAATGAATCTCAAAGTTATTGGACCAAAGAGATAAAATTAACATACTTGGGCTTGCAAACATAGCTTTGGGCCACGAATGATCATTTATTCGAATCGGGATAAAATTTAGCGCTATGTTAAGCAATCATAAGTGGACTTATATAGAAGTCGCACCTATTTTAAGGCCGGTCATTTGCAATCTATGCACCATTTGTTTTGAGACATGATATATAGATCATTCTCCAATAACCCTTAGTGCAATAAGAAAGGGATGAGATGAAGAGGGGTGGGAAAGAATATAAAAACCACATTTGAATTAAAATTTAATCAAACTATTATTAAAATTATTCATCCATTTTTGTTGAGTTAGACTCAACACCATGGATCCAATGATGTTAATAAAGTTCATGATCAAAATTTCAACCCAAGATCAGCCAGAAAATAATCACAAAATAATATTGCATTTAATACATATATTAAAAAAGGTTTTTAAAATGTTTTAAAATAGAAATAAAAGAGAAAAATGTCAACTATGTTCAAATTAATCAAAAAATAAAAAGTAAGACCATAGAAAAATAAGAAATGGACTCAAATATTTTTACAAAAATTTTGGTAATTTTTTAAAAGTCAGAAACTTTTTTTAAAATTAAAAGAAATAGGTAAAATAAACCATAATTGATAAAAAAAATAACAAAGTCATGAATTAAAAATAAATGAGATCAGCAATATTTGTCAAAATATCATTGGATCATTCCATAATTTTTTCAGAATTTAAAAATATATAAAAGTATTTTTAAACATTTAAAACAATTCAAATAAAGTGAAAATTTATAAAAAATCTCAAAACACAAAATAAAATTGTGAAAAAATGAAAATCAGAAAGAGAATAATTAGAAATATTTTTCATAATTTTTTCAGATTTTTTGGACTAAAAATGAATTTTGTATGATTTCTTGAAGTTTAAAACAATTAAATATAAAAATCAGAAAATAAAATAAAAACCAAAAAGATGTGGACCAATGGATGAGAGTCAAAACGCGTTAGTAATCAAATCCAAGGGATCAGGCGTGTTGTCTATATCATGGTCATTAGTGAATAAAACACTGGATGAAATGTAAAATCAGAAATTCAAAAAAATACAAATGGCACGCCATCATTTGTTGTAAGATGACACGTTGGTCATCTTCAACCTCCAGCCAGTCCCAAAACCAGGTTGCTCAATCTGTAAAATTAGAGCACGAGACATATTCCATTCGCTTCGTCTCTTCAAGACAAAGACAACCACACCTTCGCGACAAATTTATATAAACTGTAGCTCAAGCAATTTGGAAGGAAAGTTTTGAAAAGGGATTTAAAATTTCATGGTCAAAACGTGTTTCAAGATAAAAGTAAGTGTTGCGACTAGAACCAGGGAAATGAGAGCTTCACAATAAAATCAATGTTTTGAAGAATTGATGGAGAAATCTACCTATTGAAGTTGAGTTGCAGAGCTTTGAAACTGGACTTCTATGGAGCAATATAGGGCACAATTCTTGAAGGTAATTGTATGGTTAGCTTCAGGGAAGATCAAGGAAGGTGAATTGATAGAAAAATTGGATTGAAAAAGGCTTGAACACTTATTACGAAGTTACAGAAAATTAAGTTATGGAGCAAGTTTGGCAGAGTGATTCTGGCTATCCAAGCTTGAGGAAATGAATGAGGGGTGACCCTCTATTTATAGGGAATCAAATGGAATGTTCAAGAGTGTGAAATGATGAAGTTTGGAGGGAAATCGTGTGGAGTTGCAAACAAGAAAAGTGTGACTTCTACCTTGATCAAAACTCAACCAAAATGCGCATTTTGCTATGCTAACCACTTCTGGAAGTTCACTAAACATGTTTAGAAGCAAAAATGTGCAGAAACAAAGTGTTTAGAAGCTAAATCAAGGATTTCAAATTCTAACTTTTGAAGAAACTTCAGTTTCAAGTTACCAAGTTCAAAATAATGGCATTCTCAACTCAAGGGGTATTAGGGCCTGATTCTTGATACTTTAGAAAGATGAGGTTACAGCCTTTGCAATGGAAAAATAATGGAATCAAATGGATGCTTGAGCTGAAAGTTGCATTGAGTCAAAGTTGGGGGAAAAGGTTGACTTTCCATACTTAGAAATATTTCAAATTTTTCTTCAAAAGTGACCTATAATGTTTTGCATCCAAACATGGCCTTCCTCTTGACCAAAAAATATGGCATGAAATAGACCTCTTGAATGAAATTTTGAAGCTTGAACCATTCAAAATATCCCAAAATTTAGAGAGTTATGAATTGTTGAAGTCGGCAAAAAATCATGAAATGACCTATAATATTTTGTATCTTTAGGGCATCTTCCATCCATTTTCTCAGTTTTCATATAAAAGAAGGAATAAATTTCACATCTTCAAGATCATTATGGAAAAATAGTAGGCTCAAGGTGATAAAAATTGACTAAGTTATGATCATTTGAAGCCACACATGAGAAATTGGGGGTTCATCTGGAGGACTTGTAATCTTTGTTCATCATCAAGCTTCTTCCACATGAAAACTCCTTGAAACATTTGAAGAAATTTGTTAATAACCCTTTGAAGAGAAGTATGTATTTGGAATCACTCAAAAATACCAAAATATGAGCAAGATATACTTCTTTGAAGTTCAAAACCCTAGCTTCTAGATCAAGAAAATGCTTTGAGGAACTTTGACAATTTTGAACAACCTTCTTGTACCAACACTCTTGCTTTGTAAATAGAAGTTGTTGAGGATGATAATGAGAACTCATATCAACCAAAACCACTTCCATATCTTGAGAATTGAGAGAAATATGAACTTGTGACCAATGGGAACAAGACCTTGTCCAACCATGCCAACTTCCTCCATCGACCCCTTGTACTTTTGAATAAATTTTGATAACTTTGAAATGTAGTGAACCAAAATAAACCTTGTCGTGCCATTTCTTCCAAAACAGCTTCAATGGTGAGGTTTGTATTTCTCAAGCTTTATTGACTAGGGCATGGAAATAAACTCATGAACCCATGGATCAACTTGCTAAGCCACATTGCCTTTACCTACATTATTAACAAGTAAGACAATCCAACATTGCATTTTATTAATTAGAAATAAATTCAAGACAAAATATTCATGATCATAAAAGAAAATAAGTCAAGTTGCTTGGTGATTCCTCAAAGAGCAAAGCTAAAGGTAGGGAGAAGAACCACAAGCCCTAATGTGATATTGTTGTGATTGAATCAAAATGGTATGATGAAGGGATCTTAGGGGCAAAAATCGGGGTACAACAATTATACGATTGACCCATGCTCGTCCCTTCACATTTAATGATAGGGCTTCTTACCAATAAATGGCAAGATAGCAACATCTAAAGGAGGAGGAAAAGAACAAAGACCTTTTGAGTAGGTAGGACGCTCATAGTTTCTTGCTCACAAACTAAAAACCATATCCACACTCATACTTTCAAAACATCTTCAAAAACATCTCTTTGAACTATTTTCAAAACCAACATTTTGTATGCATTCTTATAGAGACAAAAATCCTTACAAATATTGCTGCAACAAAGGCGTTTTCAAAATATTTTCAAACTTACACCAATCACAAACACATTTCAAACAAAGCATTTTCAAAGTGATCAAGCAACTAAGAGCCCATAGATAACTATGGATGAAAAGGGTGCTAATACCTTCCATTTTCATAACCCACCCCCCGAACTCAAGAAAATATCTCAAAAGGTCTTTTCTGTTCATTTCACCCTTTCCTTTATTGGATAAAAGAAAAGTCGGTGGTGACTCTTGCTATCCATAATAATTGCGATAAAACACAAAACACCCAAATTAGTTCTCCAATCGTATTACACCTGGTTACTGGGAAAACAACAAAAAGTTATAGTACTGCAAAAGGTGAATGTTTTGCAAATGATTCCAACTCAGCATACACGGAGAGAACAGACTTTCATTACATTAGTGTAGACCTTACTGGGAAATCAGAGATAAAGACTTCATATCAGGCAAACCCTAGATCACAATGTACCAAGACTTGACTGGTGAAGATGGGATCACAAACCCAACATTTCAGTGTACACCAATTAGTCTTGTCCTCAACTAACTGGGAAACACATGAAGATCATACTCATTCCAGCAGAGATACCTTGGGAGAATTTTCTTGGGGAAATTAGACTTTTAAAAATTTATGAATTTGTCTGTCACTGGAGTCACTATTTTTGTTCTCCTTGAGTCACAAAATCTAAAGCAATAAGTAATTTGTAAATTATTTTCAAAAAATAATTTTATTATTTAATCAGTTTTCTTTGATCATTACTATCAATAATAAATAAAGTCTTTGTAAGCTGAATAAAATAAGAATTGAAAGGCATTGGATAAAAGTTCAAACTTTATTAATAGGATGGTAGTCTGCGAATGGAGAGACTCCATAGATGATTACAAAGTTTGGAAAATGGTAATACACATTGGAAAAGATACATTTAGTTACAATGACCACTATTCTCCCTAACAACTTTGAATTCCTGAGCAGAGACTTTGGATGAAGAGTAATGAAAATCCAAGAAGATTGTTGCTTCAATGATTAAGTCTTGTCTGATGCAGTTACTTGCCAGAAAATCCCTAACTTGTGCCTAGGTTGCCCTTGCGGGTTTTCAACCTACCGGGAAAAATTTATTTTGTTTATGTCTCTAATTTTTTCCTAGACCTCCCTTTCGGGTTTTCGGCCTACCGAGACGCTCCTTTTTACATAAGCCTCCCTTTCAGGTTTTCGTCTTAGCAAGTTGTTCTTTTATTCCTCTAGGCGAAGTATTTCTTGACTACATCAACATTCACAGGACGCGGTAACTCCTTGCCATCCATTGTTTCAAGAATCAATGCATCGACAGAGAAGGCTTTCTTGACAACATATGACCCTTCAAAATTAGGAGTCCATTTTCCCCTAGACTAAGCGTTAAAGGACATGATCTTCCTGAGCACGTGGTCGCCTTCTCTGAATTCACGAGGTTTGACCTTCTTATCAAAATCTTTCTTCATTCTCTTCTGGTATAACTGACCGTGACACAAGGTCGTCATTCTTTTCTCTTCAATTAGATTCACCTGGTCAAACCTGTTATGGACCCATTCAACCTCTGACAACTTGGCTTCCATTATCACGCGTAAAGCGGGAATCTCAACCTCAATGGGGAGCACCGCTTCCATTCCATACACAAGAGAGAATGGGGTTGCCCCTGTTGAAGTGCGTATAGATGTTCAATACCCATGCAAATAGAAAGGGAGCATCTCATGCCAGTCTTTATAAGTGACAACCATTTTCTGAATGATCTTCTTGATGTTCTTATTAGCAGCTTCAATAGCCCCATTCATCTTTGGCCTATAGGGAGATGAATTGTGGTGGATAATCTTGAATTCTTCGCAAAGTTTCGTCATCATCTTGTTATTCAAGTTTGAGCCGTTGTCGGTGATAATCCTGTTGGGACACCATACCGACAAATTAAATTATTCTTGATAAAGCGCACCACCACTTGCTTAGTGACATTAGCATATGAAGCTGCTTCCACCCATTTAGTGAAGTAGTCAATTTCCACCAAAATAAAACGATGTCCATTCGACGCCTTTGGTTCAATCATTCCAATCATGTCAATACCCCACATAGAGAAAGGCCATGGGGAAGAAATAACATTGAGAAGCGTAGGAGGCACATGAATTTTGTCGGCATAAATTTGACATTTATGGAACTTCTTTGCAAATTTGTAACAGTATGATTCCATTGTTAGCCAATAGTAACCTTCCCTAAGCATCTGAAGCTGCTTAGTGACATTAGCATATGAAGCTACTTCCACCCATTTAGTGAAGTAGTCAATTTCCACCAAAATAAAACGATGTCCATTCGACGCCTTTGGTTCAATCATTCCAATCATGTCAATACCCCACATAGAGAAAGGCCATGGGGAAGAAATAACATTGAGAAGCGTAGGAGGCACATGAATTTTGTCGACATAAATTTGACATTTATGGAACTTCTTTGCAAATTTGTAACAGTCAGATTCCATTGTCAGCCAATAGTAACCTGCCCTAAGCATCTTCTTCACCATCGAGTGTCCATTGGCATGAGTACCGAAGGAACTTTCATGGACTTCATGCATCAACATGTCTACTTTGTGTCTATCCACGCATCTAAGCAAGAGCATGTCATAATTTCTTTTATACAACACATCTTCATTTACGAAAAAGTTGTCTGCCAACCTTCTCAATGTCTTTCTATCTTTGATGCGCCAGCAGGGTATTTCTGAGTCTGAAGGAAGTGCTTGATATCATAATACCAAGGCTTATCATCTGTTGTTTCCTCCTCCGCAAACACATGAGTCGGTCTATCCAAACGTCGCACTATGATAAGAGGCATATCATTCCAAGTATTCAATTGATACATAGAAGCTAGAGTTTCCAAAGCATCCGCCGTCTGATTTCCATCTCTCGGAATATGATGGAATTCTACTTTGTTAAAGAAGGGTAATAATCTCCTAGCATAATATTTGTAAGGGATCAAGCCAGTGTGACGAGTATCTCATTCTCCTTTAATCTGATTCACTACCAAAGTTGAATCACCATAAACATCTAGAACTTTGATTCTGATATCAATGGCTTCCTCGAGACCCATGATACAAGCCTCATACTCAGCCATATTATTGGTACAATCAAACGTCAGCCTTTCTGTAAAATGGATGTGTGATCCATGGGGAGTGACAATCACATCACCAATTCCTTTTCCGTAGGCATTCACAGCTTCATCAAATACCATACCCCACTGAGATTCAGGATCAGAACCTTCCTCAGGAAAAGTTTCATCGCAATCTTTCGCTTTCAAGAACATCGCATCCTCATCAGGGAAATCAAACTTGTCAAATTAACAATTATCTATCGGTTGGTGAGTAAGATAATCTTCCAGCACACTGCTTTTTATGGCCTTTTGAGTGCGATACTCGATATCGTATTCAGACAGTAACATCTGCCAACAGGAAATTCTTCCAGTAAGAGTAGGCTTTTCAAAAATATACTTAATCGTATCCATTTTGGAAATCAACCAAGTAGTATAATTCAACATATATTACCGCAACCGCTTTTCCTCCCAGACCAGAGCACAACATGTCTTTTCCAACATAGAATACCGTGACTCACAGTCAGTAAATTTATTACTGAGATAATAGATGGCATATTCTTTCTTTCCTGTTTCATCTTGCTATCCTAAAATACAGCCCATAGAACTATCAAACACTGTTAGATACATGATCATTGGTCTTCCTTCAACGGGAGGGAGCAATATGGGAGGTTCAAGCATATATTCTTTGATACTTTCAAATTACCTATGGCAATCATATGTCCTTACACAACTCTGATCCTTCTTTAACAACTTAAATATCGGTTCACACATTCCAGTCATGTGGGAAATGAATATGGAAATGTAATTCAAACACCCAAGGAAGCCTCTAACTTGCTTTTTAGTTCTTGGTACAGGCATTTCTTGAATTGCTTTGACTTTATCTGGTTCAACTTCAATCTCTTTCTTATTGACAATAAAGTCCAATAACTTCCCTGACCGGACACCGAAGGTGCATTTGTTTGGGTTCAAACGGAGAAGATACTTTCACCAACGCTGAAATAACTTCAACAAATCTTCCACATGTCCTGCTTCGGTCTGTGATTTAGCAATCATGTTATCAACATATACCTCAAATTCCTTGTGCATCAGATCATGGAATAGGGTTGTCATAGCCCTCTGGTACATTGCACCAGCGTTCTTCAACCCGAAGGGCATCACTTTGTAATAGAATGTTCCCCAGGGTGTGATAAACGTTGTTTTTTCCATGTCCTCAGGAGCCATTCTGATTTTATTATATCCTGAAAATCCATCCATGAATGAGAATAGTTTGAATTTTGATGTACTATCAACCAACATATCAATATGCAGCAATGGAAACTCATCTTTTGGACTAGATTTATTTAGATGTCTGTAATCTACGCACATGCGAACTTTTCCATCTTTCTTTGGTACAGGGGCAATATTCGCAATCCACTGAGGATACACTAATGTCACAAGAAAACTGGCATTTATCTACTTTAACACTTCTTCTTTAATTTTTACTGCCATATAAGGGTGAGTTCTTCTCAACTTCTGCTTGATCGGCGACACTCTGGCTTCAAAGGAAAATTATGCTCCACAATATCAGTATCTAGACCAGGCATATCTTGGTACGACCAAGAAAACATGTCCACATACTCTTTCAATAGTTCAGTCAACTTGCTCTTCACATCAGGATGCAACAATGCTCCAATTTTGACTTCCTTTGGCTCCTCCTCTGAACCCAAATTGATGGTCTCCAACGGCTCTTCATACAGTTGAGTGGCATTTTTCTCGCGCTTGAGAAACCGTGAAACCTCTTCTAGAATCTCATCATATTCTTTTTCTTCCGTCCCAAACACATGGTATTCAAAGTTGGGAGAGGGCGCATGGTCATTGTATTCAACAAGTTTATTAATTAATCTACACATGTGATTTGTGATTGCTTTTTAGAAACTGACACATATATCAAGTGATCATGCATATTTATTTATAGATATTATTTATTCCAAAAAAGGTTTTTTTTTTCTAATTACCATTTTCCAAGAAAAAGCAGAAAATAAAACACAATTTGAGAATCAAAGAAATCTTTTATTAATAATTTTAATGAGCAAAGCAAACAGATAAGCCCATACAATATTATCTTTCACCTTGGGCAAAGTGAAAGCTTTTTGCAAAGATAAACAAAAACAAATTACTTTGAGACATGGATGCAAGAGGGAACATCATAAGTGACCCAGTTCTGGATTTTGACTCCAGGCATCACATAATTTGGCATCTCCTGTTCTTCTCCATCCTCTACAATGGAATTAACTCCAGAAGCAGTTGGATGGAGGTAGCCGCCGCTGTGAAAAAATCCTGATAGCTGCTTTCAGTAGACTTTGACTTCAAACTCTCAACTTTGCCATTCTTTGCAGAGAATCCCAAACCAACCATGTTCTTATTTACTGGAGGATCAACAATCTTCCCCCATACTTTACTTGGACCATTGTGCACAACCTGCTGAGCATCTTTGAACGAAGTCATAGAATTATCATTCTCTCTTACATTATCAATAGATAGAGCTTGGAATTGCATCCTCATAACAACTTCACCTGCCTCTACACCACTGAAAGACGATAGATGAGATATCAATAATTCTTGCTCTCCATTTATAATAACCATTTTTCCTTCACACACGAACTTCAGCTTTTGGTGAAGAGTTAAAGTGACAGCCCATGCTTCGTGTATCCATGGCCTTCCCAGACGACAGTTGTATGCGGGCACAATATCCATGATTTAGAAAGTAATCTAAAACAAGTGTGGGCATATTTGAATAGGCATATCGACTTCCCCAATAACTGACATCATTGATCCATCGAAAGCTTTGACAATAATACCACTTGGGCGCATGGGGCCCCTTGATATTTCAACTTCATCAACGTACTCCTTGGTATAACATTTAAGGCAGACCCGTTATCAATCAGCACATTTGATAATGAATCATTATTACAGTTCATGGATATATGGAGAGCTAGGTTGTGATTCCTCCCTTCGTCAGGAAATTCATCATTGCAAAAGCTTAGGTTATTATAAGATGTAATATTACCTACCACAATGCTGAATTGATCCAACGACATATGACACTCCACAAAGGCTTGATCCAACACCCGTATTAAAGATTCCCCATGGGAAGCAGAATTCATCAATAATGCTAGGATAGATATCTTTGAAGGAGTCTGCAATAGCTGATCTACAATTCTGTAATTGATCATTTTGATAATCTTAAAAATATCATCCACATCTTTTTCAAGGGTGGCACCACTAGACTCTCCTACAACTTTCTTATTTTCAACACCTTTTGTAACTTTCTTCTCAGCACTGACATTTCCCTTAATAATTGGTGTAAACACACAACCATTGTGGGACACCCTGCTAGTTTTAACAATATTCTCAATACTAGACAAAGGCTGGATGGGAACATCCACACCATCCTATAAAATAATAGCATTGTACTTGTACGGTACAACTTTATCTGACTTGTAAGGGATGGGCCCTGGAAAGCAAATCACCACAGGGGTAACAACTGGCTTACTACAATATTCAATTTCAACAGGGGCGGAATCATTGAAACAAGACACAATTACGTTCTCACCTTCTTCCAAAAATTTGGACATCAAAGAATCACCTCTAGAGAACATATCCTTATCAGAGGAAAAGAATTCATCCGCAGAAGCATATTCATCTTCTGATTCATCCTTAGCCAAGCAAACCTCGATCATATTAACCTCATGGTAACCATATATTTGGTCTGACACCTTGATTGTTCCATTATCCAATAACAACTTAATACCTATTATTACAATGGAGCATCCTCGGGAATCCCTGCAGCAAACCCGACAAGATCCATAGTGGTGCTTTACCTTACCAGCCATGTGGCATAAATTAGCATGTAATTGCACGAGATTATCATTCATATGGTCCACATCAAAGATCCTGAACTCTACAGGACACCCAAAGACCATGTTCACTTCCTCCTCATATTCAGCCTTAGGCCTAATTATATGGATGAGGCCCTCATCCATCATCTCCTGCAAATCAGCCTTTATCTTGTCACAACCTTGTATATAAGTACTACAGATACTGCAACCAACATGGTCTTGAGTATAGTAATTAAACTCGTAAAAGTCTGCATTCATCTTTACCAAGTCTCCTCTAACCAAATTAATATCATAAATGCAGAAGTTCCCTAGACAACCAGCAACCATGTTGACAGCATTTGTTCCTTCATGCTTTGGCAGAGGATTATATTTTACATTAGGAATGACATCTTTGAAGGAAAAAAGTGTAGATCTAACCATTTTCTGTACCTCGGATATCAGATGATAATATTTTTCCATATTATGCTCTGGTGCACCCTGATGGAAAGTGCGTATCTGATCTTCCTTATAGTACCAAGGCAAAGGGGATGGTATAGTAGGGGTGGCCTAGTCTGGACAAACTTTTTATGGATCAATGATGGGAGTAGCTCTGCATAACTCATATGGATAGCATTAAAAGTTTCTCTTCTCTAATTCTGCTCTTGACTTCCTTAAGGGGATAGTCTTTGATAAGTGATTATAGTCGGAGTAGTATTTACAACCGAAGTTACCGAGGCAACCTGTTGATGGTGCTAATGACTTCTTCTAGGAGGATTAACACTTCTTTATTGAATAACAGTGTTTGTTTCTTCTTCTTTCTTCTTAACAAACCCAAATGATGTTTTTTTTGCATTACCATAACTTTCACTCTTTTTCAGATGACCTTCTCTTACAACTTCTTCTAAACGGACGTTGTGATACGGTGGGAGAACTGACTTGGTTGTTTTGTGTTTTATCGCCAATTTTGCAGTTAGCAAGAGTCGCCACCGACTTTTCTTCTATTCAAAAGGAAAGGTGAAAAAGCACAGGAAAGACCTTTGAGATTGTTTCTTGAGTTCGGGGGATAGATTATGAAAAGGGAAGGTATGAGCACCCTTTTCATCCATGGTTTTCCATGGGCTCTTAGTTACTTGCTAGATCACTTGCTTTTTGTTTGGAAATGTGTTTTGTGTGGTTTTTGAAAGTATTTTGAAAAGGTGCCATCATTTAGGCAAACTTTGTAATGATTCTCGTTCGTAAGAATGTATACAAAGTGTTGATCTTTTGCAAATGTTTTCAAGTTTGAAAGATGTTTTTTGAAAGTGTTGGTGTTTGTTTTGAAAATAGCAAGGATGTTTTGTTTTGAATTTGAGATAGTAACTAGGAACAATCTACCTACTCAAAAGTCTTTCATGTTTATTTCCTCTTTTCTTTGATATTGTTATCTTACCATTGATTTGGTAAGTAACCCTATCTTTGGATGTGAACAGGACGGACATGGGTCATCGTATAACCATGATTAGCAATGTTGCAAGGTATCTTAGCATCTTTCCTTAGGGACTAAGATCATTTTGAAAAGGCAACATAGATATCATCGAGGGACTATGATCTTGTATTTTTGCTTATTTTTGGCTAAGATACCTCACATGCATAACATGGCCATTTTTTGTAAGGCAACAAAGTGGATTTACCCTAGGGGTTCTTGTGTGCAAGTATATTGATTTTTCATGCTTGATTTGTCTTTGATTAGGGTTTGCTAATTGATTGGTTTTAATCTTTCCATACAAACCCTAATTACTAGCATTTATATAAAGCAACAAATTGCAAAAAGTAAAATTACTACACTATTACATCATTAGGGGAGGGGGTGTACAAATTTACAAACGGGGATTGCAAGAAAATCAAACCTAATTATCTATTACAACCATATTGAATATTGTACAAAATTGAAAATAAAATGCAAGAATATACATGAAAAAAAGATGATTTTTGTTGTTTTTATGAAAGGGGTTTTGTCTTGACCTAATTAAAAAAAGACTAATTAAAATTAAATAAAATTAACTTAAACTAATTAAGAAAAGAAATTAATTTGAAAAGGATTTTTAGGTTTTTTTTTATGAAAAAAGTTTTAAATTAATGAAAATAAAATGAAGATTAATTATAATAACCTAAGTTCTAAATTAATTTTATCTAAAAAAAATAATATATTAATTTACCCTAAGTCTAAGAATTAATTGTTTAAGAAAAAAATAAATTTATTTGTTTTAAGAAAAATGTTTTTTATCTTTTTGTTTTATGGAGAAAATATATTTTGGATTTTTTGTGATTATATGAAAATAATAGTAGTGATAATAATAATAATAATAATAATAATAATAATAATAATAATGAAAAAAGAAAAATAAAAATAAAAATAAAAATACAAAGAAAAGTCAGGGGGGGTGAATTAGTAACCCAAGGAGTATTATGAGAAAAAAAATATTAGGCCCAATGAGAGCCCAAGCGATGCCAAAAAAACAAAAGAAAGTCATAAAATTGTGAAAAATAGTAAAAGGTCACGCTGGGGCTTGAACCCAGGACCTAAGGGTGAACAGGCGTGCGCTTTAACCACTAGGGTGGTGATACATCCGTTAACTTATGTGAAAGGATAAATACATAACACAAAACGCGCCCTGATTACACTTCATCTTCAACCTCCAGCCAAAGGACCTGTATCTTCTTCATCTCTCAACAAAAATGAAAAGTTCAAACATGAAAGTTGTGGCATTTCTTCCCACGAATCCAACCATGTAAATAACTTAAGCTAACATTCAAAGATGAATGAGAATTTTTCTGGCCCTAATTCAAAACCTAAAAATTTCAAAAAACTTCAACTCTAAAATTCTCTAAGCTCAGGCCATATAAATGCAAACTATGGATATGTACAGCTTCGTGGCAATGGTATCTACATTTTATCTTCACAAATTAAAGCTTAACAATACCTCAAAACTGGAAATCATGAAATGGATTTGAGCTTGTTTCAGGCAGTGGTGATGATCAGGTTAGCTTCCTCGGATCTCTAGGAAGCTAATGCAATGGCTGGCTTGAGCTGAGGAGGGCTGGAATGGTCTGGAAAAGTCAAGATGCAGACCCCTGTTTTTGGTTATGGAGGATGGTATAAATGGTGTTATAGTTTGCAAACAGGTATTGGAATGGTTTATGTATGATGCTAAGAAGCGTTTGGAAGTGTTAAGCCAAGAAACACAAGAGTGGTTTTGAAGATTGAAGTTCAAAGTCATAAATGACACAAAAATAGAGGTTTTGTGCAATCTCAGTTTTAAGGGTGTTTGGGAGTGTTTTCAATCGTGTGTTAGCTTGCAAATAACTTGTATAGTTATATGAAAGAGGTTAGAGGGTTTGAAGTTGACATAACTATGAGATCTAGAGTTATGGCTATGTTACTTGATTTTGAAGAAAAGTGGGAAAATAAGTTTCAATGTGTAGTACAAGCATGGCATGGGTTTATGGGAAGCTCTAGACATGTTTCTTTTCCCTTTGAAATTTCTTGTGATTAGAAGGAACAAGTTAGGAGCTCTATGCATTGACTTTGTGGTTAAATCTTCTTTACAAGAATGAAATGGTTACTTTGTGCCATAAATGGAAAATTTACTTGGATAAAGCTTGAATCAAGTGGATAATAGCTCAAAAGCAAGTGTAATCTTCTGATTATGGAGAGATATTGAGGTTTAGAGGCCTGCAAATTAAGATTGTGCAGCATAGGTTTGAAATTGAATTCTTGTTCATCACAAAATGACATGTATTTCAAGTTTGAAAACCCTAACTTCCTCTCTTCGATTCTCCCTGCTCAAGAATGATCTCAAGGAGTTTTTAGTACATTTTGGAAAGCTTGTAATATGCTCTACAACCCATCTTTGAATCACTTTTGAAAATTCCCCTTGGAATTATATGAAAAAGTGCCATGAAGTTAGGTCAAATTCCTGACCAACACTAGGGCAAAATTTCACTAAGTGTTCAAATTCAAGACCATGACTTTATGAATTAATATCTTGAGATCCAAGCATTTTTAGAAGAAGTTGTGTAAAGAAATGTTGTAGATATCATGTAGATCTACAACTTTAATTTTGAAAGTTTCTTTTGAATTCTCTTGCATCATGGTGAAAAAATGGCTCAAAGTTATGAAAAAACATGAAGTTTTAAACACTTAGAAAAATTTCTAAGTTAGAAAACTTTGACTTTTCAAAATGAAATCTTGACTTTTTGATTTCTTGATGAATAAGTTTAATATTTTGACATGTTTTGATAAATTGTGATCTTTGACATTGAATTTTGACCAAAAAATCAAAGTTTGACTTTTCAGTGTACAGTTGACTAGAAATTCACTATCAACTCAATTTATCTTGAGCAATGTTTTAGGTCATGCCATTAGGTCAAAATGATTAAATTGAATATTTAAATCATTCTTCAAACCAATTGACCATTTGCTTGGTCAAAAATCAGAAATTGCCCTTTCTCAGTCAAAACCCTAATTTTGACCATTTTGCCCTTTTGATGATTTGATCAAATTTCTTGAGGAATTATGGTCAAAACTTGATCAAATGATACATAAGAGTTTATAATGTTGATGTGGATAAAAAATTATAAAGTTTGACTATAAATTGGCCACAGTTAACTTTTTCCCCAATACAGCTGATTTTTATGTCAACTGCTCAATTGATTGAGCAAAAGTGTGATCCATGGCTTGAAACTTGACATGAGTAATATTGGGGGTCCATAATGATCCATGAAAGACATATGAAGCATTGAAAGTTCAATTATCCTTGTGCAATCTCAAACCCTAATTTTGGTCATCAGTGCTTAAGGAGGTGTCTTGAGCTGATCAACCCTAGTGCAGTCTTGAACCAAGAGAGATCTTTATGAGAAAATATTTGATAAATGAGAGGGAAAATTTTGAGGTACAAAAGCTTCCCCTATTCAATCTTCTTAAACCTTAAGAGTTAGATTGGCGGATCCGTCATTCGTGACTTAAAGGTGAAAGAGGATTGAACACTAGAGTGCCTAGAAATTTGCACTCGAAGATGGATGGTGAATGGGCTTATAGATGCCATTTGGAGGAATGTTGGTAAACACTAGAAGAAGTATCAACATAAATCTCTTGTTGATTTATACTAAAACTTAATGTTTTATCTGTGAGAAAAAGAGTTAGTAAAATGCAGATGCCTGCATGATGTTCACCAGATGTGTTATTATGTTAAATGAATATGTTATGTACATGCTATGATGTATGAATGTGAGATGTATGTTTTTGTTTGGGAAAATAAATCCCTGACTGCTGTTGAGGAAATTCTAGAGGGTTGAATCCCTGATTGCCGTTGGGGATGAAGAATATGCATATCTTCAAACTTTGTTGAAAGGATGCTTTTACTGGAGAATATCTCTTGAATGTCGGCTTTTATCTGGTGGGATCCAGGCTTCACACTTTGCTGAGGATGAAGTAGTCAACTGCTATCTGGTTGGATCCAGGCTTTACGACAACTTACTGGGGGAAGAGACAAATTAACTGTTATCTGGTCGGATTCCAGGCTTTGCAAAAAATTTTCTTGAAATTGAATAGTTATATGGTCGGTTCCAGACTTCACACCAATATGTTGGGGATACAGAAGTTAATTGTTATCTGGTCGGGTCCAGGCTTCGCAGTAACTTGAAGTGGTAACTACTATCTGGTCGGGTCCATGTTTCATGGTTTTCAGAAAGTTGTACTATTATCTGGTCGGGTCCAAGCTTTATAGTGTCTCTTTGGGGATCATAGTTAGTTGTTATCTGGTCGGGCTCCAGGTTTCACAATAAACTGTGTGAAAAACTGTTATCTAGTCGGGTTCAGGCTTTGCAGATTTCTGAGTTTGATGAGGTCAATTACTATCTGGTCGGGTCCAGGTTTCACAATAAACTGTTTGGGGATTTAGTTGTTATCTAGTCGGTTTCCAGGTTTCACAAAGAATCTATGAGGGTAATTGTTATCTGGTCAGATCCAGGCTTCACAATAACTTGCTTGAAAAGATGAAATTGAAAACTGATATCTGGTCGGATCCAGGTTTCATAGTAATTTGTTGGAGCAGAGGAAAACTCTACTGGGAAAAGAAGTTAAACCTTGGTCGGGTTGAGTCCATGTTCTTCTTATCTTTTAAGAGTTAGAATATTATCTGATCGGGTCCAGGTTTCATAGTATCTTGAAATTGAGATCAATTACTATCTGGTCGGGTCCAGGTTTCAGATACTCAAACTGTTATCTAGTCGGGTCCAGGTTTCAGTAATTCACTAGGGATAGTGGTAAACTCTACTGGAGAAGAGGAGTTTTGCTAATGATTTTATAGGAATTAAACTGCTATCTGGTCGGTCCCAGGCTTCGGCAATTGAAGAAGTCAAACTATTATCTGGTCGGGTCCAGGCGTCAGTATTAACTTGAAAATTATGCTAATATCTGGTCGGGTCCAGGCTTCATAGTATCTTTTTGGAAATAGTAAAGGCTTTACTGACGACTTTATTGGGGATCAGGGGATGTGGCCCTATGATTTGCAATAATTTGAACGGAAAATTCAAACTGGAGAGTATGGACTCAGTCGGGTAGGATAAACTCAGCTTGGGGAGGATACACTCAACTGGGGAGGATAAACTCTGTTTGGGGATAATATCCTTGGTTAAGGAAGATATACTCAGCTAGGGAAGACATGCTCAACTGGGGAATTATGTGACATCTTGATTGTTGTATGTTGGGGAAATTTGAACTCGGCTGACGAGGATGGACTATGTCGGGGGAATACAGACTCAGTTGGGGAGGATGTACTTGGCTGGAGAATTTTGTGATTCCTCGATGATTGTTAGGGAAATAAAACCTGTTGGGGAAATAAACCCTGTTGAGGAGGTGAATTTTTTTTAGGAAGAGATCCACGAGGCTTCAATTTATAAAAAAATGACTTAGCTGGAGAGAGAGTTGCCACGAGATTGAGACTCTGGCCGAGGATTATCTTATGCAAAGAGACTTGGTGGGAAACTCCGTTGGGGAAAGGTTTATTGTAGCCGTCCTTGTGGGGATAATGATAATGAGATAATTCTGTAGGGATATTTCATATACATTAAAGAGATGCTTGTTGCTGCTTAGCAGGACACATGTGCCAAATAGTTTTAATTATGTTCATATGCATATGTTCATTCAATTTTAGTTATTGGACAAATTTGCATTCAAAACAAAGACAAAAAATTTTCACTTCAAAGTATATTTGTATTTATATTTTGCCCATGAATAGGCATTTTTGTACAGAGAGACGGAGATCCTAGTAAGAGGAAGTCGTCAAAAGGAAAACAAAATTGAGAATGAAAACAAATAGCCATGTGAAATGATCTCATTTCCTTCCAACTCTACTATTTCCCCAATGTCTTCAAATGTCCCTTGTCGTTGATAGAAGTTGATTGGATTGATCTTGGACCGTTTGAACTTGGACCTTGGTGATAAAATTGACTGGGTTGATTCCACGGGACATAGTCATACGCTTTTAATCCTTAACTTTTGTATGGACCGCCCTTTCGGGTTTTCATCCCACTAGGATACCCTTTTTTCCCCAAGTCTCCCTTTCGGGTTTTCAACTTGCCGGGTGTACAATATTTTGTATATATCCCTAATTTTTTCCAAACCCTTTTGGTTTGCCGGGATTCCCTTATTTTGCCCAGGTGTGTCAAGCTAGCGGGTTTCTTATGCATAGTATTTTTTAACTATGTCTGCGTTTATAGGATGTGGGAAATCTTCACCATCCATGGTAGTCAGCATCATGGCACCACCAGAGAAAACTCTCTTGACAACAAATGGCCCTTCATAGGTGGGAGTCCATTTGCGTCTGGGGTCGCCTTGTGGTAGAATGATGTGTTTTATCACTAAGTCACCAACTTGATATAATTGTGGCTTGATCTTTTTTTTGAAAGCCTTGATCATCCATTTTTTGTACGTCTGACCATGGCAAACAAAAGCTAACCGTTTTTCATCAATCATGTTCAGCTGATCCAATCTCGTTTGAATCCATTCGTCTTCACCAAGGCCTGCCTCATTCATAATTCTCAGCAAGGGAATCTGAACTTCCACTGGCAAAACAACTTCCATGCCATAGACAAGAGAAAAGGGAGTTGCCCCAGTTGATGTTCTAGCTGAAGTACGGTAGCCATGTAGAGCAAACGAAACATCTCATGCCAATCCTTATAGGTTACTACCATTTTCTGCACAATCTTCTTGATATTTTTGTTGGCCGCTTCGACTGCGCCATTCATTTTTGGTCTATACGGAGAAGAATTGTGATGCTTGATCTTAAACTGAGTGCAAAGCTCAGTGATCATAGCATTGTTAAGGTTAGTCCCATTGCCGATGATGATCCTTTAGGGGATACCATAATGGCAGATGAGGTTGTGTCTGATGAATCTGGCTACCACATTCTTGGTGACTGAGGCAAATGAGGCAGCTTCGACCCATTTGGTAAAATAGTTAATAGCAACAAGAATGAAGCAATGTCCGTTGGAAGCTGTGGGATTGATCTCTCCAATCATGTCAATGCACCACATTTCAAATGGACACGGAGCGGTCATGACATTCAGAGGGATAGGAGGCACATGGACCTTATCAACGTAGATTTGGCATTTGTGACAAGTCCTAGAGTGTTGATGGCAATCAGTCTCCATTAGTGACCAATAGTAACCGGCTCTTAAGATTTTCTTAACCATCATATGTCCACTTGAGTGAGTACCTAAGAGACCATCGTGTATGTCTTCCATGATCTCCTCCGCCTCCTTCTTGTCCACACATCGGAGTAGAGTTGAATCATGGTTGCGCTTGTAGAATATCCCGTTACTTAGGAAGAATTTGGCTGCAAATCTTCACAAGAATTTTCTATCATTGATAGATGCCCCCTCTGGATACTCTTGTGCTTCAAGGTATCTCATCACCTCATGGTACTATGGCTTTTCTGCATCGGTGTCTAGCTCATAGCAGTGTGCAGGTTCATCGAATCTTTCAATTGTTATCATAGGGGCTTCATTGTCCCATCTGACCTTGAACATTGAAGACATGGTTGCCAAAGTGTTAGCCAACTGGTTTTCTTCCCTAGGGAAGTGCTCAAAAGTGATCTCTTTGAAGTAAGGAATTAGGGATAGCACAAGTTCCTTGTAAGGGATAAGATTAGGGTGTTTAGTGTCCCAATCTCCTTTTACTTGGCTGATCACTAGGGAGGAATCCCCGAACACATCCAAATGCTTGATTCTTAAGTCAATAGCAGCTTTCAGACCTAAGATGCATGCTCCGTACTCGGTTATATTTTTTGTGCAATCGAAGCATAGACTGGCAGTGAAAGGAGTGTGGCAACCATCAGGAGAGATGATTACATCATCAATTCTGTTACCTAAGGAGTTGGAAGCCCCATCGAAGACCATAGTCAATCGGGATCCTTGTTCAGGTCTGTCATATGGTCCAAGTTTTGCACAGTCGGTTACCAACATGATGTTCTCATTAGAGAAGTTGAAATTTATTGACTGATAATCATCCACAACTTGATGGGCTAAATGATCTGCTAGTACACTTCCTTTGATGGCCTTTTGAGTGGTGTAGTGAATGTCATACTCAGTCAAGATCATTTTCCATCTGGCTATCCGTCCGGAAAGGGCAGGTATCTCTAAGATGTACTTGATTGGGTCCATCTTAGAAATCAACAGAGTGGTATGAGTCAACATATACTGTCTTAGCCAGCGAGCAGCCTATGCCAGAGTGCAGCAAGTTTTCTCGAGCAGTGAATATCTTGTTTCACAGTCGGTAAACTTTTTGCTCAGGTAATAAATAGCATGCTCTTTTCAGTCAGACTCATCATGTTGGCCCAAAACACACCCCATAGAGTTCTCTAATACTGTCAAGTACATGATCAAGGGTCTTCCTTCAACTTGAGGCATGAGAATAGGAGGTTCTTGTAGGTATTCTTTGATTTTTCAAAGGAAATCTGGCATTCATCGTTCCATCTGACTACCTGATCTTTCTTCAAGAGTTTAAAGAGTGGCTCACAAGTAGCAGTTAAGTGTGATATGAAGCGAGCAATGTAATTGAGACGACCCAAGAATCCTCTGACTTCTTTTTCATAATGAGGGACTGGAATTTCTTGGATAGCTTTTACCTTGGCAGGATCAACTTCAATGCCTTTATTGCTAACGACAAAACCTAGAAGCTTTCCAGATCGTACTCCAAACGTGCACTTGTTAGGGTTTAACCTCAGCTTATACTTCTTCATCCTTTCGAATAGTTTGTACAAGTGATCGAAATGTTCTTCTTCGGTTTGTGATCCGGCAATCTTATCATCCACATATACCTCTATCTCATGATCAATCATGTCATGAAATAAAGCTACCATAGCCCTTTGATATGTTTCCCCTATATTCTTCAATCTGAACGACATGATCTTGTAGCAGAAGGTGCCCCATTGCGTAACGAAAGTAGTCTTCTCCATGTCTTTGGGAGCCATCCTTATTTGATTATAGCCTGAGAAGCCATCCATGAAAGAGAAGACTTTATGATGAGCAGTATTATTAACTAAGACGTCAATGTATGGTAGAGGGAAGCCATCCTTGGGGCTTTCCCTATTCAGATCCCTATAGTCTACGCACATGCGAACTTTTCCGTCTTTCTTTGGCACTGGCACCACATTGGCAACCCATTGAGGATAGGATGTCACAGCTAGGAACCCTGCATCAAATTGTTTCATTACTTCAGCTTTGACCTTTTCATACATATTAGGCCTCATGCGACGAACCTTTTGTTTAAGAAGAGGGCAGTCCTCTCTTGTCGGTAGACGATGAACTACGATGTTGGTATTCAACCCAGACATATCTTCATAAGACCAAGCAAATACTTCCATATAATCATGCAACATCTGAACCAACCTGCTCTTGACACTGCTTTCCAAATTAGCGCCAATTCTGATTTCCTTCTTATTTGACTCAGTACCCAAGTTGATAACTTCAACTGACTCTTCGTGCGATTGAATAGCTTTTTCCTCTTGTAATAGAAGTCTGGCTAGTTCTCCCGGTATGTCACAATCTTCCTCGCCTTCTTCTTCGGCTTGGTTTATAGGACATTCAAAGTTATAGTCGGAAATAGTAGAGTCATTGGCAATAGGATCTAGAGTGGATGTGGACCTGCAAGAGTGTGTGTATGTACATGTAAGATACATGGCTATTTTTTTGAAAAATGTATTTGAAAGAAAGGAAAGACAATGAACACAAACATTTGAATGCAAAAGATTCCAATGTACTGAATGATTATATGATTAGATGAACATAAATAAAACCCTTGACAAATGGACCGAAGTGCCCCGGGCCAGGAAAATGGATGAAAATTCATTGTTAAAATATTACAGATAACATATTCTTGAATTGAAAGAAAATAAATAACAAGTAGATTACTCCTCAATGAAGGAGATGGGCACAAAGTCCTTCGCATGCCAATTCTTCAGCTCCGTTGTAGTTGGATACACCCACTCTTCAAATGCAGCTTCTTCTTCAGAATCACCCAGGATGTTGACTTCATGGCTTCCAATGCAGAGAGGTGGATTTCCAACACGAGCACGCCTCACTTCCTTCTGAGCTTTGAAGGTGAAGCCCAAACCAAACTTATCCGCTTTAAATGGGATACCGAGGAGTTTCCCCAAAGTATCGCAGTTTCCTTCTCTAATTGTCGCGCGGGCATCCTTGACCGAGACCATCTTTGGCGTGAATTTAACAGCTTTAAACTCATCAAAAGAACATTTAGTAGCAGCAATCATCGGTGGTATAACCTCAAAGGCTTGACACGGGGTCTCAATGAATTCTCCATCCATCTCTACGTACTTGAAAGAGTTAAGGTGGCTCACCATAAACTCTTCTTCTCCACAGACGGTGACTATTCTGCCCTTGACTGGATATTTGAGTTTTTGGTGGAGGGTTTAGGTTACTGCTCCAACTTTATGGATCCACGGGCGACCTAACAGACAAGAATAGGCAGGACTAATATCCATAATATATAAGGCGGAGTTGAAGATTTGGGAGCCCACTTTGATTGGAAGATATACCTCCCCATGAACAGTCCTCTTTGATTCGTCAAACACCCTTACAATGATATCACTTGGCTTCGAGGCTAAATCCTCATAGTCGAGACGGTCTAACACCCCATTGGGTAATACATTCAGAGAAGAACCAGTGTCGACTAGCACATGTGCTAAGGTAGTCCCTTTGCACTCGATAGAAACATGTAAAGCTTTATTGTGATTCTTCCCGAGAGGTCTTAAGTCAGCATCTGAAAACCCCAAGCCATTGTCAGCTATCAGGTGAAACAATCGACTGAAAATCATCACACAATGAAGTCGCCATTGAACGTCTTTTATCCCGCATGGAGGGAAAGGTAAACATCGAGAAAACCTAATAAGGGAGAAGTCACGGTCTTGCAACCGAGAGATCAGGTAAGGGAGTCTGTTACGCGAGGGGAAGGTATTAGCACCTCATACGCCCGTAGTACTCTACGGTATCCACTTTTGTTGTCTATCTTATGAGTGTGTTCAATCTATGCTTACTGTTTACAATATTACTGAAGGGAGAATGCATGCAAAAGAAAGGAGAAAATAATGTAGGGAAAATAAAATTGTACTCGCTTGGGCCCTACCCCAATGCCTACGTATCCTTTTTGAGGAATCAGAGCTACTGTAGTTCGGCTCACATGTTTTTGTTTGTTTTGTGTTTTTTATATGGACAATGTTAATTTCGCCAACTCTTCCGCAGCTCAACCTTTGGAGACTTATGCGTTGACACATAAGTAAATTAATCATGTCCTTACCTGAAAAGAGTTTTAGAGAAAAGGTGCTCGAGCGCACAAAATGGTTTGAATTGGTTTGTGTTTTATCACCTTGAAAAAGGGTTTAAGTGTGATTAACATGTTTTTGATTTGCTTAAGAAAAAGACTTTAGTTTTAGATGCATATGGAAAAGGGGAAGAAAGGAGTCTAAGGGAGACTAGCCTATTTCTAACCTAATGTTATCATACAATGGTGGTCCTAAGATTTGGATTAACAAAAGGGAAACGTCTACCTAATGTTAGTATGCATGGTTTACAACCTAAAGTTTAACTTGCGTCCGAACGGAGCAAGTGCATCCTAAAGGAACATGGTATGTACAAGGATAAAGCAATCAAGCTAATAAACTCAAGAGATCATACCTAGGGAGATCCTATCTAGGTTAGTGTGCCAAATAAATTCTAACAAAACTATCCTATAGGGAACATGCAATGAGAGCAAAGTCGTGATCTCAATTTCTAAATTGAGTGATTCATCGATCAACAAGAAATAACAGAAAGCGATAAAAGCCTATAGGGAGCATGCACTGAGAGAGAAGTCGTCATATCAATTTCTAAATTGAGTGACTCATCGATCAACAACCAAGGAAACAAACACAAGCACAACATATATAGCAAATGAAGTGCGGAATGCCTGCTACAGGTCTTTAAACAGCGACTTCGAGCGCACGCTCTTTATTTCCTACTTCTCATGGTATCTAGAAAAGAGGTAAAGTGCGGAAATGAGGAATAAAATAAGGTTGTGATGATACCGAACGGAGAAGGTCTGTTGCCTCTTCAAAGCCACACAAGTGATAAGAAAACTCTACCGAGTGCTTCCTTAAATTTCTCCTAACAGAGCATTGCCTCTTCAAAACCACGCAAGAGATAAGAAAACTCTTCAGAATCTCACGATCTCCGACGTCGCCTCATATCCCTGTGACAACTTTCTTCGACTCAACATCCAGCTTGCTTCAGCTTCGGTTCCGTCCATCTCAGTCTCTCTCTTTGAATGCGGTGTGACAACTTCATCATCTTCTTTGTGTCATATCTTCACCGATCTCCACCGCATCTTCAACGTTCTTCGTCCGGCTTCAATTCTGTCTTCGATCTAATTCCGACGCGAGACTCTGTCTCATTCAGACGCGTACTCACGGTGCTTCTGCTTTGAGGTCCTCTGCGATTCTACCTCTCATATAGTTCTGATTCAGCTTCAGCTTCAAAACACGATTCCGAATCGATTTCGTCGTTAGCGATATCTCAGAGAAGCTAAAGTATGCCTTTCGTTTCTGACACTGTTTCTTTTCTATGATTCGAAACTTGCTTCTTATGATTCTTGCGGTTTTGCATATGCCTGATGATGATAAAAACGCAATGCTAAGAAATTGTTGTTGCTGACTTTGTTACAGATTGAGCATTGCTGATGAACAAAGATGAAGATGATGATAATTACAGGGATGCGATTTGATATTGATAACAAATGGAGATTAGAGGTATTTCAGTTTTGATGATGAATGAAGATTTGAAGAGGTTGAAATATGATGATCTGGTTGAGGGAGAAAGAGGTTTGGTTATGGGGATATTGCAGAAGATTGAAGAAAAAATATAATGAAAAGTTGTTATCACGAAGTTGTAATTTAGAGAGAAAGACAAAGGTTGTTGATAGAGAATTGAAGAATGGATGATGAAGACTAGTGAAGTTGAGAGAGAATTTCTTGAGAGATTCTTCTGATTGTTCTTGGTGAGTTTCCTATAATCGATTTTCCTCTGACTTTCCTGGTGAAAAAAATTGTGAATTCTCTCCCTCTCTTTCTTTTCTGTATTCTGTTATATCTTTTTTTGTAGTTCTGTTAGGAAGAAGTTAGAAGAGGTTTAGGAAGTTAGTTGAATCGGTTGGTTTTGTAGTTGGTTTCAACTGGTTTTGTTTCCACTTCATGATTTTTCTGGTTTTTCTACAGGGTTGAATTGAGTTTGTTGATATTTTTTGTGTTTCGTACATGAACTAGCTTGAATTGTTATTGAATCATGTATGTGATTTTTGACAAAAATTTAAATCAGATGCGGTTTTATGGTGCAGAGGGATCGGCTTAACGGTTGTTGTGTATTGGACCTAGCTCAATGTCCCATCATTCAAAGCTGCAAGGCAATAATTTTGAAGTATGAGGCCTGAGACGAGAAATTGGAGATAGACAAAGAGTATGGAGGATCATTGTTAAGGCAAGAATCTTGAAATATGGACAGGAGGGTAATGAGTTATGAAGGTCACTAAAGATGAAGAACTTGGATTATGTTTAGTTTAAGATTAGGTTTCCACTGATGTGTTTTTGCATCCTTGATGTAAATGTCTCTTGAATTGTTATTGAATGCCTAATTTGTATCCCCAATCCTCTTTGTTGAATATTTCTGAACGTTGACTTGTAATGACTTCCATATCCATGGTGCTTTGAACAGATTTAGGTGCAATTTGAATAAAGATTGAAATTGTAATATGCAATGGTCCTTCTCCATTAAAACAAAGTTTGGAATTCGTCTTCCCCCCATATGTTTTGCTTTAATTTCCAAATTTTCCTTTAATTCTTGCGACGCTTGAATAAGTACCAACAAATAGGATGAAAGAAAAACAAGTGCTTAACATGGACTCTTGAATAAGATCTCAAACAATTTTCAACTTAGAATTAATTCCATTAAGTTCATGCGAAGTCTCATGTCCAAATCCACACTCTTCTAATGAAACTTCAAACAACTTTAATCCATGATATTAGGTAGTATTTCAAATGATTCTAAATAACGAATCCATAAGAACCAAACCAAATCAATCTCGCCCTCTTGCTAAAACTCTTAGTTTCCATATTATATCTACCTCTTGTAATCAAGGCGACATATAATAATGATGCCTTGATCATATTACGCGTCTACGACATTACCTTTATACCATGGTTTAAATCTTGCAATTCACTTCGCAAAGGCACCTCATTTTGATGAATAATGATCTCCAAGCAAATGTCGAGGAAAACCTTGAAGATAGGAGCAATTAGAAGCATATGAATAATGATGGTGATCACAAAACCCTAAGCTTCCTTGAGATGCTAAGAAGGCCTAAGCCCTAGCTTGCAAAGTCTTTATTTGAGGTATTAATAAAAACCTTGCACTAACAAGTCACAACCCTTCGATGGAGAACTTGATGATCTTCATAGCTTGAGGAGGATACAGATATCACTGACCCTGAACACAAAAACCCTAGCTTCACAAACCGTGATTGATTATGAAACCAGTTGATCCCTTGAATGAAGACGAGAACCTTAAAGCTGTACAATAGCCCCAATTCCTCAACATCTTTGATCCCGTGCTAAATATTCATTTATTAATGAATGAATGATATGTTAGATGACCTAATTGGATTTATGTACATGAGAAAAATAAAAAATGCATAAGCAACATAAGAGTGAAAGGGTAGGACAAATTTGGGGTATTACATCAGGCTAGCCATGCAATTCTGAAATTGGTATGTTGTTCTTTCATGGGGACATGAGCCTTTTTCAGGAACTTGATTAATGTTCGAGCATGGGCATCAGAGCAAAGCAGCAATGATAACATTGAAATCTTATAAGGGGTTTGCCCTAACTGTACTAAAATCTTGAAGTCGCTTCTTTTTATGATCTTTAAAATCTCGTCCATCTCGCGAGCGGAGGGTTCTTCATTGGCAACATCCTTGGAGGGTACCTCGATCACATCAGGCTCAACAACCTTCTCCTTCCCTCTTATATCGGTACTTGGCTTGGCAGCAGTAATTCGGATGGGCGTCCTTGTAACAACTGGTGGTGAGATATTGGGTGAAAATATTCTTCCAGTTCTAGTTACCTTGCTTGAGCCAGCTATGTTACCAACATTGTCATCTTTTCCTTCTTCGATCCAACCATCTTGTTTAATCCCATGATAGAACACCTCAGCACCTTAATTCCATGGTACCGCTTTGTTTTAAGAATAAGGAATCAGTCCGGGATTGGTAATTATTAAGGGAGAAACAGTGGGTTCATTTGAAATCCTAATAGGACCTTTGGAGGGTATCCTAAGAGGCTTGTTTGAGATGGTAATAATGGAGAGGTCTTCACATTTGTCAATCAAACTTTTGGCAAGTGGAGTCTTTTCAAATAGAATTATATGGCTATCCATCAGGCGTTGTATGCCTTTCTTCATCCCTTCACATCCATTGAGTTGTCTTGTACAACACACACAGTCTTTTTCACATCCAGGGAAGATCCCAGCTTTCAACAGATAGTTCTTGATTACATTCATCAGAGTAGTAAATTCTTCAACAGAGGCAAAAAAAAATGTATTTTCAACAACATTAACACTCTTGTCATGTTTCGGCATCGGAGCGGTAATTACATTCGGCATTGGAGGAGGATCAAACTAAATAGTCTTGTTGTTAATTAAATCCTGGATTTTGTTCTTCAAGGCCCAGAATTGGTCAGTCTCGTGCCCGGGGCTGTTTGAATGGTAAGCACACTTAGCATTCGGATTATACTTTAGTAACGAGGTGTCGGGGTTGACGGGAGGATCGCGTAATGTCACTAAGTTAGACTTGAGCAAATGTTGAAGGGCTTGATACAGTGACATGACTAACCTTGTAAATTGTCTTCTTGGAGTTTCAAAACATTGATGATTCGTAGATGGTCTTGGAGTAGGAGTTGGATTGGAGATTCAGACAACATTTACAGACGGATGATCATTATTCTTGGTATGAGCCCTTTCCCCGTGCACAACATTGACTTCCTTCTTTGCAGCAAAAGGTTTCTTGATAGGATTGGGAGTGGAGGTAGATGCCACAGAGATCTTCCCACTTTTAATTCCACTTTCAACTCTTTCACTGGTTAAGATTAATTTGGTGAAACCAGAAGAAGAGCAGCCAACCAACAGATTAAAGAAAGGACCAGATAAAGTGCCCATGAACATGTCGATGTGCTCCCTATCAGTCAAGGGAGGTTGGACCCTACTAGCAAGGTCTCTCCACTTTTTCACATATTCCTTAAATCCTACATTCTTCCCCATGGTCATATCTTACAATTGAACCCTCGTTGGCGCCAAGTCGGCGTTGTACTGATACTAATGGTAGAAGGCAGTAGCTAAATCCTCCCAAGTATTGATACAAGAACCATCTAACTGATAAAACCATTCAAGTTGTGTTCCCGCCAAGCCCTCTTGGAAAAAGTGAACCCATAGCTTCTTATCAGCAGTGTGCGACTGTATCTTGCGCACATAAGATTTCAAATGGAGTTTTGGACAAGAAACCCCATCGTACTTTTCAAATATTGGTATTTTGAATTTTTGGGGAATGACTACCCCAGAGATCAAACCCAAATCATCAAAATCTAAACCGGGGATGGCTTGGATTTCAACAGCTTTCAATTTGTCTTCTAACTGCTTGTATTTGATATCAGTGGGTGGATATTGCTCGTTAAAATAATCATCATCAGATTCTTGATCCTTAGCACATTCAGCCTGAGTACTTTTGACCTCACCGACCTGGTTCTCTTCCTCTTCAGATGAGTCTCCTCCTATTGGTATTTGACAGATTGTCTCCTTGAACCTTCTTCCCATGTTGAGTAGAGCTTTCTTCTTTGGGTTTTTCTTAACGGCCAGCAAAGCCATCATATCTTGCTTCCCCTTGGCTAGGGATAGTAGAGCTTCCAGAAACTGAGAATTCTGGGCTTGGAGATCCGTCACAGTTTTATCTAGATCCATCTTGCTGAAATAAACAGCAGAAAGATAAGGAAACCTGTTATGCGAAAACCTGCCGTGTTATAATGTATGGAATATGTATATGCAAATGATTTCAAGGATTAATGAAATTTAAATTTGTATAGACAAAATAATGAACAAACTTTAATTTTCATTATACAAAACAAGAAAGATTACATCATGCCTCTTGGGCTTACAAAATGACTTTCTAAGATAAAAAGACCGAACGCATCCTCGTTGGCGTGAGATAAGCGTTCACACTTTGCTCTTCTTGTAGCCGCTTCATAAGCTCCAAGACCCTCTTTTCACTAGCATAGAATTGAGCCTTGAAAGTATCTCGTTCTTCCTTCAGATGGATCCAACCCTTTTGTAAGTCTTCGAGAGAGGTAGGCATGTCGGGATGGAGGATAGTGTAGGGAACATCTCCTTCGACCACAGGCTCCAAGATGACTGGTAAGATGGAAGGATAAGGCATCACAAGTTTCTGTGCACGAGCTCGCACCCATTTAAGGTGAGGCTTGAGGGGAATTGAATTCTTTTGTCCTAACGTCTTTCTATCCACCTTGTTCAACATCCTTCACGCTCGGATAAACCTCTGACGGTAACCTTGATTGTCATTCTCGTAGTCGAATACCAATCCTTGGATAAGCATCTCATGTGGACCATCCCTTCGGGCGTAACTAAACTGTCTTAAGGCTAAATAAGGGTTGTAAGTGATACCTCCTCTAATGCCAAGCAAAGGGACATTAGGGAACTCTCTACAATGGTCGACGATAGTAACATTCTCCAAAGAGCAGGAACACCAATGAATATCTGAATGTCTGAGCGTCATCAACCTATGGGACCATCTTGAGCCTTGCTCGTTCTTCAATATAGACTGGGGAAGATGCAAAATAAACCATCTTGCCAAGATAGGAGTGCAACACATGAGGATACCTCTTTTCCTCATAGTGCAAGTGTGAAAGGAATGTAGGATGTCCCCTAGCAAAGTAGGCATCGGGTTACGAGACATGAATATTTTGACGGCGTTTATATCTATGAGTTGGTCAGGATTTGGAATCAAAACCATCCCATAGATGAGGAGAGCCACAATTTCCTAAAAGTCTTGCAAGTCCAAAGAGTTACAACAGTTTTGGGCTTTCTCAAACAAGAACTTTGCTAGGAAACCTTTGACACCACTCCTTTTTTCCCAATTAGTTGTGATATCAGATGGTTGCAAGTGTAGAGCTTGAGCAATCTCTTCTGGCTTTAGATCTCTTTCCATACCATTGAAAGGTAGTTGATTAAGAATGGGAATCCTCAAGAGTTGGGATAATTCTTCCAAAGTCGGCACAAGTTGATAATCGGGAAATGTGAAGCAATGGTGTAAAGGATCAAAGAACTGGAAGAGAACCTTCATTGTGTCTTCATCAGTGTTAGAGGTAACCAAGTTTAGTAGGCGACCATGTCTTTCGGTAAATGGAGAATTTTCAGGGATTTTTTTATGCTAACTCTTTGAGTTGAGGAGGGATCCTTACGAGATTGACTTGAATGGTTTTCCTGCGAATAAAATCCATGTCCTACAAAACAGAACAAAGATAAATCCAAAAAATCCTTGAAATGGTTAGTGAGTATGAGTATGATGTTATGATGTTTATGTTGTTATGTACAAGTATATATATACAAACAAGGCAAACAAGTCCTTAGGTTTAGGCTTGCATGGAGTCTCATAGGTAAGTACCCTCTTGAAGTTTATTTGGTTCAAACCTGTCCTAGTAATAGTAACTGGGTTCTAAGGAGCTCAATATCACTGATTTGTTTCCTTGGGCATTGTTTCAGCGCAAGCCTCTTTAATGGCGATCGAAATATCCCAAAAAACCAAACCTCAATGAGTGTAGTATCGAGTATCTACCAACTTCGGACTGCACCAAAGTTGGTCATCTCACTACGTCCTAAAGGCCAAGTTGGTCAAGTAAAGGTTCTAAAAGTCCATTAGTGCTTCATGACATCACTCAGCGGCCTTGTATTCTCATTGACTACTCAAGGGCTAGCGGTACCCACAAATATGTCGCACTAACGTAGCTATTTCTTAGACCATGTTGGTATACCCCGCACAGTTTCCACAATGTATTGCTACTTACCTATAAGGTATCCCAAATTCGGGTAGAGGATTCAAACCCAAACAAAGAACCATAATGTAAAGCATACAAGTCAAACAAAGAAAGCAAGTAAATGTGATCTAACCCTAAGGTAACCCACTTTAAGAATTTTCCCCGGCAGAGTCGCCAGTTCTATGATACGGTGGGAGAACTGACTTGGTTGTTTTGCGTTTTATCGCAAATGTTGCGGTTAGCAAGAGTCGCCACCGACTTTTCTTTTATCCAAAAGGAAAGGTGAAAAAGCACAAGAAAGACCTTTGAGATTGTTTCTTGAGTTAGGGGGTAGATTATGAAAAGGGAAGGTATTAGCACCCTTTTCACTCATGGTTTTCCATGGTCTCTTAGTTACTTGTTATATCACTTGCTTTTTGTTTTAAAATGTTCTTTGTGTGGTTTTTGAAAGTATTTTGAAAAGGCGCCATCATTTAGGCAAACTTTGTAATGATTCTCGTTCGTAAGAATGTATACAAAGTGTTGATCTTTTGCAAATGTTTTCAAGTTTGAAGATGTTTTTTGAAAGTGTTGGTGTTTGTTTTGAAAATATCATGGATGTTTTGTTTTGAATTTGAGCAAGTAACTAAGAACAATCTACCTACTCAAAAGTCTTTCATGTTTATTTTCTCTTTTCTTTGATATTGTCATCTTACCATTGATTTGGTAAGTAACCCTATCTTTGGATGTGAATGGGACGGGCATGGGTCATCGTATAACCATGATTAGCAATGTTGTAAGGTGTCTTAGCATCTTTCCTTAGGGACTAAGATCATTTTGAAAAGGAAACATAGATAGCGTCATCGAGGGACTATGATCTTGTATTTTTGCTTGTTTTTGGCTAAGATACCTCACACGCATAACATGGCCATTTTTTGTAAGGAAACAAAGTGGATTTACCCTGGGGGTGCTTGTGTGCAAGTGTATTTATTTTTCATGCTTGATTTGTCTTTGATTAGGGTTTGTTAATTGATTGGCTTTAATCTCTTCATACAAACCCTAATTACTAGCATTTATATAAAGCAATAAATTGTGAAAAGTAAAATTACTACACTATTACATCATTGGGGGAGGGGGTGAACAAATTTACAAATGGGGATTTCAAGAAAATTAAACCTAATTATCTATTACAAACATATTGAATATTGTACAAAATTGAAAATAAAATGCAAGAATTACATGAAAAAAAAATGATTTTTGTTGTTTTTATGAAAGGGGTTTTGTCTTGACCTAATTAAAAAAAAGGACTAATTAAAATTAAATAAAATTAACTTAAACTAATTAAGAAAATAAATTAATTTGAAAATGATTTTTAGGTTTTTTTATGAAAAAGGTTTTAAATTAATGAAAATAAAATGAAGATTAATTATAATAACCTAAGTTCTAAATTAATTTTATCTAAAAAAATTAATATATTAATTTATCCTAAGTCTAAGAATTAATTATTTAAGAAAAAAAAGAAATTTATTTGTTTTAAGAAAATGTTTTTTATCTTTTTGTTTTATGGAGAAAATTAAAATATATAAGTATAAATAATAAATAAAAATAAATTTTGGATTTTTTGTGATTATATGAAAATAATAGTAGTGATAATAATAATAATAATGAAAAAAGAAAAATAAAATAAAAATAAAAAATATAAAGAAAAGTCGGGGGGGATGAATCAGTAACCCAAGGAGTATTATGAGAAAAAAAGATTAGGCCCAATGAGAGCCCAAGCGCTGCCAAAAAAACAAAAGAAATTCAGAAAATTGTGAAAAATAGCAAAAGGTCACGCTGGGGCTTGAACCCGAGACCTAAGGGTGAACAGGCGCGCGCTTTAACCATTGGGGTGGTGATACATCCGTTAACTTATGTGAAAGGATAAATACATAACACAAAACGCGCCCTGATTACACTTCATCTTCAACCTCCAGCCAAAGGACCTGTATCTTCTTCATCTCTCAACAAAAATGAAAAGTTCAAACATGAAAGTTGTGGCATTTCTTTCCACGAATCCAACCATGTAAATAACTTAAGCTAACAATCAAAGATGAATGAGAATTTTTCTGACCCTAATTCAAAACCTAAAAATTTCAGAAAACTTCAACTCTAAAATTCTCTAAGCTTAGGCCATATAAATGCAAACTATGGATATGTACAACTTCGTGGAAATGGTACATTTTATCTTCACAAATCAAAGCTTAACAATGCCTAAGTATTAAGATAGAAGTTTAAGAAAAATACCCCAAAACTGAAAATCGTGAAATGGATTTGAGCTTGTTTCAGGCAGTGGTGATGATCAGGTTAGCTTCCTTAAACCTCTAGGAAGCTAATGCAATGGCTGGCTTGAGCTGAGGAGGGCTAGAAAGGGCTGTAGCAGTCAAGATGCAGACCTCTGTTTTTGGTTATGGAGGGTGGTATAAATGGTGTTACAGTTTGCAAACAGGTATTGGAATGGTTTATGTATAATGCTAAGAAGCTTTTTCAAATGTTAAGCCAAGAAACGCACGAGTGGTTTTGAAGATTGAAGTTCAAAGTCAGAAATGACACAAAAATGGAGGTTTTGTGCAATCTCAGTTTTCAGGGTGTTTGGGAGTGTTTTCAGTCGTGTGTTAGCTTGCAAATAACTTGTGAAGTTATATGAAAGAGGTTAGAGGGTTTGAAGTTGACATAACTATGAGATCTAAGGTTATGGCTATGTTACTTGATTTTGAAGAAAAGTGGGAAAACAAGTTTCAATGTGTAGTACAACCATGGACTGGCTTTATGGGAGGCTCTAGACATGTTGCTTTTGCCTTTGACATTGATTGTTATCAGAAGGAACAAGTTAGGAGATCTATGCATTGACTTTGTGATTAAAGCTTCTTTACAAGAATGGAATGGTTACTTTGTGCCATAAATGGAAAATTTACTTGGATAAAGCTTGAATCAAGTGGATAATAGCTCAAAAGAAAGTTTAATCTTATGATTATGGAGAGATCTTGAGGTTTAGAGGCCTGTAAAGCAAGATTGTGCAGCATAGGTTTGAAATTGAATTCTTGTTCATCATAAAATGACTTGTATTTTAAGTTTGAAAACCCTAACTTCCTCTCTTTGATTCTCCATGCTCAAGAATGATCTCAAGGAGTTCTTGGACATTTTGGAAATCCTGTAATGTGATCTAAAACCCCTCTTTGAATCACTTTTGAAAATTCCCATTGGAATTATATGAAAAAGTGCCATGAAGTTAGGTCAAAATCCTGACCAAAACTAGGGCAAAATTTCACTGTTAAATTTCAAGACCATGACTTTATGAATTAATAACTTGAGATCCAAGCATTTTTAGAAGAAGTTGTGTAAAGCAATGTTGTAGATATCATGGAGATTTACACCTTTCATGTTGAAAGTTTCTTCTGAATCCTCTTGCATCATGGTGAAAAAATGGCTCAAAGTTATGAAAAAACATGAAATTTTAAACAATTAGAAAAATTTCGAAGTTAGAAAACTTTGACTTTTCAAAATGAAATCTTGACTTTTTAATTTCTTGATTAATAAGTTTCATATTTTGACATGTTTTGATGAATTGTGATCTTTGACATTGAATTTTGACCAAAAAGTCAAAGTTTGACTTTTCAGTGTACAATTGACTTTTGATCAGTTGAGTGGAAATTCACTATCAGCTCAATTGATCTTGAGCAATGTTTTAGGTCATACCATTAGGTCAAAATGATGCAATTGAACTCTTGAAATCATGCTTCAAACTAATTGACCATTTGCTCGGTCAAAAATCAGAAATTACCCTTTCTCAGTCAAAACCCTAATTTTGACCATTTTGCCCTTTTGATGATTTGATCAATTTTCTTGAGGAATTATGGTCCAAACTTGATCAAATGATACATAAGAGTTTATAATATTGATGTGGATAAAAAATTATGAAGTTTGACTGTAAAATGGCCATAGTTGACTTTTTCCCCAATACAATTGATTTTTAGGTCAATTGCTCAATTGACTAAGCAAAAGTGTGATCCAAGGCTTGAAACTTGACATGAGTAATCTTGGGTGTCCATAATGATCCAAGAAAGTCATATGAAGCATTGAAAGTTCAATTATCCTTGTCAAATCTCAAACCCTAATTTTGGTCATCAGTGCTTAAGGAGGTGTCTTGAGCTGATCAACCCTAGTGCAGTCTTGAACCAAGAGAGATCTTTATGAGAAAATATTTGATAAATGAGTGGGAAAATTTTGGGGTACAACAGATGCCCATTCCCACCATTTCGGTATAATCACTGGGTGCACTCGCCATCATTCTTTCATAATAGAATACACTCTTATCTTCAGAATAATCTTTTTCATCTCTTTTTCATCCATTGGAGGAATCACCTGGGCGGATATTTCATGCCATCTCTGTGCATATTCCTTAAATGACTCCTTATCCTTTTGGAACATTGCCCTGAGTTGATCACGGTTAGGTGCCATGTCCATATTATATTTGTACTTTATAACAAACGCTTCACCCAAGTCGTTAAAAGTATGAATATTGGCGCTATCCAAGCTCATGTACCATTTCAATGCTGCACTAGTCAAATTGCCTTGGAAAAATAGGATCAATAGGCGTTGATCATCGGTGTGAGTAGACATCCTTCTCGCATTCATCACTAAGTGAGCATGAGGACAAGTGTTTCCCTTGTATTTCTCAAATTCTGGTACTTTGAAATTTGTAGGTATTTCCACATTTGGCACCAAACACATATCATTCACATTCTTCCGAAACAACTTTTTTCCTCTGAGGGCCTTCAACTCTTTCTGCATTCTATCAAACTGATCTAGAAAATCGTCCATTCGATCATAGACGCCTAAGCGTTCAATTGGTGGGGGAATATGGCGATAAAATTTATCATTAGCAAACGGGACCACATTCACCGAGGGAGGTGCATCATAGTGAGTCTCATTTCTAGTAGTAGGGGTGATATGTACCATAGGAGATGCGGGAACAACAGCAGTCTGAGCAAGTGGAGCAACTTGAGAATCCTGATTATAACCTTAAAGCATAAATTTCTCTGGCATTCCCCATGGGTATCCTAGAGTCATACGATTCTAAACAACATCAGGTGGAGTAGTAGAAACAGGAACATTCAAAACTTTAGTAGCAACCATTGTCTGTTGAGGCTGGGCAATTGGTGGTTGATTTTGAGCAGCCACCAAATATTCCATTAGAGCAGTAAGATTGGCCATCCAGCCTTCTGAGTAGAAACTTCTTTGTGCAGCTCGCGATTCTCTTATTCTATATTGTCCATCTTCCTTCTGAAATTAGCTCGAGTGTTATACTGGTGAGACAGCTTGCTAGACGAGGTAAATAAGCTCAGTAAGACACCTGGATATGTACAAAAAATGCAAGAAGTATGTGCAATATGATGCATGATATGCACATGATTTATTTTATTATTAATATTTCAAGGAACTCAAAGATTTATAGGCAATTTGCAAATATCAAAGTAATAACACATCTGAGATACTGAAAAATCTCATTATAATAATCTCAAAACGGATTACACTTTTTAGTACAAGTTCCAATAATCCCAAGTACAAGATGAAAGTCTAAAACCTTAAAAAAAACAAAGTTGATGAAGATTACTCTACACGCTGACGCTTCCCTGTGAGCCTGGCAATGTGATTCTTTAACCTCTGGTTTTCTTCCGCATACCTGGTGGCGGCCTCCTTCCAATCATTAGAGTCAGGAAGTGAACAACTAGGTCCTGATTGAGGCTTAGAGGAAAATAAATCCTCTTGCCTATCCATTTTCTCTATAGCACGACTCTCAAGAATCTGAATCAAGTCGTCTTTCTCCTTCAGGTCTGCTTGGTAGGATACTTCTAAAGTCTGACACTTATTCTTCCAATCTTCCTTTCCTTGATACATCCAGACTAAAGTGAGCTAAAGTTCTTCCACGTCATCTAATAGGGGTGGAGTGATCTTCAAAAACATGTCAGGCATGGGTGCTTCATGGGAATACGACATCTTCAACTGCATGGCTCTTGCTTGTACTCACTGAAGATAAGGCTCCAAAAAAAAGGGCCCTTCTAGGTCCCAAATCCTTCCTACTCTTCCTGTGAATATAACGGCAAGCCTTTGCAATCTCCTCTTTAGCTTCCTTATGAACCTCTCCCACTTTAAGGAAGAAACCACTCGAATGAATACTATTTGATTTATCCCTCATCGGATATCTAAGCCGTCATCGTGCAAGAACATGAATATAGTTAATTCCTCCCTTTGTACCAAGAAGAGGTACGTTGGGGAAACTACCACAATTGTCGATAATCTCTACATCATAGTATGCTTGATGATACCAAACAATATCTGAATGAATGAGTTCCATAATCTTTGGAGCCCACCGAGGCTCCTTCCTGACATCTCAGAAAGCATCAAATTGAGGTAAGTTAGAAATAAACCACTGATACAACAAAGGCGTGCAACAAATGATCATACCTCCATGATAAAAATCCCAAAGATGAATGGAGTGATAAGCATCACCCAATAATGTAGGAACTGGGTTTCCAATCATAAATATCCTGATGGCATTGATATCAAAAAATTTGTCTACATTGCGAAATAAGGATAATCCGTAAGCAAGTTAAGCAAAGATGGCCTCAAAAGCAACTGTACTCTTCATTCTTGCGAGGTAGCAAGATTTCTCCAATAATAACTGAGCTGGTAATCCTCTAATACCTCCTTTGGTAGTCATGTGGGCTTCAACCTCAGACTTTTCCAGATGGATCAAAGCAGCAATCTCATGAGATTTTGGCTTACCCTCCAAACCAGTAAAAGGAACACAATCGGTAATAGGTAAACCCAGCAAATAAGAGTACTCTTCTAATGTAGGCATCAATTGATAATCAGGGAAAGTAAAGCATTGATACATCGGATCATAGAACTAGACCAAAGTCGAGAGAATACCCTCCTTCATCCTGAGCTTCATAAGAGAAATGATGGACCCATAATTCCTCTGAAAATCTGTAGAACTCTCGATCTCGGGAATTAGACTCATCAACTTATCTATCTTGGGATCTTTGAAACTGTACTTCTTAGTCTTTCTTTTTCTAAAATCCATAGTCAAAAATCACCTGAGATATTCACAAAGAGTCAACTTTAAGTCCCTTGAAACAAAATGTCTTTAAGAGATGCTCATGGGTGCATGTATGCATGATGCAACAATTACACACAAGATCACAAACATAGGGTTCATAGGTTTAACGTCACGAGCATGAGGTCGAAGGTACTACCCATAAGGTATGGTTTAAAAGTTATCACATGCTGAACAATGTTCTAGAGGTTCCCAGAGTTTACATCCTTCCTTCGGATATTAACAACTTCCCGATTAACTTGATGATTAGTAATATTCTCAAAAAAAACTTATTCGAGTGTAGTATCGCGTGACAACTATTTATGGACTACTCCGTTGTAGCTTCCTCACTACACCTAAAAGGCCAAGATGGGTTAGTGATTCTACGGTCCTCAATTTTAGCAGGCTCTCAGGTCGAAAGCAGCATGTCTTCCCGATTACTCGGTAAACGACACTACAGTCAAAGGGGTCTCAACTGAGTGGGGGATCTCATGTCTCCTTTTTTGGGATTACTCCCTCAAAGTTAACATGACTATACCGTCTGTCCTATCTTAAGTTCACCCAAGTCCGGGTATAGGACTTATGAGAAATCACCAAGCACCCTGAAAACCAGGAAAATCCAAACAAACATATATAACACATAATATACAACAAACAATGGAACATATACAAATATAAAAAAAGATAGGCTCAACCCACTTAGGGATGGACCAGCAAGAGGTCAATCTTTCCCTAGTGAAGTCTCCATTTTTCTGTAGCAATAGAAATGTTGAGACAAACCATTAGATCGACTTAACTTGCACAGATCAAAATAAAAATCGCCACCGTGCTTTATTATTTGCAAAGGAATGGAAAAAGAGAGAATAACCCAAAAAGAGGGGGGAAAGAATCTAGGTAAGGGGGTTGGTTATGCAAAGGGAAGGTATTAGCACCCTAAACATCTACGGTACTCCACGGGAACCTCTTTGAAAATCTATATATTTTGGCTATAAAATGTTATATACAAAAATATATTGTGGGGATGAGAAAAGAAATATTTTTTATAATTTTTGCACCCGCCGCGGCTGCGAAACTTTAGTGCCTACGTACCACCTTCCGTGCAATTGGGGATCAGGGTACTCGTAGTTCACCTTTAAAAATTTTTAAAACACAAGTATGTTGGTTAATTTTAAGAGACGAGACATCATCATCATCATTGTCCGAGTGGAAAACATACTTACTACCCATAATTATGAGAAAGGAGAATTTGCGTCATCTCAAAGTGGAGGATATGGCTTGGATTTTAAAATCAACAAAATCCTCACTCAACACCCAAGTGGAAAATATCTCACTTCACTACATATCATAGAAGTATAGTTGTTTGCATCACTACAAGGATTGACAAGAGTCTAATCTTTTGAGAAATTTTTTAAAGATAAAAGCCAAAATGGAAAAATATTTTGAATGAGATTGATTGACTTTTAGTCTTCTCACAAAAATATCCAAGTATTATTAAATTTATTAATATTTGATTAAGAAAATATTCTTGAAAATGCATGGACCTAAGTCCAAGTTTTAAAACAAGAAGAAATTTTAAAAGGAGGGAGAATATTTTGAAATTAAAGAAGATGGGAGGAGGTGAAGGGACTATCCTAAAGCATAAGGTAAAAGCTAGGTAAAATAATCGTCTAACCAACAAGAAGCTACACTTGACACAATGAGTCAATGTAGAATTCTCATCCTTTAGATTTGAAACCAAACAAACAATTACCAAAAAGACCTCTTAAGAAAACCAAACTCCATTTGCATTAAGTCTTCACAAATATTTGGCAGAGTAACGGCTGGATACAAATGAATTTCAGATCACAGACAAAGCATGTAATCACAATAAACTGCATACAAAATAAACAAACAACCCAATGTTTTGGGGTAAACCCCAAGAACTCCAGACAAAATAACAGTTGAAGTCACAAGGTCTCCAAGATATATTAAGGCCCCTAATCCTAAGTCCAAGAAGTCCATATCTCCAAAATGCAAAGGATAGTAACCAAGTAGTCCAAGTAACATTAAAGTTTTTTATGGTTCAAGTTGATTATTAAATATCTTCAAAAAAGAAGAAATGAAAAGCTCAAATGAGCAAACTAAAAATGACATAAAAGTAAAAGCTCAAGTGAGCAAAGATGAAAGTAGCATGAAATGTAAATGCTAAAATAAATGTGCTTAAATTAAAGGCATAAAGTAAAAGCATAAAATAAAGTCAATTGTTAGGAATTAGTGGTTAGTTGAATGACCATCTTGAAACTTGCATTTGGAACTCATTAGAGGATCGATAGAACCAAAGCCTCTCAATAACAAGTTGCATTTACTTTTTGTCAAGTATATAATCCATTTAAGAATTCTTAAGGCAACATTAAATGATCAATGAGGTTTAAGTGATCCACTTTGACCAAAATTGATGAAGACTCATTAGAGGATTGGTAGAACCAAAGCCTCCTAACAATGAATCTCAAGGTTATTAGATCAAAGGGTTCAAATCAACATACTTGGGCTTGCAAACATGGGTTTGGGTCACGGATGATCATTTCTCGAATCTGGACAAAATGTAGTGCTTTGTTAAGCAATTGTAAGTTGACTTATATAAAAGTCGCATCTATTTTGAGGTCGGTCAATAGCAATTTATGTACCATATGTTTTGAGACATGATATGGAAATCATGCTCCAATAACATTTAGTACAATTGAGAAAGGGATGAGATGAAGAAGAAATAGGATAAAAAGTAAACCACATTTGAACTAAAAATTTAATCAAACTATTATTAAAATCATTCATCCATTTTTATGGAGTTAGACTCAACACCATGGATCCAAGGATGTTAATAAAGTTCATGATCAAAATTTCATAGTCCAAGATTAGCCAGAATATGTACAAAAAAAAAATATTTAAAATAAAAGAAAAATGTTTTAAATGATTTTTAAATTTGGAAATAAGGGAAAAATATCAATTATATTCAAAACACTCAAGAAAAATTGAGAGAGTAGAAAAATTAAAAATCAACTCAAATATTTTTGTGAAATTTTTGGTAATTTTTTAAAGTCAAGAACTATTTTTTAAAATAATTTAAATTGTTCAAATAAAGGAAAAAAGATCAAAAATAGTAAAAAATAAGATAAAATTCCACAAAAAATGCAGAAGGTCAGAAATGATGAAAATGATTTTTATAAAAAAATTTAGAATTTAAAAATGTCAGAAAGTATTTTTAAAATAATTAAAACAAAGAAAACAAAGCAAAAATTATGAAAAATATCAAACCTCAAAATAAAAATATGAAAAAATATTCACAAAGTCAGAAATAATTCAAGGTATTTTTGTATATTTTTTATATAAGTTTTGGATAAAAAATAAAAGAGTTATGAATTTTTTAAATTTAAAACAATTAAAATATAAAATCAAAAAATAAAAATAAAACTAAAAAGATGTGGACCATCAGATCATAGTCAAAACGCGTTAGTAAGCTGATCAAGTGGACCAGACACGTTGTGCTTGATATGGACCTTTTTAGAAACACACTGGATCAAAAAAAGACCAACCAATAAAAATAAAACAATTGGCGTGTTATCATTGGTTGAGGCGAGACATGTCATCGTCTTCAACCTCCAAACACCCTGCAAATAGGGAAAACCTCAAGTCATTGAATCTGTAAATTTAGGCGCTCATAGTGGTACCAATAGACGCGTCTCTTCAAGATGATCACAACTATATCCTCGAGCAAAATTTATATAAAACACAACGTAGTCTGTAATACCCCAATTCTACCCGATGGATAATAATAAAATCAGAGTTCAACATAAATAGGATGCTACATTTAAAACTTAAAATCAAACTTCATTTAATCGCATATAAAACAGATACATAACACTTAATTCGGATGAATCGATAACAACCTAATTTATTCTTTAAAATCAAACAACTTTTTATTGATAAGCAACAAAATCTAGATACTCAACTTCAATTCACTTAACATATTTTGTTCAACTAAAACAACTTTAAGACAACAATTATTTCATGTAATCAACTTAAAAACTCAACAACTAAAATAAATATCAATAACTAAACATCAAGCGTTCATCCCCCCGAGTGCTACGTATCAGAGCGACAACACCGACTCAAACTAACGAAGGTAACAACTATCCTTCTTAATTTACCTGAATGTTACCAACAGAGGGAAACATTCAAACAGAAAGGGTGAGATATCGAACAATATAATAGAATGTATTATAAATATTACATTAGAATCAGTTCATACATACTCACTGCTTCTGAAGTTTTAACATCATAAGCATAATCAAATCAACCTCACAACGACTCGGAATGCAATACTGAATGCAACTCATCTTTATGAAAATGCATGTGGTACTAATGGAGCAGAATTCCCATCTTAAAAATGGAGCAGAACTCCCAACTTAGAAATTGCCAATTAATAGAGGCATCAACAAGGCATAAGCCTTCTTCGCAGTTTGCCTATCCAGGCCATCACAGAGTATGCACATGTATATGACTCAATGAATGCACTATCACATACTCACAACAATCATCATCCATTGCAAGGCATAAGCCTACATCACCATTATTACCAGTAAATAGAGGTAATTCATCATCATTTAAAATTCCCTGCAACTTCTCATTACCAACAAGAATTCACAGTGAAAATCACAGCAACACGACAACTCAACATAAATCAACATTGGCTATAAGCTTAACAATTCAATACCACCTGCAAAGTCATATTTTTCAGCAAGGTGTTCACACACTGTATCGACTAAAATATACAACAATTGTTCCGTATAGTTATTCGGACAAATCAACTATATTCTGATAAATAATCCTCTGCTAAAATTACTAGTATTTCTAATCTGTATTATTATTATTAAGACCATTCCGGTACTATTATTTCATAAGCTCTGGTACTTGTAATTACTATCCTGCTAGGTTATTCTCCTACTAATTTATTATTATTACTACTATTTAGGTATAATAATCTTTAATTAAATATGAACTACATGACCAAAGGATACTAAGTTCTTCAAGTAAAATATGGGGGTCTTACTGTAATCAATTATCAAATGGACTAAACTGGGGAACCATATAAAACTAGTGTGCCTGTCGCCACACCTTCTTTTTTTTCAACATGGTGCCGATTGGCACCCATTACCATGCCCCTCGGCATGTCCATTATCTTTGTGCCACTCGGCACACACATTGTTCCCCTCGGCACAATGTGTTTCCAGTCCCCAGTTATGCAGATTTCTGTAATTCCTTTTTATTTTCAATCTTCCTTCGATTAACAATCTCGCATCAGAATAATATATATCATTATAGCAACATCAATTTTCACAGAAACAAAATTTTCCAGAACCAACAACATGGAACCACATCAACATGACAACTAAATCAACACAAATCAATTCTCAGCAACATATTCATAGAAATATGATAAATTTCATATACAACCAACCACAACAAATATAAACATACAACAATGATTTTACACAACCCAATTCCCACATACTATTTATTAATTCCCATTATAAAGTCAGAAACCCACCCTTACCTTGGATTGGAGACCGCTCTATAATTCTTCGATCGAGCCAAGCCTTGCCAAAGTTTCCAACCTTTGCCTCTTTTCCTCTTCTCTGCAATTCTGCAACTTCTACGTTCGCTCTCCAAAATATCCAAAATCCTTATTCCTTCTAATTAACCTAATCCTCGTAATTATCTTAACCTTATAATTATTAATATTCTTATTGGGCCTAACTTTCACACCCCACCTATTACTTCATACAACCAAATAATGAGTCCAACTAATAAACCTTATATTATTCTAATATATATATATATATATATATATATATATATATATATATATATATATATATATATATATATATATATATATATATATATATATATATATATATATATATATATATATATATATATATATATATATATATATATATATATATATATATATATATATATATATATATATATATATATATATTAATATTATTGCTAATATTAATCAACAATCAATTAAATAATTACCAAATAATAACTTAGCAACTTAAATTAACATTTCTCGACATTTCGCAACTTCAACAATTTCAATAACATTTTCAACCATTAATCCATAATTAATTTAATTAAATTATTAATTAAATTAACGGGTGTTACATAATCGATTTGGATAAAACCAGGGATGTTTAAAAATGTCAAAATCGAAAATCAGAAGTATCAAATGCATTGTTTCTCCAAAATTGAGTTAACAGCAAGTATCAGTGAATATCATAGACCATTCCAGTAATTTGAGTTAGAAGATTTGGTGCCTTAATCTACTTGAACGAAGTCAGATGAAGTTTCTCTGCAAATGGACTTGGCTATCACGATTCTGGGCACCTCAAGGCTTGATTCTTCTTCTGTTAGCTCCAGGGAAGTTCAAGGATGAAGGATTAAGGAAGAAATTAAATTGAAAATTGATAGAAATAAGAATTCGAAATCTCAGAAAAGGGTGTTATGGAGAGAGTTTGACAAAGTGATTTTGGCTCTTCAAGCTTGACGAAATGAACGGAGGATGATCCTATATTTATAGGGAAGTGAATGCAATGTTCAAGCATACGAAATGATGAAGTTTAGAGGGAACTCGTGCGAATCTGCATCATGGGAAAAGTGTGACTCGTCTTTAATCAAAACTCATCCAATCCTTTAGTTTTATGATGCTAAATGATTTTTGAAAGTTGCTAAACATGATTAGAAGCAAAAGCGCGCAGCAATTTTGTGATTAGAAGCCACAACAAAGATTTCAAATTCTGACTTTTGGAGAAACTTCAGTTTCAAGTTACCAAATTCAAATCAATGGCATTCTCAACTCAAGGGGTCTTAGGATATGATTCTTGAAGCTTTAGAAATATGAGGCTACAAGCTTTATAATGTGAAAAGAATGGGATCAAATGGATACTTGATCTGAAAGTTGCAATGAGTCAAAGTTGACAAAAAGAGGTTGACTTTCTATACTTAGAAAATTTCTAAATTTTTCTTCAAAAATGACTTATAATCTCTTGCATCCATACATGGCATTCCACTTGAAATTTTCTCTTGACCAAAAAATATGAAATGAAGAACATATTTTGAATGACATTTTGAGACTCGACCCATTCAAAATATCCAAAAATTGAGAAAGTTATGACTTGTTGAAGTTAGCAAAAATTCATGAAATGACCTATAATCCTTTGCATCCTTAGGGCATCTTCCATCCCTTTTCACACTTTTCACTTAAAAGATGGGTTGAAGTTCACATCTTTAAGATCATTTTGGAAAAATAATGGGCTCAAAGTGATAAAAATTTACCAAGTTATGATCATTTGAAATCACCTAATGGAATTTGAGGGTTCATCTGGAGGACTTGTAATCTTTCTTCATCATCAAGTTTCTTCCACACAAAATTTCCTTGAAACTTTTAAATTAATTTGTTAATAACCATTGGAAGAGAAGTATTTATTTGGAATAACTCAAAAATACCAAAAGATGAGTAAGATATACCCCTTTGAAGTTCAAAACCCTAGCTCCTAGAGCAAGAAAATGCCTTGGGAAACCTTTGCAATTTTGATCTACCTCCTTAGACAAATACTTTTTTCATGTGAATATGAGTTTTTAAGGAAGATAAATAGAAACCATATCAACCAAAATGACTTTCAAATCTTGAGAATTAAAGGAGATGTGCACTTGTGATCAATGAATAAAGAATTTGCCCAGTTGAGTCAAACTTCTTCAATCAATCCTTGTACCTTTGAACCATGTTTGACAACTTGAAGTATGATGAATCATAATAGACTTTGTTATGATATTGATTCAAAGTATCTTCAATGTTGAGTCTTGAGTCTGAATGAAACTTTGTTGAGGAAAGCATAGAAATGAGCTCATGAATCTATAGATTAATCTTGATGGAATGTGTTGTGCTTTCTCCTACAATCATCATCAATTGGGGAAAACACTTATTATATTAAATATTTAAAGGATAATAAAAACATAGATGATCACAAAATACAAATCAAGGTGCTTGGTGATTTCCCATAGAGCAAAGCTAAAGATAGGGAGAAGAACGAAACCCTAGTGTGTGATCTTGTTGTGATTAAATTGATATGATGTGATAGAGGGATCTTAGGGTCAAAAATTGGGGTACAACAACAATTCTTATGATTTTGAGTGCAAAATGAACAAATCTAAAAAGGAAGCAAGACCGCACTAGGGATGCAGTAAATAAAAACAGGGATCAAAAGAAAAACCCGACCAGGAAAATAAATCAGTGGTGAACAAGAGACCCAACTCTATTGGGGCAAATACCAAAGAGGAGATAATTCGTAATCAACTCAAAGATTAAGGAGAGGAGGTAAAGGATGAAAGCGATCGACAGATGACTGCGAACTATCCACTCACTGAGGATATAACAAAAAAGTAACGACAATCCACCGGGGAAAGAAGTGGTAAGATAATACCGGTGGATTCCAATATTAGGGTGGTAACAATGATCATCACCATTATTCACGACTGGAAACAAATGAACTTCTACAGAGTAATGTGAATTTCAACGATAAACTATCTCCCATAATGACGAGACTACCATTCATCGGAAAAAGATCTCAACAACTAACCACCTTCCATAATGACAAGGATACCATTTATTGGAGTAACAAATATCAACAACAAACTACCTTCCATAATGACAAGGCTACCATTCATTCGAGTAACAAATCTCAGCAATAAACTACCTTCCATAATTATAAGGCTACCATTCATTGGAGTAACAAATCTCAACAACGAACTACCTTCCATAATGACAAGGCTACCATTCATTGGAGTAACAAATATCATCAACAAACCACCTTCCATAATGACAAGGCTACCATTCATTGGAGTAATAAATCTCAACAACGAACTACCTTCCATAATGAAAAGGCTACCATTCATTGGAGTAATAAATTCCAACAACAAACTACCTTCCATAATGACAAGGCTACCATTCATTGGAGTAACAAATCTCAACAATAAACTACCTTCCATAATGACAAAGCTACCATTCATTGGAGTAACAAATCTCAACAACAAACTACCTACCATAATGACAAGGCTACCATGCATTGGAGTAACAAATCTCAATAACTAACTACCTTCCATGATGACAAGGCTACCATTCATTGGAGTAACAAATCTCAGCAACGAACTACCTTCCATAATGACAAGGCTACCATTCATTGGGGTAACAAATCTCAGCAACGAACTACCTTCCATAATGACAAGGCTACCATTCATTGGAGTAGCAAATATGAATCTTCTTTGGGAACTGACAGATTTACTGGGGAAGTACAGGTTGCTTAAATAAAGAGACCTGTCACTTGTTGCTATGAGAATAATATGCCATAATAATTTCCTAGTGAAAGTAATAGGACATCCTGGGTGTTGTACCCCAAAATTTTCCCTCTCATTTATCAAGACTTTTCTTACAAGATCTCTTTGACTCAAGACTGAATTAGGGTTTGTTCATCTCAAGAAATCTCATCATGCACTGCTTACCCAAAATTAGTGTTTGAGTTTGCACAAGGATTTTTGGACTATCAATTCTTCATATGACTTTCAAACATCATTATGAACCCCTATGATTACTCATGGCAAGTTTCAAGTCTTGAACCACATTTTTTATCAATCAATTGAACAATTGACCTAAAAAATCAGCTGTATCTGGAAAAAGTCAACCATGGCCAATTTATAGTCAAACTTCATAACTTTTGGTCCACATAAACATTTTAAAATCATATGTATCATTTGATCAAGTTTTGACCATAATTCCTCAAGAAATTTGATCAAATCATCAAAAGGGCAAAATGGTCAAAATTAGGGTTTTGACTGAGAAAGGGCAATTTCTGATTTTTGACCTAACAAATGACCAATTGATTTGAGGCATGATTTCAAGGGTTCATTTGTATCATCTTGACCTAATTACATGATTCAAAACATTGCAAATCCATTGGATAGACAGATGATATTTACAGTCAACTGATCAAAAGTCAATTGTATACTTAAAAGTCAAACTTTGACTTTTTGTACAAAATCAAATGCCAAGGATCACAATTCATCAAAACATGTCAAAATTTGAAACTTGTTCATCAACGAATCAAAGATTGAAGATTTTTGTTTTAAAATTTGAAATTTTCTTAACTTAGAAATTTTTCTAAGTATAGAAAATTTCTTATTTTTTCTCAACTTTAAGCCATTTTTTCACCATGATACAAGATGATTCAAAGGAAATTCCAAACATGAAAGTTGTAGATCTCCATGAAATCTACAACTTTTCTTCACACTTTTTTCCTTAAAGATGCTTGGATCCCAAGATATAATTTTGTGAATACATGCCCATGAACTAAAATAACTTAGTGAAATTTTGCCCTAATTTAGGCAGGTTTTTGACCCAAATTCATGGCAATTTTTCACCTAGTTCCAAGAGGAATATTGAAATGAATTTCAAAGGTGAGTTATAGAGAACATTTCAAGATTTCCAAAATGTCAAAGAACTACTTGAGATCATTTTTTAGTAGAGAGAATCAAAGAGATGAAGTTGACAATTTCTCATTTTGATTTCAAGCCATTTCATGAAGAACAAAATTCAAATCAGAATCTATGCTGCCTAATCCATGCTTTACATGCCCCAAACTTGTTTCTCACTTCATAATTTAATGCTTACTCAGTTGAAAAAGCATTAATCCAAGCCCAAGAGTCTTTGTCCAAGTTGTAATTCCATAAATGGCACAAAGTTGCCATTGCCATTTTAGAAAAGCTTAACTTTTGCAACTTTTCAATTCTTGAGCATTGGACCTGTCTTCTCTGCACACACAAGTCCTACAAACCTAAAGAAATTTGTATAGAGCTTGTACCAACTCCAAGCAGGACAGTACAAGCATGTAGAGACTTGTCCCTTCACTTTTCTTCAAAAGCAAGAAAGAGTGCCAAAAGGCTACAACTCAAAGATCTATTGTGAAACTGACTTAAAACTTTCTCCATACTAATACTTAAACATATTACATCTTAGCACACGATTGCAAAAGGCCTAAAACACTCCCAAACTACCTATCATCAGAAAACTATCAAAACTTGCAGTTTGTGTCCAAGCATAGCAATCCACAAACTTGCTCGTGCGTTTTAAGTTTTAATCATTCAAACACTTTACCTACCTCATATCTAAGTGATCCAGACCATCATCCCTGCACTGTAACTCCTCCTTCTTCATCTTCCATTTTTGTTTTTCAATCTTGCAGGTTAACTTGGATAGAGAGTTCCAGGCACTTCCAAAGCAAGGCAAGGATTGGAACACACTCAGGGAGGTTCAAGCAAGCTAAAGGAACCTTCAGGCCTTCATAAATCTCACTCAAACTCCATTCACGATCTCAGCTGAAAGAGGTAAGAACTCCAACTTTTATCTCTTCATACAGGCATCCATTGGCCACGATTTGTAAAAGGAAAATGTAGATATTATTATGCTAAAGCCAACCATGTGCATAGATTACATTTCTGATCATTATGTATAGAGAATTTTATAGTTCAAATTTCTGTAAAAATTAGGTTTGAAATTAGAGCCTTTAAAATTCGTTTTAATCTTTGATTTTTAGTTTCCATAAGTTACATGTCTGAAATCGTGGGCAAGAATACTATCATTTTAATGTTGGAAGTTTCCATTTTCATGGAGAAATGAGAGAGATATGCTTGGTCTGGCTAGCTAGAGGAAGAAGACGAAGTACAGGGCAAAGGAAGCTGTTTTTGTTATGTTTTTCTTGTTTCATTTGAACTAACAGATGTACAGCCATCCCAGTGGTAAGGCAGCGCACAAAAACGCTTAAAGTCACAGGTTCGAGCCTTGGCGCTGCCTTTTTGCATTTTCCACATTTTCTCATCTTTTTTGACTTTGTTTGCAGTGTGGGCTTACCACATGTGGGCCTCATATTTTTGCTAATATCCACCTCCTTTTCTCTTAACAGCACCCTTGGCCCAACCATTTTATTTATTTGTTTTAATTTCTTTTTTGTTTCATTAAATATTTTCTTTAATACATAAAATCTTGAAAAATATAAAACATGATAAATATTGCACTTTGTTTATTTTATTTTATTTTCACATAAAAAAACATTTTTATTAAACTAAATACTAATTATTTTTCTTAAATAAACTTATAAACATAAAAAATAGTATTAGGTTAATTATTTTATTCCTTTTCATTTCATACATGTAAATATTTATTTTGACATATGAAAACTAAATATTTTCATAAAATATTATTTATTATTTTTAATACAAAAATACACCAAAAAATAATACTTAAATAACTTTATTTTCTTTTAAATTAGAAATTAGGGTTAACCTTTGTTTTCAAGAATTAATTTCTTTTTCTTAAGTTTATTAGGTTTAGGTCAAAACTCTTTTACATATGAAAAATAAAACAAAAATCCTTTTCTTGCATTTATATATTTTTGCACATTTAAATTATCTTGTACATTATTTATTCCAATATTTGTATAAATTCGATTTGGTTGTAATAGCTTAATTATATTTACATTATTGCAAATCCCCATTCACAATTTGTATTCCCCCTCCCATAAAATGATGTAATAGTGTAGTAATCTTTAAATTACACAATTTACCGCTTTTATATACCATGCTAGTAATTAGGGTTTGAATGGCAAGATAAAAACAAATAAAATAGAAAATCCTAAATCCCAGACAAAATCAAGCATGAAAATAACACACTTTCACACAAGAACCCTTAGGGTTCCTCCACTCAGTTGCCTTATACAAAAATGGCCATATTACGCATGCGAAGTATCTTGGCAAAACAAACAAGTATAAGATCATAGTCCCTCGATGACGCTATTCAAAGTTGTCTTGCAAAAATGATCTTGGTCCCTCAAAAATGCTAAGATACGTTGCAACATTGCTAATCATGGTTATACGATGACCCATGCCCGTCCCGTTTACATCCAAAGATAGGGTTGCTTACCAAATCAATGGTAAGACAACAATATCAAAGGAATAGAAAATGAACAAGAAAGACATTTGAGCAGGTAGATTACTTCTAGTTACTTTCTCTATTTTTCAAACAACTATCCTTGCTATTTTCAAAACAAACACACACATTTCCAAACATTTTACAAACATTGAAAACATTTTCAAAAAGACAAACATCTTTGTATATATTCTTACGAACGAGAATCATTACAAAGATTGCCTAAACAATGGCCTCTTTTACAAAATACTTTCAAAAACCACACGAAGCATAATTTTAAAACAAAAAGCAAGTGATCTAGCAAGTAACTAAGAGCCCATGGAAAACCATGGATGAAAAGGGTGCTAATACCTTCCCTTTTCATAATCTACCCCCCGAACTCAAGAAACAATCTCAAAGGTCTTTCCTGTGCTTTTTCACCTTTCCTTTGAAGTAGTGAAAAACACAAGAAGGGGGGGTTGAATTGTAAAACTGAAATCTAATGCAATGAACAAGATATTTTTATCCTGGTTCGTTTGATCTCAAACTACTCCAGTCCACCCGTCAAGGTGATTTCGCCTCTCTCCAACGAGGTCTTAATCCACTATATTCAACTGAATATTACAGACTGCTTTAACAACTGCTAAAGCCTTCTTGATGTAAACCACAACCCGGTTTGTCAAGGAAACACTTTCTTACAAAGAAATCAAATCTAAGTGTGTGAATGTTTTCTACAAAAACTGTATCACAACTGTGATGTATACACAAATTAAAGCTTAGAAACTAGATTGCTAAACAATGATAGAATATCAGAATGTGTAGTGTTTAGCAAAACTGAGAGAAAGAAGATTTTGATCAGCTTTTATGCGTGTAAAGATTTGGAGAGCATTAGCCATTTCAATCTTCAAAGTCTTGTTTATATAGCACTAAGATGTTGAACGTTGGAGCAAATATTCTTGATTCAATGCTATTAACAAACTTTCCTTATCGAGCAGATCTTGTCTGGAATGAGGCCGTTGGTATTGATTTTCTTTCAATGCACAGTACCGTTGCTTACTTAATGCAAGTTCTGGTTTGGCTCATTCTGACTCTGCTTAGCTGCTGATGAACTGTTGTGTTTCTTTATCAGAGTGTTGAGCGCAGTCTTGTTCATCAGGCTTCAGCATGTACGTGAGTTGATCATCTGATTCAGACATTCTGATATGGCAACTTCTGATGCTGATGTCAGGAACCAAATTCTGATGCTGAATAGGTGTGATCTTGCTTATATCAATCAGAGTATCTGCAAGTCAGAACATAATAATTTTAGGCAGCAGATAGTTCATACATGAATCATATACATAATATATCTTTTCACTTTGTTATCATCAAAACTTAAATATAGGGTAGTAGATTCAAACTTTGTTCTAACAATCTCCCCCTTTTTGATGATGACAAAAACTAGATATTTTTAAATGAAAATAATGTGAAAAGGTATCAGAGAGATGCATCAGAGTAAGAGGTAAAAAGATAAGGAGTAAAAAGATATCAGAAATGAGAGATACTCCCCCTGAGTTTATTACTTCCCTTTGATTACAAGTGTTCTTCAGGATCAGATCTTTTTGCCTTTCTCTGAACATCAGAGTATCAGAGTCTTTGACTATCAGAAGCTTTGGATCAGCATATCAGAGCAGAGCTTCAGATCAGCGTATCAGAGCTTTTCTTGTCAGAGCTTTGCTTTGGATCAGAGTCTCAGAGCAGATCAGAGCTTCATAGTGATCAGGGCTTCATAGCTTTTAGTCTTCAGAGTGTCCAGGAGCTTCCTTGTACCTGTAGACTTTAAGCAAAACAGAAAAAAAACATTTTCAAGTAATAGAGTTAGAATGTTTGAGACTTTCTGTCTTAGTTAACCGTTATTGTTTAAAATATCATTCTTGTTCTCCCCCTTTTTGTCAGCAATCAAAAAGTGTAGGTGAGTGCTAAAACAATTAAGATCAGAAAAACTAATCATATTAAAAGGGTTCAGAATCAAAACATGACAATAGTACAAAACATATTCAAGTAGTACATCAGAAAATCAAAGAAAACATGAAAAAGACATGAATGAAAAAAGACTAAGGTTGAGGAGGCAAGCATGTGAACAGGTTCTCCAACATGGCTTTGATCTGATCAGCAGTCTCATTCTGCTTGTGCACCATGTTGACAACAATGTCAATCTTGCTATCCTGCACATCCATTCTTTCTTTCATCTTCTGGTCGTTTTCATCCATCCTTTGCTGCATACGCATGTCATTCAGCTTTAGTTCTTCCAGAGTCTGCCTGTCCAAGGCAGCTTGAGAAGCATCAGAAGCAGGAAGCTTTTGAGAGCTTTCTTCAACATCTTCAGCTTGACTTTCTTCAGCTTGAATGGTCTTGTCTTCTTCTGGTTGCACCTTTGAGGCTAGATGTTTCTCAGACCAAGGTTCACTATCCAGAGGGAGCACGTCTTCTTTCAGAAGCTGACTTCCAACTTCATTCAGAAGCTTGCTGAAATTCTGTTGTGCCTGCTCATAGTTGATATCCTGCAACTTGAGGGCTTCAGCACGTACCCAAAGTCTGAATTGTGACCAGAGTTGATCAGAAGCAGCTGGGTCAATCATTCCAGGACAGACTTGCTTCAAAGAAGCAATCCATTGTTGTACACCTGTTTCAAAATTCATAATACCAGAGCCAACATCTGGTTGTTTTGGTTTTGGGATGGCAATTTTATGTTTCAGATCAGCAAGACGGTCAAGACTGGTTAAGTCTATGAAGGTCCTGCTGGGGTTTTCAGAGGTTTTCTGGGCAGCAGTTTGTTTTGGAGATGGAGTTTCAGAATCAGAGATTATGATTGGACTGGGTGGTGTTTTGGGAGTATTTGGTGGTGTAGATTCTGGTGAGGATGGCAACTGTGCTAAGGTGATAGTTGTTCCACCTGGCAGCTGGATTTCCAGAGGTGATGGTTGAGGTGAATGAGGTTCAGATGGTTGAGGAGAAGGAGTTTCAGAGTGATGAAACTCTGGTTGAGGTGATGGTGGATTAAGTTCTGGTTGAGGAGAGGGAGACGGAATTGCTGGTTGAGGAGAATTTGTTGGAATTTCTGGTTGTTCAGGGATAAGGGGTTCTTCTGGAATTGATGAGAGTGGTTGTTGTTGTTCTGGTTCTTCAGCAGATTGTTGTGGTTCTGGTTGTGGAGGAGGAACAATTTGTGGTTCAGAGTTTGGTTGATCAGAGGTGTGTTGATCAATGTCAGACAGCACTTGGTCAATTGCTGATGTTGTTGAGATTGTTGGTTTGGGATTTTTGGTTCTGGGTCTTCTGAGTTTTAATGCCTCAGAAGGGTCCTCTTCTGGTACAATTTCATCTATGGTAGGGATGGGGATTGAGATTCTATGAGAGGTTTGAGGAGGAATAGATGCTGGAATAGTAGAAGAATTTAAAACAGAAGCAGCAGATAAATTACCTCTTTTCTTGGGTGTCTGCTGGGATGATCCTTCTGATGGTGCCTTCCTCTTCTTTGTCTTCTTCAGAGTCACTTCTTGCTGAGGTTGATGCAGAGCTTTGATAATCAGATTTGGATCTGTACCATCTGCCTTGCACGCATCCAAGTACCTGAGAACCACCTCTGGTTTAGATTCTATTTCAGAAAATAAAGGAAAGTCACTCAGAGGAACTCTTCTGCTGGTGATATCAGCAATAGGAGTGGCTCTGGGTTCCTTTTGAATATTCTCTATCAACTTCATTTTCTTCAAGTTCTTTGCGTTCAGAGGTTTCCCAACTGTTGGTTCAATGGTGCTTAGCTCTTGAGCTTCTATCAGATGCTCTATCAGCTTATTCTCTGTCAGAATATCTGATATCAACCTTCCAAAGGGTATCCAATCCCTATTGGTTCTTTCTTCTTCCCTGGTTTCCTTCACACTTGTTCTGAGGTGGTTGAACAGAAAATGAGCCAAATTGATTTTTACCTTCTGATCAATAAAGTAGATCAGAAACTGCTGATCCACATTTATGTAATCAGGTGAACTGGTTGGCTTCATATGGTTGAAGCACCCCAGAATTATCTTAGCCCAAACTCTGTAATGATTCTTCAGATCTTTGATCTTGCTGCTGGGCACCCCATGGGTGAAAATCCTTGCAGCTATCACGCCCACATCAGCACATCTCTCAGCCATGTCCACACAACAAATGCCACCGCCACTGTAACCGATTAACCTTGCAATGTGATCCTCAGTGATCACAATCTTCTTCCCCATAACGAAGGAGGTGACTAGATGCGTTGAAGCCTTGGCATGAATCCAGAATTATTTGACTAGCATAGGGAATGTTGGTCCAACCAACCTGTCAAAATACCTTTCACACTTCTGTGCCCTAACTTCTTCAGTTAGGTCAAAACCGTTCTCCTTCAAGCTTCCAAAATCAATGATTAATTCAGAAAGCACTTCAAGATTCTTCACAGGAGTGAGGAGTGTTCTGAATGGCACTTGATACTGCTCAGATGATGCTTTCTTCTGAGGACATGCAGAAGCACTGCTGGAGGTTGCCATGTTCACACTAAAAAGGTTTTGAGAAGAAACTGAGAAAAAAAGGGTTTTGCAAGAGATGAACACAGAAAAAATGCAGAGAATGCTTGAGTATTAGTGAGAAACTGTAAAGGATTAGAATGAGAGGTTCAAGTGTTTAAATAGAGTTTCAAAATATTTTGAAAAGATAAATGTTTTTTAAGAAAGAGAAAAATCATGATTGCATTTTAAAAGCATGATTACTTTTCATTAAATGCTTGCTGATTTTGGGGGATTTGAGAAAGATACTTAAAAACGGTTACCAGACATGTGTCTCAATGCACCCAATCAGCGCTTTGCCTTCTCAGAAGCGTGCACGCGTTCTGCTTCAGAGATTTGCTGATGATTGGATGACACTTGTTTGATGTAGTGATCAGCACGTCTGTCTTTGAGCTTAGACTCTCAGATCTTTAGACTTGCATCTGATACAATCTGCATGTTCTATCTTTCTGAAAGAAGATTGATCAGAAGTTCACAGTAAAACAATTACATTCTGAAGGTAAATATATGGAATTAAAACATTTTCACTCTGGACAGATTTTCATGCTGAGATGTTTCAGAATGAAATTAAACCTATCTTCTGAAAGGGGTTTAGTAAAGATATCATCCCATTGATGGTCTGTATCTATAAATTTTAAGTTCAAAATTCCTTTCTGAATATAGTCCCTAATGAAGTGATGTTTTATTTCTATATGCTTAGCTCTAGAATGTAAAATGGGATTCTTACTTAAGCAAATAGCAGAAGTATTATCACAGAGTATAGGAATGTTACTCTCAAAAATCTGGAAGTCTTCAAGCTGACTTTTCATCCAGAGCATTTGTGTGCTATATCCTGCTGCTGCTATGTACTCAGCTTCTGCTGTTGATACCGCAATTGTTGATTGCCTTTTGCTGGACCAAGAGATCAGATTTTCTCCCAGAAACTGGCAGCTTCCAGAAGTACTTTTACGTTCCACTCTGTCTCCAGCAAAATCAGCATCGCAGTAGCCTACTAAGCTGTAATCACTAGATTTTCTATAAAACAAATCCAGATTAGTAGTACCTTTCAGATACTTGAAAATTCGCTTAACAGCTGTTAAGTGAGATTCTCTAGGATCTGATTGGAATCTAGCACAGATACAAACACTGAATAATATGTCAGGTCTTGAAGCAGTCAGATAGAGGAGAGAACCAATCATACCTCTGTAGACTTTCTGTTCTACATTTTTGCTTACCTCTTCTCTTTCCAGAATGCACGTGGGATGCATTGGAATCTTTGATGGCTTACATTCTGAGAGGTCAAATTTCTTCAGAAGATCTCTGATGTATTTGCTCTGATGAATGTAAGTTCCTTCTGGAGTTTGATTGATCTGAATTCCTAGAAAGAATTTCAGTTCCCCCATGAGGCTCATCTCAAATTCTGCCTGCATACACTTAGCAAATTTTCTTCCAAGAGAAGGATTAGTAGAACCAAAAATAATATCATCAACATAAATTTGACAGACTAAGATGTCATTCTTAACTGATTTACAGAATAGAGTAGTGTCCACTTTCCCTCTGGTGAATTCATTTTCTAATAGAAAGTTACTCAGCCTTTCATACCAAGCTCTGGGAGCTTGTTTCAGACCATATAGTGACTTCTTTAGTTTGAAAACATGTTCTGGATGTTTTGTATTTTCAAAACCAGGGGGTTGGTGTACATAGACATCTTCTTCTATATAACCATTTAAGAATGCACTTTTGACATCCATCTGATACAGAGTGATGCCTCTATTAACAGCAAATGAAATTAAAAGTCTGATAGATTCTAACCTGGCGACTGGGGCAAAGGTTTCTGTATAGTCTATCCCCTCTTGCTGACTATAACCTTGTGCAACCAGTCGTGCCTTGTTTCTGATGACTTCACCTTGTTCATTTAGCTTGTTTCTGAACACCCATCTTGTTCCAATGACGTTGAATCCTTTTGGTCTGGGAACGAGATCCCATACGTCGTTTCTGGTGAATTGATTCAGCTCTTCTTGCATTGCCAGAATCCAGTCATTATCCAGAAGTGCTTCATCAACAGAAGAAGGTTCAATCAGAGACACAAGTCCCATAAGAGTTTCTTCAGAGTTTCTGAAGCTTGCTCTTGTTCTGATTGGATCTTCCTTTCTTCCTAAGATAGTCTCTTCTGGGTGATCCAAGCTGCTTCTGGGTAATCTCTTCTGAGGTTGATCAGCAACTGTTGTAGGATTGCTAGCAGTGCTCCTTTCAGATGTTGAAGGAGTGTCTGTGTTGAGAGCTTCTGATGACTTGTCTTCAGAACCTGTATATTCAATTTCCATACCTGCAAAAACTTCATTTTGCTTTGACTTTTCAGAGTCAAGCTTATCATCAAAACGAACACTGATTGATTCTTCCACAATCTGTGTTTCTGTATTGTATACTCTGTACCCTCTTGAGCGTTCAGAGTATCCTAACATAATACACTTCTGTGCTTTAGAGTTAAACTTGTTCAAATAATTCTTTGTATTTAATATAAAGCAAGTACATCCAAATGGATGAAAATATGAAATGTTGGGCTTTCTGTTCTTCCACAATTCATATGGAGTCTTTTCCAGAATAGGTCTTATTGAGATTCTATTCTGAATGTAGCACGCTGTGTTTATTGCCTCTGCCCAGAAGGTCTTAGCAACATTTGTCTCATTGATCATGGTTCTGGCTATTTCTTGCAATGTTCTGTTCTTTCGTTCTACAAATCCATTTTGTTGGGGAGTTCTAGGACAAGAGAAATCATGCAGAATGCCTCTGTCATTAAAGAATGACTCAAAATCTTTGTTTTCAAATTCTCCACCATGATCACTTCTGACTTTAACGATTCTAAGATCCTTTTCATTCTGAACTTGGTTACAGAAGGTAACAAACACAGAGTGTGACTCGTCCTTGTGTCTTAATAACTTTACCCATGTCCATCTGCTATAGTCATCTACGATTACTAACCCATACTTCTTACCACTGACTGAAGCAGTTTTAACTGGTCCAAATAAGTCAATGTGCAGAAGTTCTAATGGCTTAGAGGTAGAAACAACATTTTTGGATTTAAAAGAAGGTTTTGCAAACTTGCCTTTCTGACATGCTTCACACAGAGCATCTGAATTGAACTTCAAATTAGGAAGTCCTCTGACCAGATTGAGTTTATTAATCTGAGATATTCTTCTCATACTAACATGCCCCAATCTTCTGTGCCAGATCCACTGCTCGTTGTTAATAGACAGAAGGCATTTTACATTCTGACTCTTTAGTTCAGAAAGTTTGATTTTGTAAATGTTGTTTTTCCTCTTACCATTAAACAGGATAGTCCCATCTTTCTGACTAACAGCTTTACATGATTTTTGATTAAAGATTATATCATAACCGTTATCACTTAATTGACTTATGGATAACAGATTATGCATCAATCCATCTACTAGCAGAACATTATTAATAGAGGGAAGATTTCCATTACCTACAGTTCCAGAGCCAATTACCTTTCCCCTCTGATTGCCTCCAAAGCCAACGTGGCCTCCAGGCTTAAGTTCCAGGCTTTGGAACATATGCCTTCTTCCCGTCATATGTCGTGAGCAGCCAGAGTCCAGGTACCATGACTGGTGTTTCTGACTTGCTGCTAAAGATATCTGCAACATGTATTATTTTATCCTTAGGTACCCAGATTTTCTTGGGTCCTGATTTGTTAGTTTTACCAAAACTCTGGTTGAATTTTGGTTTCAGAGTGCTTACTGCTAGTGTATTTAATATCATGTGTGTGACCATACACAAAGTGTGAATTCAGAGGAGTTTGTTTAATGGTTAAGTCCATGACATTCTTTGGTGTAGGAACCTTACCTTGGTATCCTATTCCTTTCCTGCCGTTTCTGCTAACTCCATAGATCATTGAAGCCATTCTGCTTCTATCTATGCTTTTAGCGAGGAACTTCTGGAAACTGTGATCATACTCCTTGATGATCTCATCAGCGTTGCTGGGAGTTTCAGAAATTGGTTCCTTCTGAGAGTTTTATAAAGTATTTTCTAATTTTGAAATCTTATTTCTCAGCTCAGAATTCTCCAATTTGAGACTCTCAGTCTTATTAGAGTCAGATTCAAGATTCCTTTTCAGGTCTCTGAATTTAACTCTAATTTGCTGATACCGTTCCAGAATCTCATTAAGGCTTTCAGCAAGTTCAGCCTTTGTAAAGTTAACAGCAAAGTTAGGAAATACCTCTTCAGTATCTGATTCTGAGTCTGATTCAGAAGCTTCACTATCTTCTGAGATGTTAGCCATGAGAGCTATGTTTGCCCTCTCATCATCTGATTCTGAGTCAGCTTCAGACGAGTCAGAGTCATCCCATGTGGCCATGAGACTTTTCTTCTTCTCTCTTCCAAACTTCCTTTTGGGATTTTCCCTCTGAAGCTTTGGGCAGTCACTCTTATAGTGTCCTTGCTCATTGCACTCATAGCAGATGATGTCCTTGGTGTTTGGCTTTTTGCTACTGGAGGAGCCTTCAGATCTTCTGTATCCAGAGGAAGAATCTGTCCTTCTGTATCTGGAAGAAGACTCGTTCTGATCAGATCTTCTTGGATTCCTGAACTTCCTTTGTCTTTGCTTCCACAGTTGATTTACTCTTTTGGAGAGGAGGGAGAGTTCGTCTTCTTCTGATGAGGATCCATCAGATGTTTCTTCAACTGCCTGCAAAACTTTAGACTCAAATTTTTTGTTAGATTTTAATGCTAAAGGCTTACCTTGCTTCTGAGGCTCATCAGCTTCTAGCTCTATCTCATGACTTCTGAGGGAGCTGATAAGTTCCTCCAGAGTGATTTTGTTGAGATCTTTAGCTAGCTTCAGAGCTGTAACCATTGGTCTCCACTGCTTGGGTAAACTTCTGATGATTTTCTTGACATGGTCAGCAGTAGAGTATCCTTTGTCCAGAACCTTGAGACCAGCTACCAGAATCTGGAATCTTGAGAACATTGTTTCAATGGATTCAGATTCTTCCATTTTGAACGCCTCATACTTCTGAATGAGCGCCAGAGCTTTAGTTTCTTTAACCTGAACGTTACCCTCATGCGTCATTCTGAGTGAGTCAAAAATGTTCTTTGCTGTGTCTCTGTTGGAGATCTTTTCATATTCAGTATAGGAGATGGCGCTGAGGAGGATGGTTCTGGCCTTGTGGTGATTCTTGAAGTCACGCTTTTGTTGGTCAGGCATTGTTTTTCTATCAATCTTCTGACCGCTTGCATTCACAGGGTGCGTGTATCCATCTGTCACCATATCCCACAGATCAGCATCATGTGCCAGAAAGAAGCTTTCAATTCTGTCTTTCCAGTAATCAAAGTTTTCTCCATCAAAGACTGGAGGTTTGCCGCTGAATCTGTCTCTGTCCTCATTGTTGTCATTGCTTATGTGAGAATTGTTTCCTGCCATTGTGTTTTTCTGACGCTGGATCTTGTACTGACACGGTTAAGTGTTTTAGCTCAGAACCAGGCGCTCTGATACCAATTGAAGTAGTGAAAAACACAAGAAGGGGGGGTTGAATTGTAAAACTGAAATCTAATGCAATGAACAAGATATTTTTATCCTGGTTCGTTTGATCTCAAACTACTCCAGTCCACCCGTCAAGGTGATTTCGCCTCTCTCCAACGAGGTCTTAATCCACTATATTCAACTGAATATTACAGACTGCTTTAACAACTGCTAAAGCCTTCTTGATGCAAACCACAACCCGGTTTGTCAAGGAAACACTTTCTTACAAAGAAATCAAATCTAAGTGTGTGAATGTTTTCTACAAAAACTGTATCACAACTGTGATGTATACACAAATTAAAGCTTAGAAACTAGATTGCTAAACAATGATAGAATATCAGAATGTGTAGTGTTTAGCAAAACTGAGAGAAAGAAGATTTTGATCAGCTTTTATGCGTGTAAAGATTTGGAGAGCATTAGCCATTTCAATCTTCAAAGTCTTGTTTATATAGCACTGAGATGTTGAACGTTGGAGCAAATATTCTTGATTCAATGCTATTAACAAACTTTCCTTATCGAGCAGATCTTGTCTGGAATGAGGCCGTTGGTATTGATTTGCTTTCAATGCACAGTACCGTTGCTTACTTAATGCAAGTTCTGGTTTGGCTCATTCTGACTCTGCTTAGCTGCTGATGAACTGTTGTGTTTCTTTATCAGAGTGTTGAGCGCAGTCTTGTTCATCAAGCTTCAGCATGTACGTGAGTTGATCATCTGATTCTGACATTCTGATATGGCAACTTCTGATGTTGATGTCAGGAACCAAATTCTGATGCTGAATAGGTGTGATCTTGCTTATATCAATCAGAGTATCTGCAAGTCAGAACATAATAATTTTAGGCAGCAGATAGTTCATACATGAATCATATACATAATATATCTTTTCACTTTGTTATCATCAAAACTTAAATATAGGGTAGTAGATTCAAACTTTGTTCTAACATCCTTTTGGATAAAAGAAAAGTCGGTGGCGACTCTTGCTAACCGCAACATTTTGTGATAAAACGCAAAACCCTCAAGTCAGTTCTCCCACCGTATCACAGAATTGGCGACTCTGCTGGGGGAAATTATAAAAGTGGGGTTACCTTAGGGCTAGATCACATTTATTTGCTTACATTGTCTGATTTGTATGCTTTACATTATGGTTCTTTGTTTGGGTTTGAAATCCTATACCCGGATTTGGGATACATTATAGGTAAATAACAATATGTTGTGGAAACTGTGTGGGGTATACCGACATGGTCTAAGCAATAGCTATGTTAGTGTGACGTATCTGTGGGTACCGGTAGCCTTTGAGTCAATCAAAGAGAATACGAGGCCGCTGAGTGATGTCATGAAGCCCTAATGAACTTCTAGAACCCTTTACTTGACCAACTTGGCCTTTAGGATGTAGTGAGATGACCGACTTTGGTGCAGTCCGAAGTTGGTAGATACTCGATACTACACTTATTCAGGGTTGGTTTCTTGGGATATTTCGGTCGCCATTAAAGAGGCTTGAGCTGAAACAATGACCAATGAAACAATCCGGTGATATTGAGCTCCTTAGAACCCATTTACCATTATTAGGACAGGTTTAAGCCAACTAAACTTCAAGAGGGTACTTACCTATAAAACCCCATGCAAGCCTAAACTAAGAACTTGTTTGCTTTGCTTGTATATGCATACTTGTACATAACATCATGGACATTATGAGCATCATATACATCACTAACCATTTCAAGGATTTTGGATATTCATCTTTGTTCTTGTTTTGTAGGATATGGATTCACTTCGCAGGAAAACTATCCAAGTCAACCTTGTAAGAATTCCTCCAAAACTCAAGGAGCTAGCTTCAAGGATCCCTGAGAACTCTCCATTCACCGAGAAGAATGGTCATCTACTCAACTTGGTCACCTCCAACACAGATGAGGATATGATGAAAGTACTCTTCCAGTTCTTTGACCCTTTGCACCATTGCTTCACATTTCCCGACTATCAGCTTGTGCCTACTTTGGAAGAATTTTCTCAACTCTTGAGGATTCCCATTCTCAATCAACTACCTTTCAACGGTACGGAAAGAGACCCAAAGCCAGAAGAAATTGCTCAAGCTTTTCACTTGCACTCATCTAATGTCATAACTCATTGGGAAACTAGAAGTGGTGTCAAAGGCTTCTTAGCAAAGTTTCTGTTTGAGAAAGCCCAAAGCTGTTAGAATTCCTTAGACTTGCAAGCTTTTGAGGAAATTATGGCTCTTCTCATCTATGGGATGGTTTTGTTTCCCAATCCTGACCAACTCATAGATGTGAGTGTCGTCAAAATCTTCATGTCACGCAATCTGGTGCCTACATTGCTAGGGGATATCCTGCACTCTTTTCACACTCGCACAATGAGGAAAATATGTGTCCTTATGTGTTGCACTCCTCTCCTGGAAAGATGGTTTATTTCTCATATTCCCCAATCAGTCTTAAAGAATGAGCAAGGATTAAGGTGGTCACAAAGGTTAATGACGCTCAAACATTCAGATATTCATTGGTGCTCTCGATCCAAAGAGAATGTTATCATTGTTGACCATTATGGGGAATTCCCTAATGCTCCTCTACTTGGCATTAGGGGAGGCATCACCTACAAACCATGCTTAGCTCTAAGACAGTTTGGTTACGCCCGAAGGGATGGCCCGCACGAGATGCTGATTCAAGGCTTGGTATTCGACTACGACAACGACAATCAAGGTCTTCGCCAGAGATTCATCCGAGCTTGGAGGATGCTAAACAAGGTGGATAGCAAGACTTTGGGACACAATAATTCCATCCCTCTTGAGCCTTACCTCAAATGGGTATGAACCTGTGCTTAAAGTCTTATGATGCCTTATCCTTCCATCCTTCTGGTGATCATTGATCCTGTCAAGGAGGGAAAAGTTCCATACACTATCCTACATCCTGACATGCCCACATCTCTTGAATATCTACAAAGGGATTGGATGCAGCTCAAAGGAGAGCGAGACACTTTCGAAGCCCAATTCTACGCAAGCGAGAAGAAGGTTTTGGAAATCACTAGGCTACTTCATAAGGAGAAGACTCTAAATGCATGCATAGCACCAAAGAGGATGCGCACTACTTTTTTATCTTAGAGTTTTGTATTATTTTGCCCAAGGGGCATTGATGTACTCAAACTTTATCTTATTAATATAATGTGTGTTTCTTTTTGTCTAAAATGAACTTGACTTTTTGAAATCCTTGAAAACATTGCATATGCACATATCATTCATCATGACATAAACAGGTCTTTTGCAACGAGTTTCCTCATCTCTCTACTGTTTATTTCAGTGAGATGGATGTCGAACAGACAATCAAAGACCTCCAAACTCAAAACACGCAGTTTCAACAATTGCTCATGACCCTAGCCAAGGGGAAAGAAGATTTGAAGACTCTGCTAGCTGAAGAAAAGAAAAAGAAAACAAAGAAAGCCACTGGGGTTTTAAACATGGCGAGAAGGTTTCAGGGACAGACTAGAAGAACCTTGAATTTTGCAACCACTTTTGGGGAAGGAGGAGGGAAAGGAAAACAAACAGCGGTTCCGTCAGAATCCGAAGAGGAGGAAGAAGAGGAAGACTACTGTGAGGAACAATATCCTCTAGCAAATGATAAGTACAGACATCTTGAAGAGCATTTGAGCGCTATGGAAATACAAAAGGTGCCAGGTCTAGACTTTGAAGAACTGGGAATAGTGTCGGGAATTGTGATCCCACCGAAGTTCAAAGTGTTGTTGTTTGCAAAATATGATGGGGTGTCATGTCCTAAGATGCACCTCCAATCATATGTGAGAAAGATCCAGCCGCACTCTGCCAATAAAGACTTGTAGGTACATTTTTTCCAAGATAGTCTATCTGGAATGCAACTCGATTGGTTTTACCAATTGGAAAGGGCCAATGTCCACAACTGGGAAGATCTTGCCGCATCTCTCTATAAGCAATATCAATATAATGATGATTTGGCGCCTACTCGTACTCAACTTTAGAGTATGGCTATGTCTTCCAATGAGGGTTTCAAGGATTACGCGCAAAAATGGAGAGATCTAGCTGGGAGAGTTCAACCCCTTCTGTCTAAAAGGGAGTTGGTGGACATGTTCTTAGGCACTCTATCGGACCCTTTCTTCAACCATTTCATTGGGAGCTCATCTGCGGGATTTACTGAGTTAATACTGGCCGGAGAGAGGGTGGAAGCTGGCATAAAAAGTGGAAAGATTCAGAAGGATTAATCTGCCTCTACAGCTGTGAGAAAGTCGTTCATTAGGAAGAAGGAGGTATCTGCTGTTTATCCACAAAGGAACCAAGGGAGAACTGAACGCCGACCAATGGTAGGGGTTATTATGATCCTGAAGCCTACATCTGATCAACCAAGAAGTAATCAACCGAGGGTGGAAAGGCCATTCCGGCAATTCACAAAAATCAATATAACTCTAGCCCAGGTTTTACCTCACCTTCTGAAATCTAATTTGACAACTCTAAAAGAAGCTCCAAAGAACCCCAACACAGTGTCCCCTCATTATAACCCAAATGCCCACTATGCATATCATTCCGAAAGTCCGGGTCACGACACTAACAAATGTTGGGCCTTGAAAAACAAAATTCAAGACCTTATAGATGCAAAATAGATTGAGTTTGATGCGCCCGAGAAGCCAAACGTCATTTCTTCTCCCATTCCTAGACATGACCACAACACCAATGCTATCGAAGAAGATTTGTTTGTTACCACAATTGATGAACTCTTGACTCCACTCCCAATCATTAAGATAAACTTGTTGAAAGCCGGTGTATTCCCGGGTTGTAATGAAGACTGCCATCTTTGCTTATCCTCACCAGCAGCTTGCCCTTTGTTGAAAACATGCATTCAACACTTGATAGACAACCAAGAGATTCTGTTTGAAAGTATTCCTGTTTCACCTGTTCCTGTTGAAGACATTTCAATCATAACCATCTCCGCCAATTCTTCCAGGGTGCCCAAAAGACCCGTTAGAATTACATCGGTTCCAAAAACTACTCCTCTTATAATCACAATGCCTGGGCCAGTCCCGTATGAATCAGACAAAACTGTGTCGTGGAATTACGGTGGAGAAATCTACTACCATGGTATCAAACAAGATGGGCTGGCCACAAAAGAGATAAACTTCGAAGAAGAAGACTCTGACATTAGCAATATTGTTGGAACCAGTAAGATTACCCGGAGCGGTGGAATCTTCTCTCCAGAAATTGCCCCTCCAAAGGCAGTTTTTGGACCCGTGGCTGCTCCAAAGGTTACCTCTGTACCACTGATCATCTCTGCAAATTCTCCTATTAACGAAGACGACACAACCCCTGCTGTCATCCCTACTAACACTCCTATTTCTAAAACTCGAGGGAAAAGTATTCAAGTAGAGCATGTCCGGACGAAGGCTCAACCACTGACTATCCCTGAAACCTCCAAGAAGGAAATGGAGGAGATCCTGAGAATAATAAAGAGGAGAGACTACAACTTAGTTGAACAATTGGGGCAAACTCCCTCCAAAATCTCCATGCTAGCATTATTGCTGTGTTCTGAGGCACATACGAAAGCCCTGGTGAAGTTCCTAAAAATAGCCCATGTGCCTCAAGAGACATCGACTGACCAATTTCAAGATTGCGTGGCCAACTTGATGGTGGATAACGACCTAGGCTTCCCGGATGCTGATCTGACACCAAGGGGAAGAAAGCACAATGAGGCATTGCATGTCTCTGTGGAATATAGAGGAACAACTCTGGCCCATGTCTTTGTGGACATTGGCTCATCTTTGAATGTTTTACCGAAGAAAGCTCTCGACAGACTAGACTGCAAAGGACTGACGTTGAAACCCAGTAACATAGTCGTAAGGGAATTTGATGGCTCAAAGAGGATGGTGCACGGGGAGGTGGATATCCCCATAAAGGTTGGGACTCAAACTTTCAACTCAACCTTCTATGTAATGGATATCCACCCCTCTTACTCATGTCTTCTAGGACGACCGTGGATCCATAATGCCGGTGTTGTCACCTCTACACTGCACCAGATGCTGAAATATTCGGTCCAGGGAAAGATTATCACTGTCCACGGAGAGGAAGAGTATATGATTAGCCACCTTAATTCCTTCTGGTATGTGGAAATAGACGGCGAGTTCATTGAAACTCCTTTTCAACATTTTGAAGAGGTTCCCCAAGAGGTAGCAGTGACCAAGACTACATCCCATATTCCCAAGATTACAAGACCTCCGCTCCGGATGTCATCTCTGAAGGATGCCAAAGCAGTAGTAGAGGAGGGTGGATGTACCATCTGGGGGAAACTTTCGGATATTCCATATAAATATGACAAGTTTGATTTAGGGTTCACTTCAGGTGCTCAAAAGGTTGTACGCCGTGCCCGTGCTGGAGGGCCACCCTTGAAGATTAGCAACCGAGAGGTCAATGCGGTAGAAGATGTTGAAGAGGATTGCAGCTTGGAGGATTGGATCTTTCCTACTGTCAATGGAGGACTTCGCAATTGCGAAGCCAGAGACTTTGTCCCAATAATGTTCGTCCCTTAGTAATTTATCTTTACATTTCTGTTGGACTTGTAATATTCACAAACAATTCGCACATTTAAAATCTTGTGTCTTGCCCAAGGCACAATGCTCCATTTGTAAGGCTTTTTATTTCATCTTCATATGACATTCAATGAATCATGGACGTTTTTCACATACAAACTTTTGTGCTCATTGTTTTTCTTTTACATTTTATTTTTAAGATGGCTATACCCTTACACACACCCACACTCACAAATGCATGTACTCCTCCGTTCTGGATCCCATGGGTAACGATACTGCTATGGCCTTTTGTGACTCTGAAGATCTAATCTACCAAGCCAAAGACGAAGGTGAGGAAGATTGTGAAGTACCAGGGGAACTGGCCAGACTACTGCAACAAGAGGAAAGATCCATTCAGCCTCACGAGGAACCTGTGGATACAATCAATCTGGGTACCGAGGAGGATAAAAAAGAGGTCAAGGTGGGTGCCAATCTGGAGCCCAGTGTCAAGGAGCGTCTGATTCAGCTGTTGCATGAGTATGTTGAGATCTTTGCTTGGTCATATGAAGATATGCTTGGACTTGATACAGACATCGTGGTACATCGTCTGCCAACAAGAGAAGATTGTCCACCAGTAAAACAAAAAGTCCTCTGCATGAGACCCGATATGTCAGAGAAGATTAAAGCGGAGGTCATGAAGCAATTTAATGCTAGATTCTTGGCTGTCACTTCCTATCCTCAATGGGTTGCTAACATTGTTCCCGTACCTAAAAAGGACGACAAAGTACAAATGTGCGTGGACTTTAGAGATTTGAATAGGGCAAGCCCTAAAGATGATTTTCAACTTCCCCACATTGATATCCTGGTTGATAATATGGCCCAGCACAAAGTGTTTTCCTTCATGGACGGATTCCTAGGATACAACCAAATCAAAATGGCACATGAAGACATGGTAGCTTTATTTCACGACATGATACATCATGAAATAAAGGTTTATGTAGATGACATGATAGCCCGATCACAAACAGAAGAAGTGCACTTGGATCACTTGCAAAAGCTATTTGAGAGACTAAAGAAATACAAGCTAAGGTTGAATCCAAACAAGTGCACATTCGGAGTACGGTCCGGTAAACTCCTAGGATTTGTCGTCAGCAACAAAGGTATTGAGGTCGATCCTGCCAAGGTTAAAGAAATACAAGAAATGCCTGCTCCTCGTACTGAGAAGGAAGTCATAGGATTCTTGGGACGCTTGAACTATATTTCCAGATTCATTTTTCACCTAACAGCTATTTGTGAGCCAATCTTCAAACTATTGAAGAAAGATCAAGTAGTCAAATGGAATGACAAATGCCAAACTGCTTTCGACAAAATCAAAGAGTACTTACAAGAGCCTCCTGTTTTGATGCCACCAGTCGAGGGAAGACCACTGGTCATGTATCTGACCGTTTTAGAGAACTCAATGGGGTGTGTATTGGGGCAGCATAACGAGTCTAGCCGAAAAGAGAACGTTATTTATTACCTAAGAAAAAAGTTTATCGACTGTGAAACCAGATATTCACTGCTCGAGAAAACTTGATGCGCTCTGGCATGGGCTGCTCGCCGGCTAAGACAATATATGCTGAATTATACTACCTTGTTGATATCTAAGATGGATCCGATAAAATACATCTTCGAAAAGCCTGCTCTATCTGAGAGAATCGCTAGGTGGCAGGTGATCCTGACAGAATATGACATACAGTATACTACCTAGAAAGTTATAAAGGGCAGTGTATTGGATGATCACCTTGCTCATCAAGCTATAGAAGATTACCAGTCCATGAAGTTTGAATTCCCAGATGAATACATCATGACATTAGACAACTTTGAAGAAATCAGGCCATATGACGGACCTGAACAAGGATCCCGATGGACCCTGTTCTTTGATGTGGCTTCCAATGCACTTGGTAATGGTATCGGCGATGTACTCATATCTCCGGAAGGGTGTCATACTCCCTTTACTTCTAGGTTTTGCTTCAACTGTACAAACAACATGGCAGAATACGAAGCATGTATCTTTGGTCTCAAAGCTGCCATAGACTTGGGGATCAAATCCTTGGATGTTTTTGGAGACTCAGCTTTGGTCATCAGTCAGATCAAAGGGGAATGGGACACTAAGCACCCAAACCTTATCCCTTACAAAGAACATGTTTTGACATTGCTACCACATTTTGAGAAGATTACCTTCGAGCATTTCCTGCGAGAAGAAAATCAGCTAGCAGACGCTCTAGCCACAATGTCATCTATGTTTAAACTTAATTGGGATAACGAGACTCCCCATATCACCATCAAATGAATGGACGAACCGGCACACTGTCACGAGATTAATACTAAAGAGGTAGTGGACCAGCCTTGGTTTCATGAAGTCAAGAGGTATCTCGAGGCTCAAGAATATCCAGTAGGAGCTTCAATCAATGATAAGAAGTTCTTAAGGAGATTCTCTGCTAAGTTCTTCATGAGTAATGACATCTTGTACAAACGTAATCATGACTCCATTCTGCTTCGGTGTGTGGATAAGGTTGAAGCGGAAAAGATCATGGCCGAGTTACATGATGGTATTTTTGGAACCCACTCAAGTGGGCATATGATGGCAAAGAAAATCCTATGGGCAGGCTATTATTGGTCTACCATGGAAGCAGATTGCTATCAACACTCTCGGACCTATCATAAGTGTCAAATTTATGCTGACAAGGTGCACGTACCTTCGGTTCCTCTGAATGTCTTGACGGCTCCTTGGCCCTTTGCTATGTGGGGAATTGATATGATTGGAGAGATCAAGCCTACAGCCTCCAATGGACACCGCTTTATCCTAGTGGCCATTGATTATTTCACAAAGTGGGTTGAAGCAGCCTCATTCGCCTCCGTTACCAAGAATGTTGTGGCTCGCTTCATCAAGCAAAACCTTATTTTCCGGTATGGTATCCCAAAAAGGATTGTGATACGGTGGCAGAACCGACTGTTTTGGAAAATGCTGGTTTGCGTTTTGCGTTTGTGTTTGCAAAATGTCGCGGTAACCAAGAGTCGCCACCGACTTTTATTATATCCAACTGGAAAGGAAAAAATCACAAAAAAATTTCTTTTTCGAGATTTTGAGTACGGGGGTAGATTATAGAAAGGGAAGGTGTTAGCACCATTTCTATCCATGGTTTTCCATGGGCTCTTAAGTACTTGCTCATCTTTTTAAAATTGCTTGTGTGTTTGTGTTTTGAAAAGTTTTTGTTTTACTTCGTTTTAACCCTTGCTTCTGTCTTCAAGAGTGTTACGAAGTGTTTTTGAAAACTTTAGTTTTGAAAAAGTGTGAGTGTGAAAAAGGTTTGTTGTTTTGAGCAAGTACTTATTAGCATCTACCTACTCGAGAAAGGATTGTTTCTGTTCTTGTTTCCTTTAGACTATGCTATCCTACTATTGAGAAATAAGAAGCACCGTAGTTAGAGTTTTAAGGGTCAATTCGTAAGGGACGTACGATCACTAAAGCAATGTTAGGACGTCTTAGTAGTAACCCTAGTGTCTTAAGATCATATTCGAGGCAACATTTCCGAGGCGACGTTTCTGAGGCAACATTTCCGAACGGGACTTTTGATCTTTGTTTAGACAGGAGGGAAACCACTAAGACACCCTATACTTAATGACCATTTACCGAAGGCAACCGAAGTGAGAGTATACCCTAGGAGTGCGCATGTGCGAGTGATTTCATTTCAGTTATTATCTTTGCACATTAGGGTTTGCTAGCCATTTTAAATTAACATGCAATCTTGTCATACAATCCTGTTAACATACATCTAACAGTTAATATTTGCGAGAATTAAAATGCGAGAAAATAAAACCTACGCTATTACAAGGCTTCGGGGTGGGGATTAATTACATAGCCAAAAACTCGTAAAACGATAAATAAAGAAAATCCTAATTTAAACTATTACATACCATGAGCAGTGTTGTACCCCAAAATTTGCCCCCCTATTTTTCCACAAGAAATCACAGCTTCGGGCTTCTCATGACTTTTCAGATTGGCTCAAGGATCAGTCAAACAGAATTTTTCTTGTCAGTCTAGCCAAATTAGGGTTTTCATGGACTCTGGAACATTTCAAGCAAATTATTAGGGTTTGGTTGAGTTTGGCTCAAGGTTTGATCAGACAGGCGTTTCTTTGGTGTTAAGTCAAGAATTAGGGTTTTGCACGCGCAGTTTCAGAAGAGTTTGAATCCATAGTGTTTTAATTGGTTGTTACACTGTTTTGACATTAGTTCAAAATTTCTGTCTAAACATCTGGGATAAAGGCTAAGGCATTTGATTTGAGATGGGATAAAAGCTGAGGTTTTTGAATTGGGAACTTGCAGAGTTTGATTTAATCAGTAAAGAAAAAGGACATGTGGACGTTTGTTGTTTAGCTGTGCAATGCTTTGATTATTTGGAATGCCGGACGTTTATTGATTATTTATCATTTGAGTTAGAATAGTTGGGATTTACTTCCAGTTATTATAATTTAAGAAATATGAGTAATTAAATAAACAATTAAAAGGAATATCAATAAAAAGACTTTTATTTATTTTTAATTATTTGTACAATTGTTATTTAAATACAGTAATTATTTACAAGTATTTATAATAATATTTGTTACAATGATTAAAAGTGAAATAAAATTGCATCCTAAGTTTCCTAAGTCTTCGTCTTCTATTTGCTGCTCCCCATTGCTCAATTAATTTTCATCTGCAAAAACAAAGAAAGGGAAAAAGTCAAATGCAGATAAAATAAAAAAAGGCAGGCAGATATTTAAAATTCATCATTAAAAGTAACTGGACGGAATCAGTTTATTCACCCTCTCTGCAAATCACAAGAAGTTCTTGGTTCACAAAGAGGGATAGAAATATGCTTGCAAATAAAATATGAAATGCACAAAGTTACAATATTGCACAAATTCAAAATTGTCAAACAGGCTGCATAGTTTCAATTTGCAAAATGCCAAACAAACAGCATGTACAAAATGTCAACAAAGCAATAATCCAAACCAGAGTCCAAACTGAACTGCACATAGCAAACCAAGTCCATTGTCAACCAAAAATGTCCAAGGGTTGTCAAAAAGCTGTCAACAAAGTACACAAAGATATGCAGAAAATCTTGAAAAAAGAAGAAAGTGTGCAGAGGAAAACTAACAATGCAAGCATATTCAAATTTTACATCATTTCAAGGGCAGCACTTTTTCAGAGAGAAAGTACAGTGTAAGCAATATAAAAATGCTTTTAATCTGTAAAGAGAGAGAAGAGAGAGGAGAAAAAGGCTTACAGCAGGCTTAGGCTTAGAAAAAAGATATAAGACAAACATATCAGAACAGTTTCAAAGGGAGGCAGAAAACAAAAATAATAACACAAACTGAACTGTAACATTCAAAGCGGCCTCCAACACAAAACAAAGCCAAAACCTGTTTCATACACATTCAAGCTCCAAGCCATACAAAACTTGAAGCTTCAAGCCAGACCTGCTTCAACCAATACAAAAACCAGAAAAGGCTCACAAACCTGTAAACAAAAACATAAGCCATACCTATTTCATCAGCCTGAAGCATATCAAGCCTAAAGCTTCAAACAACAAAGCCCTACAGCCTGTAATCTCAAACAAAGCCTGCATAAACCTTAAGCTTGCATAGATCTCAAACAAAAGCCTAAAGCATCAACCTGTAAACAATATACCAAACCCCACACAAACCAGCAAGCCTGAAGCCTAACTGCCTTCAAACTGAAACCTGCATAAGCCTTTATCCAAACCAATTCCAACCAAATCCTAAACCCTCAGAATAATATCATCACAGGGTTAGCAAGCTCAGAACATCATCAAACTGAGAGGAAACAATCATACAGAAGCAAGAACACTGAGATACTCAAAATCAGAATCAGAATAGCATTCAAACCAACAAAGCCCTCAGAGCTAGGCTCATCATAGGGTCCAACAAAAAACAAAGGCAACTCAGCAACCAACATATCAACATCCACCTCAACATATCATCAAATTATCTCAGAGGCAAACAGAAGAGAGGAAAAGAAGTGAAACACTAAGCCAACATTTCTCAGATTCAGAGGCAAACAGAAGAAGAGGAAAAGAATCAAAATCATCAAAGGCAACTGAGGCAAGCAGTCAGAAGAGGGAAAGAAGTGATTAAACTAAGGTTTTCAGAGCAAACATCATAAAACCTAAAAGCAAATACGAGTACTAGGAAAAACGAAGCCAGCATCACATTTCCCCTCGCCTCCGGCCGCCCTAGGACGCCACCGTCCTCCTCCGTCTCCTCTCCAAAGGTAGTATTTTTCTCCCTCTTTTCACACCTCGTATGGACGACAACACTTAAAATCAGAACACAACGAAATTAAAACATGCAAGATATGAAGCTTAAAACCATTCCAAACAGTGGTTACCTTTCCTTATCGCAACTGTGTCCAAGCATGAAAGAAGAAGCAGCTGACGGCGGCGCCTGGTGGCCATGGGCGGAGGCTTTGTTCAGATAAGCTTGACATGAGAAAGTGAAGAGGACGGAGAAGATGAGAGCGCCGCTCTAAGCCTAACCCTAATCCAAAATGAAACAAAACTAATGAAACCCTAACAAACAAATGTGTCAAGCGCTTGGGCCGGTTCGCCCCTTCAAAGCGCTTAAGCCCAACAAAATCTGGCCTACACCCCCTCTGATTCTTTCTTTTCAAGTTTTGTGTTGGGCCAAGAATAAATTCTAAAGCCCATCTAAATCTTTTTCTTATTTTATATTTTATTCAAACTAACATCTTTATTTATTTCTTTCTATATAACACCACCTATTTTGTAAAATAAAATAATCCACTAACTCTTTTTTATATAATTTTTTCTTAAATTACTTTTTTATTAGTATAACTAAAAATACATAATAATATTTTATTTTGAGTTAAATAAAATCCTTGTATATAAGATATCAATAAATACCTAAAAATAGATTTTTTTTATTAAACATTTGTTTATATATAAATACATAAATTTTTCTTAAACTTAAAACATTTCTCTTTTCTTTAATTAAAACTTTTGTATAGAAACTAAAATACAAATAATACTTTTCTTTAACTTAAAACATTTTTCTTTTCTTGGAAACTTTTGTTTGTACATAATTAACAAAAACGCAAAAAAGATAAATAATGCTTAATAATTACTTAATTTTGCATTAAGTTAACATTTTTATCACTTGTAAATATTCACATACACTTTTACAATACACATTTTGTTTCCCTTTGATTCCTATACATTGCTACATTTTACATTGCGATTGATTCGATTTGGTTGTAAATATATTTGGACACTACTCTCCTAATAAGTCTCATCCCCATTTGTAAATATTTGTACCCCCCATTCCCGGATACTTATTTGTAATAGCGTAGACTTTAAATTCCCGCAATTTATCGCTTTCAATTATACCATGTTTAAACCTAGGGTTTGTATGTAAATAAAATCAACAGCTAGATAACCTAATACAAGATAAAAGCATGACAATCAATACACCTTTCACACTTGCACCCCTAGGGTAATCCCGCTTGTTGCCTTCCAAAATGGGCCATTCTTGCATGTTGAGTTTCTTTGGTAAAACAAAACAATTCAAATGATCATAGTCCCTTGATGACGCTTTCGAAGTTGCCTAAACAAAATGATCATAGTCCCTTCAAGCAAAATTGCCAAAGACACTTGGCACCATTGCATTCATGGTCCATACGATGACCCGCGCCCGTCCCGTTAACATCCTAACACAAGATTGTCCACCAAATACAATGGTGGAACAATACTGTTAAAAAGGTTAAAACATGAGAAAAATCTTTGAGTAAATTTAGGGGTAGACAACTCTTAGTTACTTGATCAAACTTGCAAAACACACTTGCCTACTTTTCAAAACACACTTCACAAACACAACTTTCAAAACAATTTCCAAAAACATTGAAACATCTTTTCGAAAAGACACACACCTTTGTAAAACATTCGAGTAAAGAATTGTTACAACGGTTGCCTAGACAATGCATCTTTTTCAAAACATTTTCAAACACACACACACAACCATTTCAAGCAATTGAAAATCAAATGCAAGTGATCTAAAACAAGTAACTAAGAGCCCATGGATAACCATGGATGAAAAGGGTGCTAATACCTTCCCTTTTTATAATCTACCCCCCGAACCCACGAAACATCTCAAAAGGTTTTTCCTGTGCTTTTTAACCTTTCCTTTAGGATAAAATAAAAAGTCGGTGGCGACTCTTGCTAAACCGAACAAGTGCAAATACAAACGCAAACCTCAAGTCAGTTCTCCCAGCGTATCACAAGCAGTTACATTAATATTGTAAAAATAATAAACGCGCGCAATGAACCGAAAACGAGAGAACTAGGGTTTTGACCCCAACTACCTAATTGTTATTTAAAAGAAAAATCATTTTTTGTTGGTTTTGATTGTTTTTTTAAGAAAATAAGGTTTAATTAAATAAATAAAACCTAATTACTAATTAATTTAAATTAAGAAAAATAATTAAATTAACCTATTTTTGTATTTTTTGTTTTGTTTGAGAAAGAAATAAAAATTAAATCACATGCTAACCCTAATTTTTCTAATTGATTTTAAATATGTATAAAAAAAGTTAGAATTAACCTAAATTAAAATAAACTAACATTAAATTAAATTTGATAAAATAAAAAAAACCTAATTCTAAATTTGTGAGATTTGATTTTATAACTTTTATGAAAAAGAAATTAATTTAGGTAAAAAAAAAAATTAAACTAGTTAAAATAAATAAAAGAAAAAAGAAAGAAATAAGAATGGGCCTGGTGTCTTTGTAAGAAGGGGGTGTTGATGGCAAATTCTGGGCCCAAATGCTAGTGGTCTTATTTGACTTTGCCAGATCCCATACATACTTGCTTTGATTGCCTTGATTGCTTTACTTTTTGGGTCCTTGTTTGGGTTTGTTGTAAATCCTACACCCGGATTTGGGGGCACCTTTTTTAGGTAAATAGCAATAAAACTGTGAGGGAACTGTGCGGGGTATACCGACATGGTTGAAGCAGTAAGCTATGTTAGTGTGACATATTTGTGAGTACCGGTAACCCTTGAGTTCAATCAAGGAGAGTACGGGGCTGCTGAGTGATGTCGTGAAGCACTAACGAACTCTTAGAACCTTAATTGACCATCTTAGCCTTTTTAGGGGTAGTGAGATGACCGACTTTGGTGCAGTCTGAAGTTAGTAGATACTCGATACTACACTCATTGAGGGTTGTTTTCTTGGAATATTTTGGTCGCCAGTTAAGTGGCTAAACCAAAACAATGAACACAGAAAATAATCCAATGATATTGAGCTCTTTAGAACCCGATTTTTATGTTAGGACAGGATGAGCCAACTAAGTTCAAGAGGGTACTTACCTAGAACCCCATGCAAGCCTGAACCTAAGGACTTGTTTGCTTTGTGTGAATATGATTGTCTGTATATACACTTAATTGCTTTTGCATACATGTACATAACATCATGACATCATACCATAGCATTTTCAATAATCATTTCAAGGATCTCGAGGGTTCTTTTGATGCAGGGTCACGTTGAACCAGGCGTCTACCAAAGGGCAAGATGTTTTCTCCTCTAAACAAATGCCATCAAATATCAAGTGCAACAACTTGAATCAGGGGCTATGACCCACTTGACATGGTGAGCTTGATTCTCGTGGAAAGACATCCACCGGTGCAAAGTTCTCCAATCAAAGATCAAGTGCCACAACTTGAATCAGGGGCTATGACCCACTTGACATAGTGAGCTTGATTCTCGTGGAAAGACATCCACCGGTGCAAAGTTCTCCAATCAAAGAGCAAAGTTCAACCTCTAACATTCTCTTGTGTTTACCCCAAGAGATCCTTGAAAACATGGCATACATATATCATACATATCATTGCATAACAGGTTTCTCCCATACAGGTCTCCTTATCTTCCTACTGTTTATTTCAGTAAGATGGATATGGAATAAACGGTGAAAGATCTCCAAGATCAAAACGCTCAATTCCAGCAAATGCTTCTGGCTATGGGTAAAGGGCAAGAGGATCTGACAGCTCTCCTTCTCAAATACAAGAAGAAGAAGTCCAAGAAGGCAGCGAGCATCCTGAACTTGAGAAGAAGACCTAAGACCCTAGACCTTGCAACTCCATCCAACATGGGGGATAGTCTTGAAGAAGACCACAATTTGGGGATTGAGGAAGCTGACTACTCCGAGGAACAATATCCTCCCACTGATGACAAGTACAAATAGTTGGAGGATCGCCTCAATGCTATGGAGATTCAACAAATACCTGGCTTAGATTTAGGAGACATGGGTTTGGTTCCTGGATTGGTCATCCCTCCAAAGGTCAAAGTCCCTACCTTGGCTCTGTATGATGGAGTCTCTTGCCCTAAGATGCATCTAAAGTCTTATGCCCCCAAGATTCAACCATACACGACTGATCCAAGGCTTTGGATCCATTTCTTCCAAGAAAGCTTGGTAGGGGCTCAACTCGAGTGGTTCTATCAATTGGAGAGTTCTCACATCCACACCTGGGAGGACTTAGCTGCTGCTTTTTACAAACAGTATCAGTATAATGCTGATCTTGCACCTACTCGTGTCCAATTGTAGAACATGGCTATGGGTCCTGACGAGAGCTTCAAAGGATATGCCCAAAAGTGGAGAGATCTGGCTGGTAGGGTGCAACCCCCTTTAACTGACAGAGAGTTGATTGACATCTTCATGGGGACTTTGACATGGCCTTTCTTCAATCACTTAATTGGAAGCTCCTCAGTTGGGTTCACCGAGCTAATACTAACCGGCGAAAGGGTTGAGGCCGACATCAAAAGTGGAAAGATCCAAGGAACTACATCCTCGGATACTCAGATGATTCCCTACAATGGGAGGAAAGAGTCCAATGCTGTGAACAGTCAGAAGAATCGTCGTGACCAACATGTAGGGGCAGTCCTGATCTCTGGTTCTACGTCACACCGACAACAACCAAAGGGAAATCAACGAAGGCCAGACGCGCCTAAAAGACAATACACTAAGATCAACATGTCACTGGCTCAAGCGCTACAACACATGTTGGAGAAAGAGCTGATTACATTAAAGGCTCCTCATCCGAATCCTAAGACTTCTTCTCCAAACTACAACCCGGATGCAAGATGTGCTTATCACTGTGATAGCCCCGGGCATGACACAAACAACTGTTGGGCTTTGAAGAACAGGGTCCAAGACATGATTGATGCCAAAGAGATCGAGTTTGACCCTCCAGAGACTCTAGCATAATCACTGCTCCTATGTCAAATCATTGAGAATGTCTTTGTTTCATTTGAATTTTCAAAGTTATAATTTCTTTTGTTATTCAAACAATTATCTTAATGTCAAACTCTGTTTCATTAATGCATTACATATGTTTGTCTTGAATTCATCCATTCGTTTTCACTACTCTTATGCTTTCTTTATGATATTTCACTCTTGATAAAAAGTTGCAAGCCTTTAGAGGGAGGATGACGAAACAATACCATAATCTCATACAGTATGCTTTTGAACAGACCTTGCTGATGATGTACATGTATTTCTTTCAATTCCCAAACACTGGAGTTATAAGGAAGATAATCCCTAGTCAACCCCTTTGAGCAAAAGAAGTAGGAGTTTTATGTTCTAAACAAATTGAAACCTTTGATTTAAACCTGGGGCAGGGTAGTCTCTCAGTTAATTCAAAAAAAAATGTGGATCAAAGTCGCAAACTCTCAGTTCGTAATACAACGAACGACATCAAAAAAAAGACATTCCTTTGGAATCAAAAGACAGTGATGGTTCTTTATCTCATAGGCAGTCATTACCTCTCAAAAGAGAAAAGCCCACTAAGCCAAAACCTATAAAGGAGGCTTAAGAAAGCTGGGGCATCCCGCTGACTATAATCTCGAAAACAGGAACAGTCAGGCAAAAGTTAGGGATAACAAATCAAAAGAACGAGGTCATTATAAATCCTCAACAACATGAAAAATGTTGCAAAAGAAAAAGGAGATAATGACTGCCTTCCAAAATTCAATTGGTGAACCATCACCCAAAAGTCGTTCCAAACTCGAATAGAGTGCGACGCGCAATTGACTGAGCCTAGGATTGAAGAACATCACGAAGAGCGGGTGGGTACAAATACACTTTGAGCCTTTATCCTTTGTTTCTTAAACCGTGAACCAGGCCACGTTACAACCCTTCAAAAGTCCTAATTGAAGCATGGGTTAGTTCGAAAGCATACTGTTACAAAAGGTATCCTGACTCCTATAAGGCTTTGCTCTAAATCTTGTGTTGATTTTGTCTTATAAAAAAAAAGTTTTCTGCTAAAAAACGCATTTTTCAAAACTTTGAGACAGACATAAACTTTGCATTTCTTGAATATCACTGTTCGCATTTGGCCATTTGTTTGACAGCGAAGAAATTCATATAGCGAATGTTCGGAGGAACGAAAGCTCTCTCAGTGAATAAAATCACTTCAAAAGGATGACACTTCCGTTGCAAAAATCTCCTATTAACAAAAGGGCATGACATGTCACTATCCAGCACACTTGGGGCAGTCCAGTCAAGGTTTCAACAGATCTTTCAAAGTTCAGTTAACCTGGGGCAGTCCAGTCAAGATTTCAAGAAATCTCTCAATTTGCAGAGTAACCTGATTCAAGACTCCTTCATCATCACTTGGGGCATTAGAATGTCAAAAGTGTCTAACAATTCCTTCATCACCTGTTGGAAGTTACGGTCCAGATATGCTCCAGACACGGTTGCCATTCTGTAACCTTTCGTAAGTTCCAGATTAATACCTGTAGCAAGCCAGGAAAATATCTGTGGACGACTGATTGTGGATTAATTCCTGAAACAAGCCAGGAAATTATCTACATGAAGAGATTGGAGATCAATACCTGAAACAAGCCAGGAAAACTATCTTTCTTTCTCAGGTCAGAGATCAACACCTGAAACCAGCCAGGACAGTATCTCCTTGACCAACCTTTCTTAAGTTCCGGATTAATACCTGTAGCAAGCCAGGAAAATATTTGTGGACGACTGATTGTGGATCAACACCTGTAATAAGCCAGGAAACCATCTACATGAAGAGATTGAAGATCAACACCTGTAACAAGCCAGGAAAACTATCTTTCTTTCTCAGGTCAGAGATCAATACCTGAAACTAGCCAGGACAGTATCTCCTTGACCAACCTTTCTTAAGTTCCGGATTAATACATGTAGCAAGCCAGGAAAATATCTGTGGACGACTGATTGTGGATCAACACCTGTAACAAGCCAGAAAACCATCTACATGAAGAGATTGAAGATCAATACCTGAAACAAGCTAGGAAAACTATCTTTCTTTCTCAGGTCAGAGATCAACACCTGAAACCAGCCAGGACAGTATCTCCTTGACCAACCTTTCTTAAGTTCCAGATTAATACCTGTAGCAAGCCAGGAAAATATCTGTGGACGACTGATTGTGGATCAACACCTGTAACAAGCCAGGAAACTATCTACATGAAGAGATTGAAGATCAATACCTGAAATGAGCCAGGAAAACTATCTTTCTTTCTCAGGTCAGAGATCAACACCTGAAACCAGCCAGGACAACTATCTACTCGACCAGCTCAAACAATTTAACAAACATTCTTGGATGGCATCTTTAAGCCCATCTCCGACACCACAATACCTGAAACCATCCAGGAAAACCATTTACATGAAGAGATTGAAGAGTAATACCTGAAACAAGCCAGGAAGCGTTTCTTTTCTCCGGTCAGAGATCAACACCTGAAACCAGCCAGGACAACTATCTCACCGACCAACCTTTTCAAGATCCCAGATCAATGCCTGCAGCAATCAAAAGATTCTTGCAATCCCCAGCAGAGCTAAAACTTCCAACTATCAATCCCCAAGCAGAATGAAGACTCCCATTCTCATCTCCTCACAGGATATTCGAATATTCTCCAGTGAAGATCCCCTCAAGACAGGAATCCCCAGCAGATTGGCATACAACCCAAGCTCCTGATTCCCCAACAGTGGTCCCAGGACTTCTCATCTTCAACGATCAAAAGATTCTTGCCCTCCCCTACAGCAGTCAAAGATTCACTTTCCCCGACAACAGTCAAGATTCTATTATCTTTAGCTATCTAGGATTCGTCTTCCTCAGCAAGACAGCTCATCAGCCTACATGCGCATTCATTACATTCATATCATAAACATTGATATAACATACATTGAATCATACATTTCATGCAACATGACTTTGTGTTTCAGCTAATATCTTACCCTTTTTCAGGATAAAGATTAGTAAGCTTCAGACTTCAAGACTTCTGAAAACACTTCACGGGTTCTCCAGTAACGGATGTTAACTTATCGCTTGTTCAGATGCAACTTTTGAAAAAAGTTTACGGACACTTCCCAACAACGGATGTTGTTCTATTACTTAGTCAACTTCAAGACTTCTGAAAAAAGTTCACGGGTTCTCCAGTAACGGATGTTAACCTATCGCTTGTTCAGATTCTTCTCAAACTTTTGAAAACAGTTTACGGACGCTTCCCAACAACGGATGCTGCTCTATTGCTTATTCAACTCCAACTCCTGAAAACAGTTTACGGATTCTCCAAACATGGATGTCAATCTATCGCTTTATTAGAACCCCAGTTCAGAGATGTTCCAAAACATGGATACCTTTCTGATACTCACTCACCAATGACATACAGTTCAACAAACACTTCCAGATGGCATCTCTAAGCCCATCCTCCTCCAAACATTCCCAGATGGCATCTCTAAGCCCATCCTCCTATCAGCAATTTCCAGATGGCATCTCTAAGCCCATCACCAAATGGCATCTTTAAGCCCATTCCCTCTACCATCACATCATCGAGTGCAAATTTTTTGGGCACTCTAGTGTCCAATCTCCTTTTACCCTCGAGTCGCGAAATGCAAACTTGCCAATCTAACTCTTCAGGTTCAAGAAGATTGAACAGGGGCAAATGTTGTACCCCAAAATTTGCCCCCTATTTTTCCACAAGAAATCACAGCTTCGGGCTTCTCATGACTTTTCAGATTGGCTCAAGGATCAGTCAAACAGAATTTTTCTTGTCAGTCTAGCCAAATTAGGGTTTTCATGGACTCTGGAACATTTCAAGCAAATTATTAGGGTTTGGTTGAGTTAGGCTCAAGGTTTGATCAGACAGGCGTTTCTTTGGTGTTAAGTCAAGAATTAGGGTTTTGCGCGCGCAGTTTCAGAAGAGTTTGAATCCACAGTGTTTTAATTGGTTGTTACACTGTTTTGACATTAGTTCAAAATTTTTGTCTAAACATCTGGGATAAAGGCTAAGGCATTTGATTTGAGATGGGATAAAAGCTGAGGTATTTGAATTGGGAACTTGCAGAGTTTGATTTAATCAGTAAAGAAAAAGGACATGTGGACGTTTGTTGTTTAGCTGTGCAATGCTTTGATTATTTGGAATGCCGGACGTTTATTGATTATTTATCATTTCTGAGTTAGAATAGTTGGGATTTACTTCCAGTTATTATAATTTAAGAAATATGAGTAATTAAATAAACAATTAAAAGGAATATCAATAAAAAGACTTTTATTTATTTTTAATTATTTGTACAATTGTTATTTAAATACAGTAATTATTTACAAGTATTTATAATAATATTTGTTACAATGATTAAAAGTGAAATAAAATTGCATCCTAAGTTTCCTAAGTCTTCGTCTTCTATTTGCTGCTCCCCATTGCTCAATTAATTTTCATCTGCAAAAACAAAGAAAGGGAAAAAGTCAAATGCAGATAAAATAAAAAAAGGCAGGCAGATATTTAAAATTCATCATTAAAAGTAACTGGCCGGAATCAGTTTATTCACCCTCTCTGCAAATCACAAGAAGTTCTTGGTTCACAAAGAGGGATAGAAATATGCTTGCAAATAAAATATGAAATGCACAAAGTTACAATATTGCACAAATTCAAAATTGTAAAACAGGCTGCATAGTTTCAATTTGCAAAATGCCAAACAAACAACATGTACAAAATGTCAACAAAGCAATAATCCAAACCAGAGTCCAAACTGAACTGCACATAGCAAACCAAGTCCATTGTCAACCAAAACTGTCCAAGGGTTGTCAAAAAGCTGTCAACAAAGTACACAAAGATATGTAGAAAATCTTGAAAAAAGAAGAAAGTGTGCAGAGGAAAACTAACAATGCAAGCATATTCAAATTTTACATCATTTCAAGGCCAGCACTTTTTCAGAGAGAAAGTACAGTGTAAGCAATATAAAAATGCTTTTAATCTGTAAAGAGAGAGAAGAGAGAGGAGAAAAAGGCTTACAGCAGGCTTAGGCTTAGAAAAAAGATATAAGACAAACATATCAGAACAGTTTCAAAGGGAGGCAGAAAACAAAAATAATAACACAAACTGAACTGTAACATTCAAAGCGGCCTCCAACACAAAACAAAACCAAAACCTGTTTCATACACATTCAAGCTCCAAGCCATACAAAACTTGAAGCTTTAAGCCAGACCTGCTTCAACCAATACAAAAACCAGAAAAGGCTCACAAACCTGTAAACAAAAACATAAGCCATACCTGTTTCATCAGCCTGAAGCATATCAAGCCTAAAGCTTCAAACAACAATGCCCTGCAGCCTGTAATCTCAAACAAAGCCTGCATAAACCTTAAGCTTGCATAGATCTCAAACAAAATCCTAAAGCATCAACCTATAAACAATATACCAAACCCCATACAAACCAGCAAGCCTGAAGCCTAACTGCCTTCAAACTGAAACCTGCATAAGCCTTTATCCAAACCAATTCCAACCAAATCCTAAACCCTCAGAATAAAATCATCATAGGGTTAGCAAGCTCAGAACATCATCAAACTGAGAGGAAACAATCATATAGAAGCAAGAACACTGAGATAATTAGAATCAGAATAAGAATAGCATTCAAACCAACAAAGCCCTCAGAGCTAGGATCATCATAGGGTCCAACAAAAAACAAAGGCAACTCAGCAACCAACATATCAACCTCCACCTCAACATATCATCAAATTATCTCAGAGGCAAACAGAAGAGAGGAAAAGAAGTGAAACACTAAGCCAACATTTCTCAGATTCAGAGGCAAACAGAAGAAGAGGAAAAGAATCAAAATCATCAAAGGCAACTGAGGCAAGCAGTCAGAAGAGGGAAAGAAGTGATTAAACTAAGGTTTTCAGAGCAAACATCATAAAACCTAAAAGCAAATACGAGTACCAGGAAAAACGAAGCCAGCATCACATTTCCCCTTGCCTCCGGCCGCCCTAGGACGCCACCGTCCTCCTCCGTCTCCTCTCCAAAGGTAGTATTTTTCTCCCTCTTTTCACACCTCGTATGGACGACAACACTTAAAATCAGAACACAATGAAATTAAAACATGCAAGATATGAAGCTTAAAACCATTCCAAACAGTGGTTACCTTTCCTTATCGCAACTGTGTCCAACCATGAAAGAAGAAGGAGCTGACGGCGGCGCCTGGTGGCCATGGGCGGAGGCTTTGTTCAGATAAGCTTGACATGAGAAAGTGAAGAGGACGGAGAAGATGAGAGCGCCGCTCTAAGCCTAACCCTAATCCAAAATGAAACAAAACTAATGAAACCCTAACAAACAAATGTGTCAAGCGCTTGGGTCGGTTCGCCCCTTCAAAGCGCTTAAGCCCAACAAAATCTGGCCTACACCCCCTCTGATTCTTTCTTTTCAAGTTTTGTGTTGGGCCAAGAATAAATTCTAAAGACCATCTAACTCTTTTTCTTATTTTCTATTTTATTCAAACTAACATCTTTATTTATTTTCTTTCTATATAACACCACCTATTTTGTAAAATAAAATAATCCACTAACTCTTTTTTATATAAATTTTTCTTAAATTACTTTTTTATTAGTATAATTAAAAATACATAATAATATTTTATTTTGAGTTAAATAAAATCCTTGTATATAAGATATCAATAAATACCTAAAAATAGTTTTTTTTTTATTAAACATTTGTTTATATATAAATACATAAATTTTTCTTAAACTTAAAACATTTCTCTTTTCTTTAATTAAAACTTTTGTATAGAAACTAAAATACAAATAATACTTTTCTTTAACTTAAAACATTTTTCTTTTCTTGGAAACTTTTGTTTGTACATAATTAACAAAAACGCAAAAAAGATAAATAATGCTTAATAATTACTTAATTTTGCATTAAGTTAACATTTTTATAACTTGTAAATATTCACATACACTTTTACAATACACATTTTGTTTCCCTTTGATTCCTATACATTGCTACATTTTACATTGCGATTGATTCGATTTGGTTGTAAATATATTTGGACACTACTCTCCTAATAAGTCTCATCCTCATTTGTAAATATTTGTACCCCCCATTCCCGGATACTTATTTGTAATAGCGTAGACTTTAAATTCCCGCAATTTATCGCTTTCAATTATACCATGTTTAGACCTAGGGTTTGTATGTAAATAAAATCAACCGCTAGATAACCTAATACAAGATAAAAGCATGACAATCAATACACCTTTCACACTTGCACCCCTAGGGTAATCCCGCTTGTTGCCTTCCAAAATGGGCCATGCTTGCATGTTGAGTTTCTTTGGCAAAACAAAACAATTCAAATGATCATAGTCCCTCGATGACGCTTTCGAAGTTGCCTAAACAAAATGATCATAGTCCCTTCAAGCAAAATTTCCAAAGACACTTGGCACCATTGCATTCATGGTCCATACGATGACCCGCTCCCGTCCCGTTAACATCCTAACACAAGATTGTCCACCAAATACAATGGTGGAACAATACTGTTAAAAGGGTTAAAACATGAGAAAAATATTTGAGTAAATTTAGGGGTAGACAACTCTTAGTTACTTGATCTAACTTGCAAAACACACTTGCCTACTTTTCAAAACACACTTCACAAACACAACTTTCAAAACATTTTCCAAAAACATTGAAACATCTTTTCGAAAAGACACACACCTTTGTAAAACATTCTAGTAAAGAATTGTTACAACAGTTGCCTAGACAAGGCATATTTTTCAAAACATTTTCAAACACACACACACACACAACCATTTCAAGCAATTCAAAATCAAATGCAAGTGATCTAAAACAAGTAACTAAGAGCCCATGGATAACCATGGATGAAAAGGGTGCTACTACCTTCCCTTTTGATAATCTACCCCCCGAACCCACGAAACATCTCAAAAGGTTTTTCCTGTGCTTTTTAACCTTTCCTTTAGGATAAAATAAAAAGTAGGTGGCGACTCTTGCTAAACCGAACAAGTGCAAATACAAACGCAAACCTCAAGTCAGTTCTCCCACCGTATCACAAGCAGTTACATTAATATTGTAAAAATAATAAACGCGCGCAATGAATCGAAAATGAGAGAATTAGGGTTTTGACCCCAACTACCTAATTGTTATTTAAAAGAAAAATCATTTTTTGTTGGTTTTGATTATTTTTTTAAGAAAATAAGGTTTAATTTAATAAATAAAACCTAATTACTAATTAATTTAAATTAAGAAAAATAATTAAATTAACCTATTTTTGTATTTTTTGTTTTGTTTGAGAAAGAAATAAAAATTAAATCACATGCTAACCCTAATTTTTCTAATTGATTTTAAATATGTATAAAAAAAGTTAGAATTAACCTAAATTAAAATAAACTAACATTAAATTAAATTTGATAAAATAAAAAAAAACCTTATTCTAAATTTGTGAGATTTGATTTTATAATTTTTATGAAAAAGAAATTAATTTAGGTAAAAAAAAAATAATTAAACTAGTTAAAATAAATAAAAGAAAAAAGAAAGAAATAAGAATGGGCCTGGTGTCTTTGTAAGAAGGGGGTGTTGATGGCAAATTCTGGGCCCAAATGCTGGTGGCCTTATTTGACTTTGCTAGATCCGATGCATGCGCTTGACTCATGCCCATGGTGGTCCTTCAGGGAGAAAGTGTTAGATCTGGCTTGTTGAAGATCTGGTGGTTGGACGCTGAGGATGTATGTTGGACTTGCTGGATATACGTGCACCTGATTATGCCAAGAAAAATAATATGAAACAAGGTTGGGACCTGGGGATCGAACCCAGATCCTTGAGCATTCACACGCTGCATGCTACCATCTGAGATGGCTTGGTTATTTGTATATGTAATAATAAACAAGCGTTATATGGTAAAAACAAAATAATAATTCTTAAAATGCATGCAGATTCAAACTGCCCATTCACAGTATGCCACATTACTTTCTTCTTCCTCCTACCGTCGTATTAGCCCTGTAAACTTTTACCTACGGTTACCTGAGTGGGTACAACCCTGTGCTTCTCCAAAATCCCGTGCAAGCATGATAAATCACAACCAATGGTACCAATCAACTCGTTGCAACCTCACGAGCATCATGGTACCATTATCCATGGCCAATTGTTCCTGTACAGAAAAACCCTAAAAACAAAGCAAGAACCCTAACTTTGGCATCTTGGTGTATACTCAGTAAAAACTCAATTGGATATAATCAATAGCTTGCAAATAACTCAAGGATCATGAAGGTACTAATCAAACATGCTAAATGTTCGAGAATTAACGTATTTGATTTCAAGAAAATATGGAAGTCGTGTGAAACTTACAGCGTGTTTCAAGGCTTGAGGAAGCTTGTTAATGGTTGCAATGTGATCCAGGGATATCCAGCAAGCGATTGGGATGCTTATAATGGCTTGAGATAACCTGAATCCTGAAAATTGATTTACAACTTTGCTTGAATTTTTGCAACTTCGCTTTCTGTTTTGCACGCCTCCGGCCTCCCTCTTTTTGATCTGCAATTGTTCCTTATGTACCCTAGAATGAATTAGGGTTGCAAACTTGTATCAAATCTTCTCCAATTATGATAATTGATTCATGATTTGATCCTTGTGCAAATCTTTCCAAATCAAGAAAAATGCAATCTTTTTGTATCCATATGAGCCTTGCACGATTTGATTCCATCTCCAGCTGTATAATAGACCTAAACATGCACAAAATCTCAAGCTTTGATTAGTTTTTGATATTTTCATGATTGTATTTTGATTTTATTTGATTTAATTGAAATAAAATCAAAATAAATGACAAAAATAAAAGAATGACAAATGGAAAGGTTCATGGGTCGTGTGTCACATTACAAACTCAATGCAAGCATAAAAAGTTGGGCCCATTTAGCAAAAAATGCAATTTTGGCCACATTTGACTTTTGGCAAATTTGCAAAAAAGGTCAACTTTGCCAATGCATAACTCTTTCAATTTTGACCCTAGATATGTGTTATTTGACTTTTAGAAAGCTTAAGATGTTCTCTAAGCAACCCATTTGGTCTCATCTCAATTGAGTCTTCCATGTTCATGTATGAAGCTTTGACCCAAAAGGTGTTTTTGTTGACTTTTCAAAATGACCTATAATGTCCAAATTCATATCTTCTTGTGAGTGCATATTTTGAACTTGGGAGATGAATATGGATTGTAGGGAATTACATAATCTTCAAAATGAGCTTTGGATGGGTCATTTTTGATAAAGTATGAGAATGTTATGCTTGGTCAAAGTTGAGTTGACTTTTCCTGCAAAACCCTAATTTAGCAACTTTTGGGTTTTGATGAATTGTGAGAAATCCTTGAGTAATCATGATCAACCCTTGATAAAATGATGAATAATACTTCAAAATGAGAATGTTGACCAAAAATCTTGAAGTTTGACTGCATGTGGGCCACAATTGACTTTTGCCCTAGCACAGTCGATTTTCAGGCTTTTGAGCAATTGACTGAGCAAACATCCTCTGCAAGGCTTGAAACTTGACATGGATGATCTTGAGAACATATTAGGACAATGGTGAGCATTTGGGATCCTTTGGACTCACACATCTTGATGCAAACTGAAACCCTAATTCGAGGTAGACTGCTTTAGGAGAGAGTTTGTCTGGTCAACCCTTGGACTTCCTTAAGCAATTTGAAGACCTCACTTGACATGTATTGAGAAATATGGGAGGGAAAATTTTGGGGTACAACAGCTACCCCTGTTCAATCTTCTTAAACCTGAGGATGTAGATTGGCTTGTCTTCCTTTCGTGATCTGAAGGTTGAAGATGATTGAACACTAGAGTGTTCAGAAATTTGCACTCGCATGAAGTGGTACTTGTCTTGCGATATTGGGAATGGGATTACAGATGCCATTTGGAATCTGATGTTAGAATATGGGCTTAAAGATGCCATCAGAGGAAGTGTCGATCGCATAAGAGATTCCTTTGCGATAGCCCGTATACCTATTTGAGGAGGACTTCGCTGGGGAATGCTGGTCTCTATCTTGAGAGAGATAGAGTTTTAGGAACTTCAGTTGTCCGTTACTCTACTGGGGAATCATCTCTTACTCGAGGAGGTGATGATGCACTGCTATTTGGTCGTGCTCCAAGCTTTACAGTGATTTGTTGAGGAAAATAAGACCGACTGCTATCTGGTCGTGCTCCAGGTTTCACATCGACTTATTAGGGAAATGAGATTAGGCTTGTTATCTGGTCATCTTCCAGGCTTTGCAATTTCTCAATTCTTATTTGGTCGTGCTCCAGGCTTCAGAAGGAATCAAGTGGTTATCCGGTCGCATCCGGGCTTCAACTTGAATTTAAGGCATACTAATATCTGGTCGATTTCCGGGCTTCATAGTAACTGGTCGAGTAAACTACTATTTGGTCGAATTCCAAGCTTCGTAGTACCTTATACTGTTATCTGGTCGTGTCCCAGGCTTTAGTGTCTTTTGCCATTATCTGGTCGTGATCCAGGCTTCACGGTGTCTTATACCATTATCTGGTCGATTCCAGCCTTCATGGTATCTTGTATTGCTATCTGGTCGATTTCCAGGCTTCACAATAACTTGCTGAGGGTTAAGCTGTTTTCCGGTCGATTTCCAGGCTTCACAGCTTGTATTTAAGATATACCACTATCTGGTCGATTCCAGGCTTCATAGTATTTTAGAGAAATCAAGATATTATCCGATCGATTTCCGGGCTTCATAGCTTGAACTGGAACAGAAATCTTATTATCGATTTGACTGAATCAGAGAAAACTTGTGAGAATTTGATTTCATCTTTCCCTGAAAGGTAAAGAGTTAGTCGTATGTAATTTCATGATATATGAAATGTATTGAGTAATAATGTTCTCAAAATAAATGAGATCGTGTTGTATGATGTATATGTGCATGCCATGATGTATGGATATGCAATGTTCTTGTGATGTTCTCCGGCTAGGGAGAATAAATCTTGGACTGCTGTTGGAGAGTACAAGGAATTGAGTTCTTCGTTCTTGCTAGGGATAATGACCGAAGATGATTAGCCAGAGACTTGCGTTCGTTCTGCTTGAGAATATTCCGCCGGGAGAGACTCTGTGGGGAAGAAAGATATTCTGCTGGATGATCTGGTGACTTGGAGAAACCACTCCGCTGGGGATGAATTACCGTTGTTGGTGATGATGAACTCTGTCGGGGATTTAATTTCTGCCTGTTGAAGAAATAAACTCCACGGGTGGTAATCTTCTATTATTGGTGATATATAAACTCTGCTTGGGGAGAATTTTGCCGACTCATTCGCGATTATGAACCTCGGCTGGGGAGAGTTGTCACCACTGTCTTCGGATACTTCCTACTCTGCGGGGAATATATGAACTCTTAGTCATATTCTCAAGCTGGATCTGTCCCTGTACCTGGTGGGTAGAGCAATTGTAAGGTTTGGGCACTTCTTGTTTGCCCTTGTTCCTGGAATTACGAGTAATTGTCTTTTGTTTCTTATGTAAATATTTATGAGCAACAATTATTTTCAAATGCATATATCAAAAATGAATCATTGGACGTTCTTGCAAAACAATACAGAAAAAAAAAAACAAGTTGAAATTTCTGAAATTGAATTGTATTGATTTCGAAGTTGGCCTGTAATAGGCGTTTTGTACAAGAGTACGACGTCCTAGTAAGAGAACGCCGCCGAGGGTAGAAATTGTACAATTTGTGTAAAAGAAAGAATAACAACTATGTGAAACAATCTCACTGGGTTCCAATTTTACTATTGCCTTTATATCTTCGAGCGTCTCATCACTTTGCTACTTGTCCGAAGGTAGATCAGATTGATTGGCGCCGTCCGAGCTTGATAGTCGATGCCGAAGTCTGGTTGCAAGATGATCCAATGAGACATAGTGTTATGCTTCAATCCCTAATTTTTGCCTGGACCACCCTTTCAGGTTTTCAACTTAACGGGATACCTTTTTTGCCCAAGCCACCTTTTCAGGTTTTCGACTTGCCGGGTGTACAGTTTTTTTCATTTTCATCCCTTACTTTTGCTCGAACCCTTTTGGTTCACCGGGAAGCCCTTATTTTTGCCTAGGCCAGTCAACCTAGCGGGTCTTTGATTAGGCGTAGTATATTTTCAATATGTCTGTGTTGACGGGGTGAGGAAGGTCGTCACCATCCATGGTGGTTAGAATCATAGCTCCTCCTGAGAAAATGTTCTTAACCATAAACGACCCTTCGTATGTGGGGGTCCATTTGCCCCTGGGATCACCTTGTGGTAGTAGGATGCGTTTGATTACGAGATCCCCGACTTGATACTCTTGGCGTCTGACTTTCTTGTTAAAAGCCTTGATCATTCGCTTTTGATACGTCTGACCATGAAAAATAGTAGTAAGTCTCTTTTCATCGATTAAGTTTAGCTGATCAAGCCGGGTCTGGATCTAATCATCTTCGCTCAAACCTGCATCCTTCATAATCCGGAGAGAGGGTATTTTGACTTCAATGGGTAGGACTACCTCCATGCCATACACCAGAGAGTAGGGTGTTGCCCCTGTCGACGTTCGTGCTGAGGTGCGGTACCCATGAAGAGCGAATGGTAATATCTCGTGCCAGTCTTTGTATGTCACCGTCATCTTTTGCACAGTCTTCTTGATGTTCTTGTTAGCCACTTCAACAGCCCCATTCATCTTCGGCCGGTAAGGAGAAGAATTCTGATGTTGTATCTTAAACTGTTTGCAGAGCTTGGTGATCATCCTGTTGTTGAGATTTGTACCATTGTCTGTGATGATTATCTCCGGTACACCATATCGACAGATCAAATTGTGTCAGATAAACCGCGCCACGACGTTCTTGGTTACTGTAGCAAAGGAAGCTGCCTCAACCCACTTCGTGAAATAATCAATAACTACCAGAATAAAACGATGCGCGTTGGACGCAGTAGGTCTGATCTCACCAATCACGTCGATGTCCCACATTGCAAAAGTCCAAGGAGCTGTCAAAACATTCAGGGGAACTGGAGGTATGTGCACCTTATCAGCATAGACTTGGCACTTATGAAAGGTGCGAGAATGCTGATAACAATCGGCTTCCATAGTGGACCAATAATATCCTGCCCGTAGGATTTTATTTGCCATGGTATGTCCATTGGAATGAGTTCCGAAGTTACCTTCATATAACTCCGTCGTGACCCTTTCTGCCTCGCATTTGTCCACACATCATAGTAAGGTTGAATCATGGTTACGCTTATAAAGGATACCATTACTGATGAAGAACTTCGCGAAGAACCTTCTCAGAAACTTCTTATCATTAACAGATGCACCCTTGGGGTATTCTTGAGCCTCAAGATACCTCTTTACCTCGTGGAACCAAGGTTTATCTGCTACCTCTTCAGTCTCAATATCACAGGAATGTGATGGTTCATCCAACCTCTTGATGGTAATCTGGGGAGCTTCGTTGTCCCACCTGACCTTGAACATAGAAGACAAAGTAGCTAGCGCGTCCGCTAACTGATTCTCCTTGCTGGGGAAATGTTCAAAGGTTATCTCCTCAAAATGTGGGAGCAACGTCAATACATACTCTTTGTAAGGAATAAGATTTGGTTGCTTCGTATCCCACTCTCCTTTGATATGATTGATCACTAGAGCAGAATCTCCTAATACACTCAAGAACTTAATCCTCAGGTCAATAGCAGCTCGAAGACCTAGGATACATTCTTCATACTCCGCCATATTGTTGGTGCAGTTAAAACATAATCGGGCAGTGAACGGAGTATGACAACCCTCAGGAGATATGACCACAACGCCAATGCCATTACCCAATGCGTTTTATGCTCCATCAAAATACATAGACCATCAGGATCCTTCCTCAGGTCCTTCATCCGGTCCAGGTTCTTCACAGTCGGTCACCAACATGATGTTCTCATACGGGAACTCGAAATTCATGGACTGGTAGTCATCCACGACCTGACGCGCCAAATAATATGCCAATACACTCCCCTTGATTGCTTTTTGGGTTGTGTATTGGATTTCATACTCAGTTAAGATCATCTGCCATGTTGCTATTCTTCTGGATAAGGTAGGCTTTTCGAAGATATACTTGATTGGATCCATTTTTTATATCAATAAGGTGGTGTGAGTCAGCATATACTGTCTCAGACAGCGAGCAGCCCATGCCAAAGTGCAGCAAGTTTTCTCGAGCAACGAGTATCGGGTCTCACAGTCGGTAAACTTTTTGCTGAGGTAGTAAATAGCGTGCTCTTTTCAGCTAGACTAGTCATGCTGCCCCAGCATGCACCCCATTGAATTGTCTAGTACGGTCAAGTATAAGATCAAAGATCTTCCTTCAACTGGATGCATTAGAATGGGTGGCTCTTGAAGATATTATTTGATTCTCTCGAAAGCTGTCTGACATTCATCATTCCATTTCACTACTTGATCTTTATTCAGCAACTTGAATATCAGCTCACAAGTAGCGGTCAGGTGTGAAATGAATCGGGCGATGTAATTCAGACGTCCCAAAAATCCTCTGACTTCCTTTTCTATGCAGGGAGCCGGCATCTCCTGTATAGCCTTTACCTTGGCAGGGTCCACTTGAATACCCTTATCACTGACAATGAAACCCAGCAGCTTACCAGACCTTACCCCGAAGGTGCACTTGTTCGGGTTCAACCTCAACTTATACATCTTCAACCTGTCAAATAGTTTCTGGAGATGATCTAGGTGCTCTTATTCAGTCTGGGACCTTGCGATCATGTCATCAACATAAACTTCAATCTCATGGTGAATCATGTCGTGGAACAAAGCGACCATGGCGCGCTGATAAGTTTCCCCAGCATTCTTCAACCCGAAAGGTACTACCTTGTAAAAGAAGGTGCCCCACTGCGTAACGAAGGTCGTCTTCTCCATGTCCTCGGGAGCCATCTTGATCTGATTGTAACCAGAAAAACCATCCATGAAGGAGAAGATCATATGTTGTGTGATGTTTTCGACTAGAACATCGATGTGAGGAAGTGGGAAATCATCCTTGGGGCTCGCCCTATTCAGATCTCTATAGTCCATACACATCTGTACCTTACCATCCTTCTTAAGCACCAGAACCACATTGGCAACCCACCGCGAATAAGAAGTGACTGCTAAAAATCCCGCGTCGAACTGTTTCATGACCTCAGCTTTGATTTTCTCAGACATCTCAGGGCGCATACGGCGAACCTTCTACTTTACCGGAGGACAGTCTTCTTTAGTCGGCAGGCGGTGTACCACAATATCGGTGTCCAAACCAGGCATATCTTCGTAGGACCGGGCGAAGATCTCAACATAATCGTGTAGCATCCGTATCAACCGTTGTTTGACACTAGGCTCCAGATTTGCACCTATCTTAACTTCATTCTTGTCTTCCTCTGTACCCAAATTCACATATTCAACTGGCTCTTCATGAGGCTGTATGGCCCTCTCTTCCTACAGTAACAGTCTAGCAAGTTCTTCGGGCACCTCACAATCATCCTCACCTTCGTCCTTAGCTTGGTTGATCGGATTTTCGAAGTCATAACTGGAAGTAGCAGAGTCGTTATCAATGCGATCCATAGTGGATATGGATCTGCATTATGATATGTGAGTGTTTGTAAGACAATAGTTGTTCTTGATAAAGCGAGAGACAAAAAAAGAAAAACAAGGAGCGTAAAATTTGTAATGCAAGAAACTTCCAATGTTTTATTGATGATATATGAAATGACAGATAATAAGCCCTCACAAGTAAAGCCAAGGTGCCTCGGGCAAGGCACCGGGCCGTAAAGTTTCAAACTGTTTATTACAAATCTCAAAATAAAAGTCAATTACTGTGGAATAAAGGAAACAGGTATGAAGTCCTTCACCGTCCAGTTGTTCAATCCATCATTGGTTGTAGGGTAGATCCAGTTGTCGATATCTGAATCTTCTTCACCATCTTCAACCGCATTAACTCCCTGATTGCTGATGTGCAGAGGAGGTCTTCCAATCCGCGCGCTCCTAACAGCCCTTTGAGCCCCTGTAGTAAAGCCCACACCAAATTTGTCAGTTTTATGTGTGAAATCAGGGAGCTGACCCCAATTTGTACACCCACCTTCTTCAATTACAGCCCTGGCATCCTTGAGAGAAGCCATCTTCATCGGAGGTTTGTCAGTAGCAACTTCAGTTGACGCCAAATCTGAGGGACCTCTTCAAAGTTCTGACAAGGGGTTTCGATGAATTCCCTATCCATCTCCACATAGCGAATGGAATTGAGATGAATCACCATGTACTCCTCTTCACCTTGTATCGTGACAATCTTCCCCTTTACCGGATATTTCAACATTTGGTGGAGCGTGGAAGTCACTTCCCCAGCCTTATGAATCCAAAAGCGACCCAGTAAGCAAGAATATGATTGTCGGATATCCATCACGTAGAAAGTAGATGCAAAAGTCTGAGAGCCAACTTTAACAGGGACGTTCACCTCCCCGTGCACCATCCTTTTTGACCCGTCGAAAGCTCTGACCATAATATTGCTCAGTTTCAAAATCAAACCTTCACAGTCTAGACGGTCTAATGCCTTCTTTGGCAAAACATTCAATGAGGACCCGATATCCACCAGTACATGGGACATAGTAGTGCCCCTGCACTCGATCGAGATGTGCAGAGCATCATTGTGATTCCTTCCTTTAGCAGTCAGATCTTCATCTGAGAAACCCAACCCATTATCGGCAGTCAAACTAGCTACGCAATCTTTGAATTGATCAGCCGAGGTTTCTTGTGGCACATGCGCAGTCTTGAGGAAAGCAATTAAAGCCTTTGAATGGGCTTCTGAACATAATAACAAGGACAACATGGAAATTTTTGACGGGGTCTTCTCCAGCTGCTCGACTACGTTATAGTCGCTCTTCTTGATAATCTTCAAAATTTCCTTTATCTCCTGCTTAGAGGTTTCTACAATGATCTTCTTAGGCGCCTCCGTCCGGGCAGGCTCACCTATGATTTCTTTGCCCCGAGTCCCAAATGGCTCGGCGACAGGGGTGATAACTGGAATATGAACTGGGATAGTAGCTGATGTACTAGTAGATGGAATGATAACAGATTTGTGGAAAGTCGGAGGGGAAATCTCGGGAGAAAAGAGTCTTCCGCTTCTGGTGACCTTGCTAGCCCCGATAATATTGCTGACATCAGCATCAGCTTTCTCACTTTTTAAGTCTTGTTTAACTCCATGGTAATACACATTAGCCCCATAGTGCCAAGGGGCAACCTTATCCGAAGTGTATGGGATAGAACCAGGGACAGTAATTATTAACACAGCAATTCTTGGGATGGGTATAATCCTAACAGGTTTTCTCGTGGAAACCTTGGAAGGACTGGCAGAAATGGTTATGATGGAAACATCTTGAATTGGAACCAACGGAATCATAGTCTGTTCGAACAGGATCTCTTTGCTATCCATCAGGCGCTGAACACCTGATTTCAATAAGTGACAACCAGTAGGCAGAATTGAACACATGTGGCAACCTTTGCCACAATCCGGAAATAAACCGACCAACAATAGATTCTTCTTAACTGTCATCAAAGGAGTAGAAATTTCTTCCACGGAGGTCACAAATAAATCATCATCCACAGCATTCACTCCATGAACATGTTTGGGCATAGGGGCAGCTATGACATTGGGCTTCTCCGGAGTGTTAAAATCAATCTCTTTGGCTTCGATCAAGTATTACACCTTATTTTTCAAGGTCCAACAGTTGTTTGTATCATGTTCTGAACTTTCTGAGTGATAGGCGCATCGGGAATTTGGGTTATAGTGAGGAGATGTGGTGTTGGGGTTCTTCGGGGCCTCCCTCAGTGTTACCAGATTGGTCTTTACTAATTATGGTATAATTTTAGACAAGGTCATATTGAGCCGAGTGTACTGCCTTTGTGGTCTTTCCACCCTTTGTTGATTGTTGCGTTGCGGAGCAACTGTGGGTCTTGATATTACTATTACATTTACTACTTGACAGTGTTCAGGTCTGCTTTAGCCCCTCGAGCCGTAGACTGCACTAGCTTCTTTCTTACTGGTGAAAGGCTTCTTTGCTGCACTTGATGAAGTATCCTTCTGTATCTTACCACTTCGGATACCAGCTTCTACTCTCTCTCCAGTCATGATCAACTCAGTAAACCCAGATGATGAACTACCGATCAGATGGTTGAAAAATGGACCAGATAACGTCCCTAGAAACATGTCAACCAACTCCCTATCAGACAAAGGGGGTTGGACTCATCCAGCCAAATCTCTCCACTTTTGAGCATAGTCCTTAAAACCTTCACTTGCACCCATGGACATACCCTGAAGCTGAGTACGAGTGGGAGCAAGGTCGGCGTTATACTGATATTTCCTGTAGAAAGCAGCAGCAAGGTCCTCCTAGTTTCGGACACTGGTTCCTTCCAATTGATAAAACCATTCAAGCTGAGTCCCTGACAGACTATCTTGAAAGAAGTTCACCTACAAATTTCTATCAGCAGTGTGAGGTTGGATTTTTCTAATGTACAAGCGGAGATGGAGCTTTGGACAGGATACCCCATCGTACATGGCAAAAACCGGAGCTTTGAACTTATAAGGGATCACCACTCCCGATACCAGTCCCAGCTCTCCAAAATCCAAACCAGGGATATTTTGAATCTCCATAGCACTTAGACAGTCTTCTAGTTGCTTATATCTATCCTCGTCAGAAGGATATTGCTCATCATCAAAATTAGTATCATTATCAGAGATTGCAGGACTGGGGACCTTTTCTTCTTCTTGGTTCTCCTCTTCCTTGGATGAAGAGGTCAGATCAGCTTGTTGTTTCAACCTATCCCCAAACCTTTTACCCATATTCAGAAGAACGACCTTCTTCTTCTTCTTCTTCTTGTTCTCTTTCAGAATGAGAGTCTTCAAATCCTCTTGCCCTTTAGCCAAGCTCAAGAACATCTCTTGGAATTTGGCGTTTTGTGCCTGAAGATCTTTGATGGCTTGATCAGAAGACATTTCGTGATGAAATAAACAGCGAAGAAGATGAGAAACCTGTAATGGTGTGCATGATAATGGGATGCATATGTAATGATTTCAAAGACTTTGGGAGATTTAAATTTGCAAACCAAAAATAAACAAACTTTATTAGATTAACTTGTAGAAAACTCTTCCAAAGTGGGTACCAACTGATAATCTGGAAAGGTGAAGCAATGATGCACAGGATCGAAGAACTGGAAAAGCACACTCATCATCTCCTCATCAAACTTTAAGGTGACTAGGATAAGAAGTTGACCATGTGTCTTAATGAATGAAGAAGTCTCAGAAACTCTTCAGGCTAACACTTTAAGTTGAGAAGGTATTTGCACAAAGTTAACTCAGATGGTGTTTCTGTGCACGGAAGCCATAATCTGCAAAACAGAACAAAGATAAATCCCCTCGGTCTTTGAAATGGTTAGTATAATGAAGTATGCATGCTATGTTATGATACATGATGTCATGATAAAAACAATAGGTATAGCAGATAACAGACATGGCAAAAGAAAACAAGTCACACAAAAGCCCTTAAGTTTAAGGCTTGCATGGGGTCAAAGGTATTACCCTCTTGAAGTTCAGTTGGTTTCAACCTGTCCTAGAAAAAGTAACTGGGTTCTAGAGGTTCTCAATATCACTGACCATCCTCCATCGGTCATGGTTTCAGCTCACACAATCTTTTCTTGCAGCCGGAACTATCTCGAGAGTATGGTCTCAATGAGTGTAGCATCGAGTATCAACCAGTTCTCAGCTTTATACCAAGGCCGTCTATCTCACTACTTACTAATGGCCAAGTTGGTCGATTAAGGGTTCTAAGGTCAATTAATGCTTAACAACACGCATAGCGTCCCCGTATTCTCCTCGTTTCTCCATAAGGGATACCGGTACCAACCAATGTGCCACATCAACGTAGCTACTGCTTCAACCGTATCGGTATACGCCGTACAGTTCCCTCACAGTTTATTGCTACTTACCTAAAAGGTGTCCCCCAGATCTGGGTTAGGATCTATAGTAACTCCCATGCAAATCCCTTAAAAGTAAAGCAACCAAAACAAAACAAGAGAAGAAATTTATGATGAACTAGATCCTAAGGTATGCCCCACTTATTAACTCCCCAGCAGAGTCGCCAGTTCTGTGATACGGTGGCAGAACCGACTGTTTTGGAAAATGCTAGTTTGCATTTTGCGTTTGTGTTTGCAAAATGTCGCGGTAAGCAAGAGTCACCACCGACTTTTATTTTAACCAACTGGAAAGGAAAACAGCACAGAAAAATTCCTTTTTCGAGATTTTGAGTACGGGGGGTAGATTATAGAAAGGGAAGGTGTTAGCACCCTTTCTATCCATGGTTTTCCATGGGCTCTTATGTACTTGCTCATCTTTTTAAAATTGCTTGTGTGTTTGTGTTTTGAAATTTTTTTGTTTTACTTCGTTTTAACCCTTGCTTCTGTCTTCAAGAGTGTTACGAAGTGTTTTTGAAAACTTTAGTTTTGAAAAAGTGTAAGTGTGAAAAAGGTTTGTTGTTTTGAGCAAGTACCTATTAGCATCTACCTACTCGAGAAAGGATTGTTTCTATTCTTGTTTCCTTTAGACAATGCTATCCTACTATTGAGAAATAAGAAGCACCATCGTTGGAGTTGTAAGGGTCAATTCGTAAGGGACGTACGATCACTAAAGCAATGTTAGGACGTCTTAGTAGTAACCCTAGTGTCTTAAGATCATATTCGAGGCAACATTTCCGAGGCGACGTTTCTGAGGCAACATTTTCGAACGGGACTTTTGATCTTTGTTTAGATAGGAGGGCAACCACTAAGACACCCTATACTTAATGACCATTTACCGAAGGCAACCGAAGTGAGAGTATACCCTAGGAGTGCGCATGTGCGAGTGATTTGATTTCAGTTATTATCTTTGCACATTAGGGTTTGCTAGCCATTTTAAATTAACATGCAATTTTGTCATACAATCTTGTTAACATACATCTAACAGTTAAAATTTGCGAGAATTAAAATGCGAGAAAATAAAACCTACGCTATTACAAGGCTTCGGGTGGGGATTAATTACATAGCCAAAAACCCGTAAAATGATAAATAAAGAAAATCCTAATTTAAACTATTACATACCATGAGTAGTTACATTAATATTGTAAAAATAATAAACACGCACGATGAATCGAAAACGAGAGAACTAGGGTTTTGACCCCAACTACCTTATTGTTATTTAAAAGAAAAATCATTTTTTGTTGTTTTTGATTATTTTTTTAAGAAAATAAGGTTTAATTGAATAAATAAAACCTAATTACTAATTAATTTAAATTAATAAAAATAATTAAATTAACCTATTTTTGTATTTTTTGTTTTGTTTGAGAAAGAAATAAAAATTAAATCACATGCTAACCCTAATTTTTCTAATTGATTTTAAATATGTATAAAAAAAGTTAGAATTAACCTAAATTAAATTAAACTAACATTAAATTAAATTTGATAAAATAAAAAAAAACCTAATTCTAAATTTGTGAGATTTGATTTTATGATTTTTGTGAAAAAGAAATTAATTTAGGTAAAAAAAAAATAATTAAACTAATTAAAAGAAATAAAAGAAAAAAGAAAGAAATAAGAATGGCCCTGGTGTCTTTGTAAGAAGGGGTGTTAATGGAAAATTCCGGGCCCAAATGCTGGTGGCCTTGTTTAACTTTGCCAGATCCCATGCATGCGCTTGACTCATGCCCATGGTGGTCCTTCAAGGAGTAAGCGTTAGATCTGGCTTGTTGAAGATCTGGTGGTTGGACGCTGAGGATGTATGGTGGACTTGCTGGATATACGTGCACCTGATTATGCCAAGAAAAATAATATGAAACAAGGTTGGGACCTGGGGATCGAACCCAGGTCCTTGAGCATTCACACGCTGCATGCTACCATCTGAGCTGGCTTGGTTATTTGTACATGTAATAATAAACAAGCGTTATATGGTGAAAACAAAATAATAATTCTTAAAACGCGCGCAGATTCAAACTGCCCATTCACAGCATGCCACGTTACTTTCTTCTTCCTCCCATCGTCGTATTAGCCCTATAAACTTTTACCTACGGTCACTTGAGTGTAGGTACAACCCTGTGCTTCTCCAAAATCTTGTGCAAGCATGATAAATCACAACCAATGGTACCAATCAAATTGTTGCAACCTCACGAGCATCATGATACCATTATCCATGGCCAATTGTTCCTGTACAGAAAAACCTTAAAAACGAAGCAAGAACCCAAACTATGGCATCTTGGTGTATAGTCAGTAAAAACGCAATTGGATATAATCAATAGCTTGCAAATAAATCAAGGATCATGAAGGTACCAATCAAACATGCTAAATGTGTCCGAATTAACGTATTTTCTTTCAAGAAAATATGGAAGTCGTGTGAAACTTACAGCGTGTTTCAAGGCTTGAGGAAGCTTGCTAATGGTTGCAATGTGATCCAGGGATATCCAACAAGTGATTGGGATGCTTAAAATGGCTTGAGATAGCCTGAATCCTGAAAATTGATTTACAACTTTTCTTGAATTTTTGTAACTTTGCTTTCTGTTTTGCACGCCTCCAGCCTCCCTCTTTTTGACATGCAATTGTTCCTTATGTACCCTAGAATGAATTAGGGTTGCAAACTTGTATCAAATCTTCTCCAATTATGATCATTGATTCATGATTTGATCCTTGTGCAAATCTTTCCAAATCAAGCAAAATGAAATCTTTTTGTATCCATGTGAGCCTTGCACAATTTGATTCCATCTGCAGCTATATAATAGACCTAAACATGCACAAAATCTCAAGCTTTGATTAGTTTTTGATATTTTCATGATTTTATTTTGATTTTATTTGATTTAATTGAAATAAAATCAAAATAAATGACAAAAATAAAAGAATGACAAATGGAAAGGTTCATGGGTCTTGGGTCACATTAAAAACTCAATGCAAGCATAAAAAGTTGGGCCCATTTAGCAAAAAATGCAATTTTGGCCACATTTGACTTTTGGCAATTTTGCAAAAAAGGTCAACTTTTCCAATGCATAACTCTTTCAATTTTGACTCTAGAGATGTTTTCTTGGACTTTTTAGAAATCTTAAGATGTCCTCTAAGCAACCATTTTGGTATCATCTCAATTGAGTCTTCCATGTTCATGTATGAAGCTTTGACCCAAAAGGTGTTTTTGTTGACTTTTCAAAATGACCTATAATGTCCAAATTCATATCTTCTTGTGAGTGCATATTTTGAACTTTGGAGCTGAATATGGATTGTAGGGAATTACATCATATTCAAAATGAGCTTTGGATGGGTCATTGTTGATAAAGTATGAGAAAGTTATGCTTGGTCAAAGTTTTGTTGACTTTTCCTTCAAAATCCTTATTTAGCAACTTTTGGGTTTTGATGAATTGTGAGCAATCCTTGAGGAATCATGATCAAACCTTGATCAAATGATGAATAATACTTCAAAATGAGAATGTTGACCAAAAATATTGAAGTTTGACTGCATGTGGGCCACAATTGACTTTTGCCCTAGCACGGCCGATTTTCAGGCTTTTGAGCAATTGACTGAGCAAACTTCCTTTGCAAGGCTTGAAACTTGACATGGATGATCTTGAGAACATCTTAGGACAATGGTGAGCATTTGGGATCCTTTGGACTCACACATCTTGATGCAAATTGAAACCCTAATTTGAGGTAGACTGCCTTAGGAGAGAATTTGTCTGGTCAACCCTTGGACTTCCTTGAGCAATTTGAAGACCTCACTTGACATGTATTGAGAAATATGGGAGGGAAAATTTTGGGGTACAACAAGGTTCATCAATGACAATGGTACAAATCTCAAAAATACTATGATCACCGCACTGTGCAAGCAATTCGAGATTCAGCATCACAATTCTTCTCCTTACCGGCCAAAGATGAATGGTGTTGTCGAAGCTGCAAATAAAAACATTAAAAAGATCATACAGAAAATGACAGTCACATACAAAGACTAGCATGAGATGCTACCATTCACTCTCCACGGGTATCATACCACGACTCGCACATCAACTGGGGCAACACCCTATTCTTTGGTATATGGCATGGAAGTTGTTTTGCCTATTGAGGTTCAGATCCCCTCTCTGAGAATTATGAAGGATGCAGGATTGAATGAAAACGATTGGATCCAGACTCGACTTGATCAACTGAACTTAATTGATGAGAAGAGACTTACTGTTGTTTGCCATGGTAAGATGTACCAAAAATGGATGATCAAGGCTTTTAACAAGAAAGTCAGACGCCAAGTATATCAAGTTGGGGATCTAGTGATCAAACGTATCATCTTGCCACAAAGTGATCCCAGGGGCAAATGGACCCCTACCTATGAAGGACCATTTGTAGTCAAGAACATATTCTCCGGTGGGGAAATGATCTTGACCACCATGGATAGCGACGACCTGCCACACCCTGCGAACGCGGACATAGTCAAAAGATACTACGCATAAGAGACCCGCTAGGTTGACACACCTAGGCAAAACAAGGACATCCCGGCGAACCAAAAAAAGGTTCGGGCAAAAATTAGGGATAAAATAAAAAATATTTATACACCCGGCAAGTTGAAAACCCGAAAGGGCGACTTGGGCAAAAAAGGGTTTCACGGTGGACTGAAAACCCAAAAGGGCGGTCCAGGAAAAAGTTAGGGAATTAAAGTGTATGACTATGTCTCGTCGGATCATTTGACGGACAACCTTTGACTTCTAACTGACAAACTCAGAGTTTCTGATCAATTCAATCATCTTCGGACAAGGAAAATAGACAAGATATTCAGAGATATGAAGGCTATAGAAGAATGGGAACCCCATGGGATTATTACAAATAGCTATCTTTCTTTGTATAAATTTTTCTTGTTTTATGGGACCATTATCTTACTAGAATGTTTGTCTCCTTTGTACAAAATACTTATTCAAAGTCAATACAAAGATATCTATTTGAAAGTACAAAAAACTATTTATCTTTTTTCTTTACTCTTATGTTTTGTTTGCAAAAATGTTCAATGATTCATTGATGAACATATGCATTTGAACATAATTACTGTTTACAAATAAACAAAATGAGAAAAATAATTACTGATAGGTTGAAAAGACAGGAAAATGTCTCTAGGCTATTCCATAAGTAATCCCCACAGTGCATCCTTTAAATCTCCGGTGGAACAAATTTTCAAATTATTAATCCCCAGTAGAAATCGTCAAATTTCTCAGGATTTCCCAAGCAGATCATACAAGCAGTACATGGCATTGCCCTCACAACAGAATTTACTTCTCTCAACAAGAGTTCGTCAGTACTTCAACTTCAAGACATGAAAATTCACATATCCTCAGCAACGTTCAGGGGTTTATTTTCCTCAAATAGACAGCAATTAAGCAATTCAGCTCACATGCACATACATTGCATCCATATATCATAAACATTGATAAAGCAAATACATTGCATCATACAACATAACTTTGTGTTTCAGCTAACATATTACCCTCTTCAGGATAAGATTAACAGCTACCATTTAACAATATGGAATCATGATACAGTACGGATACGCTCCAGACACGGATGCCATTCTGATACTCATTTAGATTCAACTTCCAGATACAGTATGGATACGCTCCAGATACGGATGCCATTCTGATACTCATTCAGATTCAACTATCAGATATAGTACGGATACACTCCAGACACAGATGCCATTCTGATACTCATTCTCCAGACACGGATGCCATTATGATACTCATTCAGATTCAACTTTCAGATACAGTCCGAATACGCTCCAGATACGGATGCCATTCTGGTACTCATTCAGATTCAACTTTCAGATACAGTATGGATACGCTCCACACACGGATGCCATTCTGATACTCATTCAGATTCAACTTTCAGATACAGTACGGATACGCTCCAGACACGGATTCCATTCTGATACTCATACAGATTAAACTTTCAGATACAGTACGAATACGCTCCAAACACGGATGTCATTCTGATTCTCATTCAGATACAACCTTTCAGATACAGTTCAGAAACGTTCCAGACACGAACTCCGTTATGATACTCATTCTTTCAGCTTACAACTTACAATTCAACAAAAAATTTTGGATGGCATCTTCAAGCCCATCTCCAACAAGATTCTATCACTTCTCCAAATGGCATCTTTAAGGCCATTCCCTCAACTACACATCATCGACTGCAAATTTTTGGGCACTCTAGTGTCCAATCATTCTCTCACCTTCGAGTTGTGAATGGAAAAGCTCACCAATCTAACTCTTCAGGTTTAAGAAGATTGAACAGGGGCAGTTGTTGTACCCCAAAATTTTCCCTCTGATTTATCAAGACTTTTCTCACAAGATCTCTTTGACTCAAGACTGGATTAGGGTTTGATCAGCTCAAGAAATCTCATCATGCACTAATGACCCAAAATTAGGGTTTGAGTTTGCACAAGGATTTTTGGACTATCAATGCTTCATATGACTTTCAAACATCATTATGGACCCCTAAGATTACTCATGGAAAGTTTCAAGTCTTGAACCACATTTTTTATCAGTCAATTGGACAGTTGACCTAAAAAATCAATTGTATCTGGAAAAAGTCAACCATGGCCAATTTACAGTCAAACTTCATAATTTTTGGTCCACATCAACATTTTAAACTCATATGTCATTTGATCAAGTTTGTACCACAATTCCTCAAGAAATTTGATCAAATCATCAAAAGGGCAAAATAGTCAAAATTAGGGTTTTGATTGAGAAAGGGCAATTTCTGATTTTTGACCTAACAAATGACCAATTGATTTGAAGCATGATTTCAAGGGTTCATTTGTATCATCTTGACCTAATTACATGATTCAAAACATTTCAAATCCATTGGATAGACAAATGAAATTTGCAGTCAACTGATCAAAAGTCAATTGTATACTGAAAAGTCAAACTTTGACTTTTTGGTCAAAATCAAATGCCAAGGATCACAATTCATCAATTCATGTCAAAATGTGAAACTTGTTCATCAAGGAATCAAAGATTGAAGATTTTGGTTATAAAAGTTGAAATTTTCTTAACTTAGAAATTTTTCTAAGTATAGAAAATTTCTTATTTTTTCTCAACTTTAAGCCATTTTTTCACCATGATACAAGATGATTCAAAGGAAATTCCCAACATGAAAGTTGCAGATCTCCATGAAATCTACAACTTTTCTTCACACTTTTTTCCTGAAAGATGCTTCGATCTCAAGATATAATTTTGTGAATACATGCCCATGAATTAAAATAACTTAGTGAAATTTTGTCCTAATTTAGCAAGGTTTTTGACCCAACTTCATGGCAATTTTTCACCTAGCTCCAAGAGGATTATTGAAATGCATTTCAAAGATGATTTATAGAGCATATTGCAAGCTTTCCAAAATTTCCAAGAAGTCCTTGAGATCATTATTGAGTAGAGAGAATCGAAGAGATGAAATTGGCAATTTCTCACTTTGATTTCAAGCCATTTCATGAAGAACAAATATCAAATCAGAACCTATGCTGCCTAATTCATGCTTTACAGGTCCCTAACTTGTTTCTCACTTCATAATTTAATGCTTACTCAGTTGACAAAGCATTAATCCAAGCCCAAGAGTCTTTGTCCAAGTTGTAATTCCATAAATGGCACAAAGTTGCCATTGCCATTTTGGAAAAGCTTAACTTTTGCAACTTTTCAATTCTTGAGCATTGGACCTATCTTCTCTGCACACACAAGTCCTACAAATCTAAAGAAATTTGTATAGAGCTTGTACCACTTCCAAGCAGGCCAGTACAAGCATGTAGAGACTTGTCCCTTCACTTTGCTTCAAAAGAAAGAAAGAGTGCCAAAAGGCTACAACTCAAAGATCTATTGTGAAACTGACTTAAAACTTTCTCCATACTAATACACAAACATATTACAGCTTAGCACACGATTGCAAAAGGCCTAAAACACTCCAAAACTCCCTATCACCAGAAAATTGTCAAAACTTGCAGTTTGTGTCCAAGCATAGCAATCCACAAATTTGCTTGTGCATTTCAAGTTTTAATCATTCAAACACTTTACCTACCTCATATCTAAGTGATCCAGACCATCATCCCTGCACTGTAACTCCTCCTTCTTCATCTGCCATTTTTTTTTCAAGCTTGAAGGTTTACTTGGATAGAGAAATCCAGGCACTTCCAAAGCAAGGCAAGGATTGGAACACACTCAGGGAGGTTCAAGAAAGCTAAAGGAACCTTTAGGCTTTCATAAATCTCACTCAAACTCCATTCACGATCTCAGCTGAAAGAGGTAAGGACTCCAACTTTTATCTCTTCATACAGGCATCCATTGGCCATGATTTGTAAAAGGAAAATGTAGATATTATTGTGCTAAAGCCAACCATGTGCATAGATTTCATTTCTGATCATCATGTATAGAGAATTTTAGAGTTCAAATTTCTGTAAAAATTAGGTTTGAAATTAGGGCCTTTAAAATTCGTTTTAATCTTTGATTGTTAGTTTCCATAAGTTACATGTCTGAAATCGTGGGCAGGAATACTATCATTTTCATGTTGGAAGTTTCCATTTTCATGGAGAAATGAGAGAGATATTATTGGTCTGTCTAGCTAGAGGAAGAAGACGAAGTACATGGCAAAGGAAGTTGTTTGTGTTATGTGTTTCTTGTTTAATTTGAACTAACGGATGTACAGCCACCCCAGTGGTAAGGAAGCGCGCAAAAATGCTTAAGGTCACATGTTCGAGCCTTGGCGTTGCCTTTTTGCATTTTCCACATTTTCTCATCTTTTTTGACTTTCTTTGCAGCGTGGGCTCAGCACATGTGGGCCTCATATTTTTGATAATATCCACCTCATTTTCTCTTAACAGCACCCCTGGCCCAACCATTTTATTTATTTGTTTTATTTTCTTTTTTGTTTCATTAAATATTTTCTTTAATACATAAAATCTTGAAAAATATAAAACATGATAAATATTGCATTTTTTTATTTTATTTTATTTTCACATAAAAAAAACATTTTTATTAAACTATATATTAATTATTTTTGTTAAATAAACTTGTAAACATAAAAAATAGAATTAGGTTAATTATTTTATTCCTTTTCATTTCATACTTGTAAATATTTATTTTGACATATGAAAAATAAATATTTTCATAAAATATTATTTATTATTTTTAATACAAAAATACACCAAAAAATAATACTTAAAGAACTTTATTTTCTTTTAAATTAGAAATTAGGGTTAACCTTTGTTTTCAAGAATTAATTTCTTTTTCTTAAGTTTATTAGGTTTAGGTCAAAACTCTTTTGCATATGAAAAATAAAACAAAAATCCTTTTCTTGCATTTATATATTTTTACATATTTAAATTATCTTGTACATTATTTATTCCAATATTTGTATAAATTCGATTTGGTTGTAATAGCTTAATTAGATTTACATTATTGCAAATCCCCATTCACAATTTGTATTCCCCCCTCCCATAAAATATTGTAATAGTGTAGTAATATTTAAATTACGCAATTTACCGCTTTTATATACCATGCTAGTAATTAGGGTTTGAATGGAAAGATAAAAACAAATCAACTAGAAAACCCTAAATCCAAGACAAAATCAAGCATGAAAATAACACACATGCACACAAGCACCCTTAGGGTTCCTCCACTCAGTTTCCTTATACAAAAATGGCCATATTATGCATGTGAAGTATCTTGGAAAAACAAACAAGTATAAGATCATAGTCCCTCGATGACGCTATTCAAAGTTGCCTTACAAAAATGATCTTGGTCCCTCAAAAATGCTAAGATACGTTGCAACATTGCTAATCATGGTTATATGATGACCCATTCCCGTCTCGTTTACATCCAAAGATAGGGGTGCTTACCAAATCAATGGTAAGACAACAATATCAAAGGAATAGAAAATGAACAAGAAAGACATTGGAGCAGGTAGATTACTTCTAGTTACTTGCTCTATTTTTCAAACAACTATCCTTGATAATTTCAAAACAAACACACACATTTCCAAACATTTTACAAACATTGAAAACATTTTCAAAAAGACAAACATCTTTGTATACACTCTTACGAACGAGAATCATTACAAAGATTGCCTAAACAATGGCATCTTTTACAAAATACTTTCAAAAACCACACGAAGCACAATTTCAAAACAAAAAGCAAGTGATCTAGCAAGTAACTAAGAGCCCATGGAAAACCATGGATGAAAAGGGTGCTAATACCTTCCCTTTTCATAATCTACCCCCCGAACTCAAGAAACAATCTCAAAGGTCTTTCCTGTGCTTTTTCACCTTTCCTTTTGGATAAAAAAAGTCGATGGTGACTCTTGCTAACCGCAAAATTTTGTGATAAAACGCAAAACCCTCAAGTCAGTTCTCCCACCGTACCACACTGGGGAAATGCCAATATATTCATGTTGAGAAGATAAAATCTTCACGTGCAAAATAAATGCACATTCTCAAACTGGGGCTCAAAGCTTGCTGAAATCAAAATAATAATATTGCTAGGGACCATAGATTCAAACCAGAAATAAATCGGAATGAATCAGTCAACCAAAATAACATCTCATGAGAAATAAACTCAAGAGGAAACCACTTTCTATCTAGACAAAGAGCTGTATAGGAAGGCTAAAGAAAAAATCTTCCACGAGGGATAAGTCAGTGGGGAAATTGAAAGAATATACACTTTCTTCATAAGGTTGACATTCTATTGGAGAGAGGATAACTCTGCAAAACAGGGTAATATGCCAACAAGAGATTAATGAATGCAAATGAGCAATGATTTGCTAAATTCAACTATGCATGATGTGTGTATGAATGTTATCATGTATATGCTTGACAAAAAAGACATATAACAGTGGGGATAACCAGATAAAATCAACTTGGGTAAAGTCAATACTCGGCTAAATCACATCCAGAATGAAAACTTCATAAGAAAGTAAGCACCAACTGAGGAAACAAATTCCTATTTCGCAGCTTAACTTCACTGGGAAGGAACATAATCTGAAAATAATTACATTGTAACAAATAAATCAGTGCAAATACAAGGATATAATATCCTCCTCCAGGCTTCACCAGGGAATATCATACATACTTCAATGGGGAAAACAAATGTTTCAAGATTTGTACTTCTACTGGGGATTGCAATACTGATTTCAATAGGGTAGATGAAAACCATATCATCGAGATATCAACTAGGGATCTCGTACTGAATTCATTGAGGAGGGAAACACCACATCATCGAGAGGAACCCAAGATACATTCTTCAATAATGAGAGTGATGATTGCAACAACTTCTCTGGGGAGACATTATGAAACCTCATGGGGGTAGAAATTTTCAAAGAGACCCGTTATCTCGACTTTTCTTAGGGATTTAAGAGGTCAAATAATATAGAAAGAAATCAAGTCTATGGGGATTTTAAATCAAACCCAGCACTTGACGGGAGAAAACCCAAAAAGTTGACAACTGTTTCAACACTTCTTAGAAAAAATATTTCCCTTGTCTGGTTTCCTGGAAAACAAACAACGAAAAAAATGCTAGCACTAAAAAGGGCGATGCTTTGCAAATGATTTCATCTCCACACGTAAAAGGGTAAAGACTCTCGTCATGTGAGCATAGACTTTACTGGGGAATCTGGGGTAGAGAACTCATACCATGCAAACCCGAAATCAAAACGAACCAAGACCTGACTGGGGAAAAATGGGATCACAAACCCAACACCGCACCATACATCCATTGGTATTATCTTCAATTATCTGAGAAGCATAAGAAGATCATACTCATTCCAACAAAAGTGACCTAAGAGAGCCTTCTTGGGGGATTCAGACTTCCAAAATTTCAGAGCTCGTCCGTCCTTGGAGTCACTATTTTTGTTCTCCTTGAGTCACAAAATCTAAAGTAAAAAGTAATTTGCAAATTCTTTTCAAAAAAACAATTTTTGTTATTTAATCTATTTTCTATGAAAATTACTATCAATAATAAATAAAGTCACTGTAAGATGAATAAAATAAGAATTGCAAAGAATTGGATAAAAGCTCAAACTTTATTAATAGGATGGTAGTACGTGAATGGCATGACTCCATATATGATTACAAAGATTGTAAAATTGTAATATATATTGGAAAAGATACATTAAAATGCAATGACCATTATTCTCCCTAACAACTTCGAATTCCTGAGCAACGACTTCGGTTGAAGAGTGGTGAGGATCCAAGAAGGTTGTTGCTTCAATGGTCAAGTCTTGTCTGATGTAGTTAATTGCCAAGAAATCCCTAACTTTTGCCTAGATTTCCCTTGCGGGTTTTCAACCTAGCGGGAGAACTCATTATGTTTATGTCTCTTAATTTTTCCTAGACCTCCCTTTTGGATTTTCAGCCTACCGAGATGCTCTTTTTTGCCTAAACCTCCCTTTCGGGTTTTCGACTTAGCGAGTTGTTCTTTTATTTCTTCAGGCGAAGTATTTCTTGACTGCATCAGCATTCACGGGACATGGGAACTCTTCGTCATCCATAGTTTCAAGAATCAATGCACCGCCAGAGAAGGCTTTCTTGACAACATATGGGCCTTCAAAATTAGGATTCCACTTGCCCCTAGAATCAGCATTGAAAGACATGATCTTCCTAAGAACGAGGTCACCTTCTCTGAATTCACGAGCTTTGACCTTCTTATCAAAAGCTTTCTTCATTCTCTTCTGGTATAACTGACCATGACATAAAGTCGTCATTATCTTCTCTTCAATTAAATTCAACTGGTCAAACCTGTTCTGGACCCATTTAGCCTCTGACAACTTGGTTTCCATTATCACGTGTAAAGAGGGAATCTTAACCTCAACGGGGAGCACTGTTTCGATGCCATACACAATAGAAAATAGGGTTGCCCCTATTAAAGTGAAAACGGATGTACGGTACCCAAGCAAAGAAAAAGGGAGCATCTCATGCCAGTCTTTATAAGTAACAACCATTTTCTAGATGTTCTTCTTGATGTTCTTATTAGAAGCTTCAACAGCCCCATTAAACTTTGGCCTATAAGGAGATGAATTATGGTGGAAAATCTTGAATTCTTCATAAAGTTATTTCATCATCTTATTATTTTGATTTAAGGCGTTGTCAGTGAGAATCCTGTTTGGCACACCATACTGATATATTAGATTGTTCTTAATAGAGTGCACTACCACTTGTCTAGTGACATTAGCATATGAAGTTGCTTTTATCCATTTGGTGAAGTAGTAAATTACCACCAAAATGAAACGATGTCCATTCGACGCCTTTGGTGCAATCATTTTAATGATGTCAATACCCCATGTAATACGGTGGAAGAACTGGCTTGGGTGTTTTGCTTTTTATTGCAATAGTTGGGGATAGCAAGAGCCGCCACCATATTTTCTTTTATCCAATAAAGGAAAGGGTGATATGAACATGAAAGACCTTTTGAGATATTTTTATTGAGTTGGGGGGGTAGGTTATGAAAAGGGAAGGTGTTAGCACTCTTTTCATCCGTAGTTATCTACGGGCTCTTAGTTGCTAGCTCACTTTGAAAAAATTCTTTGTTTGAAATATGTTTGTGATTGGTTTTGAAAGTTTTTTTTTTAAAAGTTCCTTCGTTTAGGCGAACTTTGTAATGACTCTCATCTCTATAAGAATGTATACAAAGTGTTGACTTTTAAAAATATTTGAAAGTGTTGGTGTATTTGAAAGATGTTTTGTTTTGAAACGTTTATGAGAAAGCAACTACGGGCATTCTACCTACTCAAAAAGTCTTTGTTCGTTTCCTCCTCCTTTAGATATTGCTACCTTACCATTGATTGATAAGAAGCCCTATCATTAGATGTGAAGGCAAGGGTGTGGGTCATCGTATAATCATAGATAGCAATGTTTGTGAGATACCTTAGCCATTTTGTAAGGGTCTAAGATCATTTTTTGAAGGCAACATTCAAAGCGTCATCGAGGGACTATGATCTTGTATTTTTATCTTTTGGCTAAAGTGTGTCACATGCATAATATGGCAACTTTTTCTTAAGGCAACAAGTGGAGTTAACCCTAGAGGTGCAAGTGTGAAAGTGTTTTGTTTTTTCATGCATTGTTTTGTCTTGAATTAGGGTTTGCTAAGAATTGAATTCATCTTTCCATACAAAGCCTGATTTACTAGCATTTATATGAAAGCGATAAATTGCGGAACATAAATATTCTACGGCATTTCTTCATTTGCGGGATGGGGTATACAAGTTTACAAATAGGGGATGGAAAGCAATAAAGGTCCTAATTATCTATTACAACCATATTGAACTTTAATGAATAATGTACAAGATGAATAAATATGCAAGAATATAAATGGAAAAAGAAATGGATTTTGTCTTGGATTTTTGTTAAGAAAATGATTTTAAACCTAATTAACTCAAATAAAAATAATTAACTAAAGTAAGAGAACTAAACTAAGTTAATTAGAAAATAAATTAATTAAAGAAACAATTTTTTTTGAGGTTTTTTGTGAAAACGTTTTGATTAAAATAAACTAGTATAAAAAATTAAATAATTAAAGGAAAACCTAAATTCTAAGTTAATTTTAATAAAATAAATGAAAGGAAAATAAATCCTAGTCTAATATTTATTTAATTAAAAAAAATTAAATTCGTTTAAGAAAAGATTTTTGTCTTTTTTAGTTTTTTTTAAAGAAAATAAAGTATAAACATATTAGTATATAAATAATATAAATATATTTTTTAGATTTTTCATTAATAAAAATAATAATAATATTGATATTAATAATAATAAACAAAAGGAAAATAAAATAAAAATATAAAAAAAGAGTCAAGGGTGTAAAAATCAGGTTGGGGTGTTTGTTAGAAAAATAGTTGTTTTTTGTTTGTTAGGTCTAACGCATTAGGTTTTTTTGTAAACAAAAAATAAAGACAAAAAAATTGTTGGGCTTGCGTGGTACTCTAAGTGATAGGGGGTTTGTGCTTGAATGAAGAGATTGGGCTGGAAGTTTTAAGCCTAATAGCCATAATAACAACACAAAATAATAAAAAAGTAAAGGAAGAAAAATGGTCCCGAGGGTTTCAGACCCCTGCCCTTGTATTTTCCAAACAACACCTCCACCATTACGCCATGTTGCTTCATCTGTTATTATTACAATTCCAACAAAAGAGAGATTAGATTCGGATAAAAAATATAGTGGGCCTGGGCCCAACCGGGTCGACCCAAGGCCCACCTCTTATCTCTTAATTCACAAAGGGTTTGTAAAACCCTAAGACAGAACGAGGCAGCGCCTCTTCTGCGAGAATGAGAACAAAAGTCTCCATCCTTCTCTCCGTGTTCATGACCTTGATCTCTCTTTTTCGTCTCCCTCGCCGGACATCAAGAGCTCCTCTGTGTTTCACCTTTCTCTTTCAGTTTCGTTTCTTGGCTTTTATTTTGTTCTGGGTATTTGACTATTATTTGTTTGATTGTTTACAGTGAAACAAAATATGTAGAAGAAGAAACGAGAATGGAAAGGATAAGAAGAGAAAGGTCTCGTGTGATTCAGATTTTACCATTTTAATTTCTGGGTGAGTTCGTTCCAATCTCTTCTTTTTATGAACTTTGAAGGGTTGTTAGGTTTTGCGAAAATGATGAAACAAATGTTTAGGGTTTTTAATGTGTTTGTGATTAAGCTTTCTGTATATTTCTTGATTTGCTTGAAAAGATGAAAATGGAAAATGATGTTTCCCTTTTGGGGCTCGGCCTCTGTATATTCTCTATATATTTTTGTGTATCTATTTCTGAAGGGTTTGGCGTTTGGGAAGATGATGAAGATTTTCTAGGGTTTGTGTCAAAACCGTGTCCTGGTCTTGTGTTACTGTTCTTGTTTTATATTGAATGAGAATGAGAAAATAGGGGGAAAAGAGATTGGGTTTGAACAATTATGGCTGCTTTTTTTTATACCTTTTGATACAGTTTTTGTGTTACCATTTTAGTGCAACTTTTGGGCAGATTTTGGATTGTTACACTTGGACTTGTTTGGACTGTTTTTGACAGAATTTGTGCAGGGAAGCAGGTCTTTTTTGGACAAGTGTTCTTGGACTGTGACGTTTTCTCATTTTTCAGAATTTGTAAAACTTGTTTCTCACATCTCTTTCTTTTGTGAACCAAAATTTACTTTTATAATGGCCCATGATTTGAAATCTGATTTGTAAATGTATGAGGCTTTTGTTGGGCTGGACCGAGCTGCTGTAACTCTATGATCTCCTTGCTTTTTACACTTTTTCTTTTTATGAACCAAAATTCATTTTTTTGATTTGCAATTAGAACAAGGGCTATAATTGAATTGTGATTTTGCTATGAAGTTGGGTTGCCTGAATGTGATTAAGACACCATTTTTTCTGATTCCCAATGCAAACCCTAATGATGAATCTTTGGAAATTTCTTATTTGTGTTCAAAGTTATACTTCTTGATTTCTTGCTAGCATATTCTTCTTTCTTGTTTCATGAGAAAATGATGGATTGAAGATGGCGAGGCAAGGTAGAAGAAGAGAAGCTTGAATGATGGCAAAAGGCTTGGTGGACTTTAGAGGGAAGATTGCAAAAGAAGGAGATAAAAACCTCATTTGCGAACTTAGTACTTAGATTAGGAGTTCTTCTTTGTATCGTAAGAACTTGGTACTTATACTTATAAAACTTTAAGAATTTGAAGCATATTTGTAAAATAAACGTTTGGATAAGCCATGTATTTGAAAGCATGAGATCTTTGCAATATTTTGTGAACTTGTAAACTTGCGATTCGATTTTCTTGTATACTTGAAGAAACAAGTTGAGTTTTGAGTGAAATATAAAAGAGATCAAAATGAGGTATGAGTAATGAATTTGAAATGATTTATTGATTTTGTAATTAAACCTTGAGATGAAAACTTGAAGCATAAAGCTTGAAACTTTGTTCTATGGCCAAAATTCTTGGTTTAAACTTTGAACCCCAAATCAATTACATGCCATAAGTCACTCGAATCACCTTGATATCCAAAAAAAATACCTAAAATCCTTGAATCAAAGCACATAGAAGAAAGAATCCAACACAAACCAATACTTGATTGATGACCTTGTATCTTGAAGTTTGAATCCAATTCTTTAATGGAATAAGAACATGATATCTTGAATGATGATGAGTGTCTTGAGTGAAATTAGATGAATAAAGAAATTAAGCCTTGCACAATCGATTTTAACCTTTGAATTATAAAGGATAAAAAACTCCAAAAAGTTAATGATAGATTACTTTTCTGAAATGTATTGAATTCAATCATACCATGAAATTCACCTTTCTTTTCAAAACTCAAAGAATTTTCAAATATGAAATTTTGCAAACCCACTTTGAATACTTAAAAGGCATTCCTTGTACTGACCGTTCACAAATCTTAAATAAACTCATCTTGCATCATTAATCGAGCCAAAACTTGAAAGCCCTTGAACGATTAATACAGGCGGGCTATGACAAATTGATAACTTTCAAGGTATTCTAAACACAATTTTCCTTTGATCCTTGAAGAGAGTTTGTAAATGACATTGCTTATGACACAGTGAAAAGATAATTGTCTCAAGATCTTGAAAACTGGGGAAATTATGATTCTTGGAAATCAGGCACCAGTTACTTGAGATTGGGTCAAAATCCAGAAAGTGACCTTTAAAGTATTCGACTCTTGACTTGTAAAGAAAAATTGGAGACGACGTCAAAGAGATTCATACGCAAAAGAAACACTAAAAAATAATCGAATAAGGAAGAATTCACAATCATTTGAACTTGAACTTAAAAAGGTCGACTTTTGGGTCAATGCAACTGATTTTTAGTCATCTGAACCATTTACTGAGAAAACTAGCGATGCGAGGCTTGAAACTTGGCACGAGCATCCTTGAGAATACATGAAGAACCATGAAGACCAATGGAAACCTTGGAAACTCAACTTTGCTTGAGAAACGCCAAACCCTAGTTGTTGACTCAGTGCTTAGGAAGATAATTTGTCTGATCAAATCCTGAGCCATTTTGAGTATTTGAGAAACCCTAGGATAACATCTTGAATGAAAAATGGGAGGGAAAATTTTGGGGTACAACACCCCAAATAGAGAAAGGCCACGGGGAAGAAATAACATTGAGAAGCGTTGGAGGAATATGAATTTTGTCAACATAAATCTGGTATTTATGGCACTTCTTTGCAAATTTGTTATAGTCAGATTCCATTGTCAGCCAATAATAACCTGCCCTAAGCATCTTCTTTGCCATCGAATGTCCATTGGCATGAGTACCAAAGGAACCTTCATGGATTTCATGCATCAACATGTCTGCTTCGTGTCTATCCATGCATCTGAGCAAGGCCTTGTCATAATTTCTTTTGTATAACACATCCTCATTGGGGAAGAAGCTACCTACCAACCTTCTCAATGTCTTTCTATCTTTATTTGACGCACCAGCCGGGAATTCTTAAGTCTGGAGAAAATGCTTGATATCATAATACCAAGGTTTTTCATCTGTTAATCCTCTGCCGCAAACACATGAGCTGGTCTATCCAAACATCGCACTATGATACGAGGCACATCATTCCAAGTATTTACTTGATACATAAAAGTCAAAGTTTCCACAGCATCCGCCATCTGATTTTCATCTATGGGAATATGACAAAATTCAACTTTGTTAAAGAATGGTAATAATCTTCTAGCATAATCTTTGTAAGGGATCAAGACAGGGTGCCGAGTATCCCATTCTCCTTTAATTTGATTTACCACCAAAGTTGAATCGCCATATACATCTAGAACTTTGATTATAAGATCAATGGCCTCCTCGAGACCCATGATACAAGCCTCATACTCTGCCATATTATTAGTACAACCAAATGTCAGTCTTGTAGTAAAAGGAATGTGTGATCCATGAGGAGTAATAATCACAACACTAATTCCTTCCCATAAGCATTCACAGCTCCATCAAATACCATACCCCATCGGGATTCAGGATCAGGACCTTCCCCAGGCACAGGTTCATCACAATCTTTCACTTTCAGAAACATAACATCCTCATCAAGGAAATAAAACTTAACAGATTGGTAATCATCTACTGGTTAGTGAGCAAGATAATCCGCCAACACACTGCTTCTTATAGCCTTCTGAGTGCGGTATTCAATATCATATTTGGACAATAACATTTTCCAACAGGCAATTCTCCCAGTAAGAACATGCTTTTCAAAAATATACTAAATTGAATCCATTTTGGAAATCAACCAAGTAGTATGATTCAACATATATTACTGCAACCGCTTTGCCGCCCAGGCCAGAGCGCAACATGTCTTTTCCAGCATAGAATACTATGACTCACAGTCAGTAAACTTCTTGATGAGATGATAAATGGCATATTCCTTCCTCCATGTTTCATCTTGTTGTCCCAAAATACAACCCATAGAATTATCTAACGCTGTTAGATACATGATCAATGGTCTTCCTTCAACGGGAGGGAGCAAGATAGGAGTTTCAAGCAGATACTCTTAATACTTTCAAATTCCCTTTGGCAATCATCTGTCCATACATAACCTTGATCTTTCTTTAAAAACTTAAAGATCGGTTCACATGTTGTAGTCATGTGGGAAATGAATCTGGAAATGTAATTCAACCGCCCAAGGAAGCCTCTAACTTTCTTTTCAGTCCTTGGTGCAGGAATTTCCCGAATTGCTTTGACTTTATCAGGGTCAACTTAAATTCCTTTTTGGCTGACAATGAAACCTATCAACTTCCCTGATCATACACCGAAAGTGCATTTGTTTGGATTCAAGCGGAGATGATACTTCCTCAAACGCTGAAACAATTTCAATAAATCTTCTACATGTCCTTCTTCGGTCTGTGATTTGGAAATCATATCATTAAAATATACCTCAATTTCCTTATGCATCAGATCATGGAATAGGGTTGTCATAGCCCTCTGGCACGTTGCACCAGCATTCTTCAACCTGAAGGGCATCACTATGTAACAGAATGTTCCCCAGGGTGTGATAAACGTTGTTTTATCCATGTCCTCAGTAGCCATTCTAATTTGATTATATCCGGAAAATCCATCCATGAAAGAGAATATTTTGAATTTTGTTGTGCTATCAACCAACATATCAATATGTGGTAATGGAAAATCATTGTTTGGACTAGCTTTGTTTAGATCTCTGTAATCAACGCACATGCAAACTTTTCCGTCTTTCTTTAGTACAGGGACAATATTAACAATCCACTGAGGGTACACTGATGTCACAAGAAAACCGACATTAATTTTCTTTAAAACCTCTTCTATAATTTTCACTTCCATATCAGGGTGAGTTCTTCTCAATTTCTGCTTGACTGGCGAGCACTCTGGCTTCAGCAGAAAATAATGCTCCACAATATCAGTATCTAGACCTGGCATGTCTTGGTAAGACCAAGCAAAGATGTCCATATACTCTTTCAACAATTCAATCAACCTTCTTTTCACATTAGAATTTAGCAATGCTATAATCTTTACTTCCTTTGGATCTTCCTCTGAACCCAAATTGATTGTCTCCAACGGCTCTTTATATGGTTGAATGGCACTTTCCTCACGCTCAAGCAACCGTGAAACGTCTTCTGAAATTTCATCATATTCTTCTTCTTCGGCCACCTTCACAGGATATTCAAAATTGGGAGAGGGTGCAGGGTCATTGTATTCAACGGGTTTTTTAATTAATCTGCACATATGATTTATGATTACTTTTAGAAACTGACACATATATCAAGTGATTATGCAGATTTATTTACAGTTATTATTTACTCCAAAAAGGGTTTTTTCTGATTACCATTTTTCCAAGAAAAAGCAGAAAATAAAAACACAATTTGAGAAACAAAGACAACTTTTATTAATGATTTTAATGATGAAAGCAAACAGACAAGCCCATACAACATCAACTTTCACCTTGGGCAGAGTGAAAGCTTTGCAAAGATTAACAAAAAAAATTACTTTGGGACATGGATTCAAGTGGGAATATCAATAGTGACCTAGTTCTAGACTCCAACTCCAAGCGTCACATGGTTCGGCATCTCCTGCTCTTCTTCATCCTCCATAATAGCATTGATCCTAGAAACAGTTGGATGGAGGTAACCTCCATTGTGAAAAATATCCTGATAGCTGCCCAAAGTAGACTTTGACTTCAAGTTCTCGCCTTTACCAGCAAGTGTTTACTGGAATTCCTGGCTTCGCACGTGCGTCACATGCCTTGTGGTGGCAGAAATTCAGCTTGCATGGTACCTTCTTCCCATGATTATATCTCAAAATGTAGGGATTATTTTGAGAAACTTTCTGAAGCAAAGTTGTTCCTCATATTTAGGGCTTGATCTTTAATGTAGGACATTTTTCAAAATAATGAAAATTTCAATGAGAAAAACAATGGTGAAGGCATGCCCATAAACTATTTGATAAAAGGCTTGGCTTAACGCGCGCGTGGCTTGGCAAAATGACATCTCTAGGCCCCAAATCCTAAGAAATATCTCTCTCTCTACACTTGACCATTTGAAATAATTCTTGAACCAAAAATGAAGAGCATATTTCATACTTAAACCTTCATGTTTCTAACTTTTTTATTTGAGCTCAAATGGACTTTCAAAAATAGTCATGAAGAAATCAAATTTTTGTGCATATTTGAGAAATTTCACTAAGTGTCCAAAACTTCCAAGCTCCATAACTTTTTCGCCTTTCATTTTTTAGACTTGAGGCCTTTAATACAAAGTTAAAGGATTTTGTCTCCCCTTTTCATGCATGAAAATTTTGTACATTTTCAATAAAAATTGAAAAAGTTATGACCAATCAAAATTCAGTACTATGAACACTTAGAATAATTCAAAGCTCCAAATAACTTCATTGATAAGTTATCTCCATTTCACACTTCAAACTTAATTTTATGCCACCATTGACCATGAAGTATGAAAATAGGGACATTGAATTGATATTTGACCAAAAGTCCCCTTGGTCAACAATTGACTTTTTGCCCAAACCCTTTTGGTTCACCAGGATTCCCTAATTTTTGCCTAGATCATACAACCTAGCGGGTCTCTTTCATGCATAGTATCTTTTGACTATGTCTGCGTTCACAGGGTGCGGAAGATATACACCGTCAATGGTGGTAAGTATCATAGCGCCGCCAAAAAATATCTTCTTGATTACAAATGACCCTTCGTATGTGGGAGTCCATTTTCCCCTGGGATCACCTTGTGGTAGGATAATACGCTTTATTACCAAGTCACCGGGCTGGTATACCCGATGTTTAACTTTCTTGTTGAAGGCTTTGATCATACGCTTCTGATTCATCTGACCATGGCAAACAGCCATAAGCCTTTTCTCGTCAATCAAATTTATCTCGTCCAGCCTATTCTGAATCCACTAGTCTTCGTCTAAACCTGCATCTTTCATAATCCTTAGAGAAGTAATCTTGACTTCGATAGGTAAGACAACCTCTATACCATAGACTAGGGATAATGGGGTTGCCCCAGTTGATGTTCATACTGAAGTGTGATAGCCATGAAGAGCAAATGGTAATATCTCATACCAATCTTTATATGTCACCGTTATTTTCTGCAAGATCTTCTTAATGTTCTTATTGGCGGCTTCCACTTCACCATTCATCTTTGGTCGATACAGAAAATAATTGTGGTGTTTAATCTTGAACTGGATGTAGAGTTTTGTGATCATAGTATTGTTGAGATTTGTACTGTTATCCGTGATGATCCTTTCAAGGATTCCATACCGACAGATAAGATTATGCTTAATGAATCGGGCCACCACATTCTTAGTAACAGAGGCAAATGATGTTGCTTCAACCCACTTTGTGAAGTAATCAATAACGACCAGGATGGAATGATGCCCATTAGAAGTCGTAGGCTTAATATCTCCAATCATATCAATGCCTCGCATTGCAAATGGCCAAGGAGCAGTCAAGACATTCAGAGGAACCAGAGGCACATGTACTTTGTCAGCATAAATCTGGCATTTATGAAAGGTTTTGGAGTGATAATGGCAATCAGTTTCCATAGTCGACCAATAATAACTTGCTCTTATAATTTTCTTAGCCATCGTATGCCCGCTAGAATGAGTACCGAAGACTGCCTCATGCTTATCTTCCATAATCTTCTCAGCTTCCTTCTTGTCCATACAACGAATCAAAGCCGAATCATGATTGCGCTTGTACAAAATTTCATTACTCATAAAGAATTTGGCAGAGAACCTCCAAAGGAATTTCTTGTCATTAATAGATGCCCCATCGGGGTACTCTTGAGCCCCGAGGTATATTTTTACTTTATGAAACCAAAGTTTTTCCATTATTCTATCAGTATCAACTTCATAGCAATAGGCTGGTTCGTCTAGATTCTCAATGCTAATTTATGGAGATTCATTGTCCCATCTGACTTTGAACATAGATGACATGGTAGCCAATGCGTCTTCCAACTGATTATCTTCTCGTGGGATATGCGCAAAAGTGATTTCCTCGAAGTAAGAAATTAATGTCAACACATACTCTCGATAAGGAATGAGATTTAGGGGCTTCATATCCTATTCTCCATTAATCTGACTGATCACTAGGGACGAGTCCCCATATACATCCAAGAACCTGATTCTCATATCAATAGCAGCCTTGATACCCATGATGCATGCTTCGTATTCGACCATGTTATTGGTATAGACAAAGCAAAGTATGGCGGTGATGGGTGTATGGAAACCCTTAGGAGAGATAATCACAACACCGATTCCATTTCCCATCATGTTAGAAGCTCCATCAAAAACAAAAGTCCATTGGGATCCCGTCTCAGGTCCTTCATACGGTCCAGATTCTTCACAATTTGTAACTAGCATGATATTCTCATCTGGGAACTCAAAATTCATAGATTGATAGTCATCTACAACTTGATGAGCCAAATGGTATGTCAGTACACTTCCTTTGATTTCCTTCTGAGTGGTGTATTGAATGTCGTATTCTGTCAAGACCATTTGCCATCTTGCTATTCTTCCGGATAGAGCGGGTTTCTCGAATATGTATTTTATGGGATCCATTTTAGAGATCAACAAGGTTGTATGAGTCAACATATATTGTCTTAGTCGGCGAGCAGCCCATGCCAAAGCAAACCAAGTTTTCTCGAGTAGTTAGTATCTTATTTCACAGTCAGTGAACTTTTTGCTAATGTAGTATATTGCATGCTCTTTTCGACCAGACTCATCATGTTTCCCTAGTACACACCCCATTGAGTTCTCTAACACTGTTAGGTACATGATCAGAGGTCTTCCTTCAACTGGTGGCATCATAATTGGAGGTTCTTGGAGATACTCCTTTATTTTGTTGAAAGCTATCTGACAATCATCGTTCCACTTTACTACTTGATCTTTCTTCAGCAACTTGAAGATCGGCTCACAAGTAGCGGTCAAATGGGAAATAAATCTGGCAATGTAGTTCAATCGTCCTAAGAAACATCTGACTTCCTTCTCAGTATGGGGAGCTGGAATTTCTTGAATGTCTTTAACCTTGGCGGGATCAACCTCAATACCTTTACCACTGACGACAAAGCCTAGGAGTTTACCGGATCTTACCCCAAAGGTTCACTTGAATGGATTCAATCTTAGCTTGTACTTCTACAGTCTCTCAAACAGTTTGTGTAGGTGGTCGAGATGTTCTTCTTCAGTCTGAGATCTGGCTATCATGTCTTCAACATAAACCTTTATGTCATGATGGATCATGTCATGGAACAGAGCTACCATAGTACGCTTATATATTGCACTAGCGTTATTTAACCCAAAAAGCATAACCTTGTAGTAGAAAGTTCCCCACTGTGTGACAAAAGTAGTCTTCTCCATGTCTTCAGGTGTCATCTTGATTTGATTATAATCAGAGAAACGTTTCATGAAGGAAAACACTTTGTGCTGAGCAGTGTTGTCAACCAGAACATCAATATGTGGAAGCGGAAAGTAATCTTTGGGGTTTGCCCTATTCATATCCCTGTAGTCTACACACATATGAACCTTGCCATATTTTTTAGGTACTGGCACCACATTTGCAACCCACTGAGGATAGGACGTAACAACTAAGAAACTTGCGTTGAACTGCTTCATAACCTCAGCTATGATCTTTTCATACATCTCAGGACACATACGACGAACCTTCTACTTTATTGGAGAACAACCTTCTTTCATCGGTAGACGGTGAACTACAATATCAGTATCAATCCCTGCCATGTATTTGTATGACTAAGCAAAGATCTCAACATAGTTGTGAAACACCTGGATTAATTTGTTCTTGACACTGTATTCTAAATTATCACCTATCTTGACTCTTTTCTTGTCCTCTTCAGTGCCCAAGTTCACAACCTTGACTGGCTCTTCATGTGATTGTATGGCTCTTTCTTCATGCATTAACAGCCTAGCAAGCTCTCCAGGTACTTTGCAATCTTCCTCACCTTCGTCCTCGGCTTAGTAGACCGGATTTTCGAAGTCATAATTGGCAATAGCAGAATGGTTATCAACGGGATCCAGAGTGGATGTATATCTTCAATTTGTTGTGTGGGTGTGTGTAAGAACACATAGCTATTTTGAAAGTATTAAAGTAAAATAAAGAAATAGAGCGCAAAACTTGAATGCAAACGTCCAATGTTTTATTGAATGAAAATATGTGAATGAAATGACAACCCTAACAAATGGATCATTGTGCCCCGGGTAAAGCACAAGGCTTAAAGTTATTGTTTTAATAATTACATAGCCAAAACTTGAAAGCAAAAAGAAACAAAAAATAGCATTTACTCCTGGCTAAAGGAGATCGATATAACGTCTTTAGTCTTCTAATTGTTGAGTCCATTGTCAGTGGTGGGAAAAATCCAGTTGTCTAGGTCGTAGTAACTATCATCATCTTCTACCACATTGACTCCATTGTTGCTGACGCGGAATGGTGGTCTTCCAGCACGAGCACGACGAACAACCCTCTGAGCCTCAGCAGTGAAACTCAAACCAAATTTGTCGAACTTGTACAGAATGTCAGGAAGCTGACCCCAAGTAGTACAACCATCTTCTTCTACCACTGCTCTGGCGTCTTTCAAAGAAGCCATTCTGGGTGAAGCCTTGGTAACCTTAGGAATAGAAGAAACGTCTTCAGTACCAGTAGTTGTTCGAGGAATAACTTCAAAAGTTTGGCAGGGAGTTTAGATGAATTCTCTGTCCATCTCGACATACTTGAATGAGTTCAAGTGACTTACCATGTACTCTACTTCACCACAAACCATGACAACCTTTCCATTCACGAGATATTTCAGCTTTTGATGTAGAGTGGAGGTAACAGCGCCTGCCCCATGAATCCAAGGGCGTCCAAGTAAACAGGATTAGGCTGGTCGAATATCCATCACATAGAAAGTAGAATCAAATACCTACGAACCTACTCTAATCGGAAGATCCACCTCTCCATGCACCATCCTTTTTAAACTGTCAAAGGCTCTAACCACAATATCATTGGGTTTCAACATAACCCCTTCAAAGTCATGCTTGTCTAGAGCACCCCTCGGTAGAATATTTAATGAGGAAACCGTATCAACTAACACATGAGATAAGGTAGTACCCCTGCATTCAATAGATACATATAGGGCCCTGTTATTGTTTCTTCCTTTAGGAGTTAAATCGGCATCAAAAAATCCCAGCCTGTTATCAGTCGTCAGGCTAGCAACATAATTTTCAAATTGGTCAACAGAGATTTCTTATGGCACGTGAGAGGATTTCAATAACTTTACCAAAGCCTGGGCATGGGCTTCTGAACATAATAATAGGGATAACATGGAGATCTTAGAGGGAGTCTGCCCCAGCTGTTCAACAATCTTGTAATCACTTTTTTGGATAATTTTGAGTACTTCCTCCATTTCTTGTAGGGAGGTATCTTCATCGGTAACTTATTTAGGTGCCTTCGTCTTGGCAAGCTTTGTGGTTTGTTCTTTTCCTTGAGTCTCAGTAATTAACTCGGTAGCGGTAACACGGACTGGTGTAGCAACGATCTTCAGAGAGATTTTTGGAGAGAAAACCCTTCCAATTTTAGTGACTTTACTGGTCCCAGTAATATTGTCAATGTTGGAATCAGTAACTTCAGTATTTCCACCTTCAATAGTCAATGGTTCTTGCTTTACGCCATGGTACTAGATGTCGGCCCCATAATTCCAAGGGACAGCCTTGTCAGAGGAGTACATGATTGGTCTGGGTGCGGTGATTATCAGAGGAGCGACTCTAGGTTCAACCTTAACCTTCATAAGGCCTTTGGCAGTGATCTTGATAGGAGTACCAGAAATTACAGTACCTCTTCAAGCTCCAAGTCTTGAAACGAGTTCTCAACAGAAGGAGTCTTCTCAATTAGAATTATATGGTTATCCATCAGACGTTGGACACCTTCTTTCAGCAACTTGCAGCCATTAGGTTGGGCTACGCAGCAGTAGCATCTTTCAATGCAACCCATAAATAAACCGACTTGCAACAGATTCTTCTTAATAATCATGAGGGGAGTAACTAAGTCACATACAACTGAAACATACAAAACATCATCAATAGCACTGGTGCCTTTGTCGTGCTTAGGAATAGGTGCAGTAATCACATTGGGGGTCTCGGGAGGACCAAATTCAATATCTTTATTGTTAATAATATCTTTAATTTTATTTTTCAAAGCCCCAACAACTATTTGTGTCGTGTCCGGGACTATTGGAATGATAGGCGCATCTTACGTTAGGATTGTACTTAGGGGAGGAAGTGTTGGCATTCGGAGGCGGATCTCTTAAGATTATCAACTCTTCCTTCAATAGATGTTGTAATGCCTAAGACAATGGCATTCTGATCTTAGTAAATTGTCTCCTGGGTGCGTCTGACCTATGTTGATTGCCTTGTGATGTTGTTGCACTGGCGCAGGATTAGAAATTAGCACAGCTCCCACAGACTCATTGCGGTCATTTCTACCATGTCCCTTCTGGCCATACACAACATTAGTTTCTTTTTTCCCGTTGAACTTCTTCTTCACAGTACTTGAAGACACAACCACCTAAATTTTTGCACTCCTGGTTCCACTTTCAACTCGTTCCCCCGTTAATATCAGTTCGATGAATTCAGCTGAAGAGCTTCTGATCATATGATTGAAGAAAGGACGTGTCAAAGTTCCCATAAACATATCAACCAACTCCCTATCAGATAAAGGAGGTTGAACTCTTCCAGCTAGATCCCTCCATGTATGGGCATACTCTTTGAATCCTTCGTTCGAGCCCATAATCATACTTTGTAATTACACGCGAGTTGGTGCAAGATCAGCATTGTACTGATATTGTTTGTAAAAAGCAGTAGCCAAGTCTTCCCAAGTATGGATATTGGTCCCTTCTAGCTGATAGAACCACTCCAACTGTGTTCCCAACAAGCTTTCATGAAATAAATGCACCCATAACTTCCTATCAGCAGTGTGGGGTTGAATTTTCCAAACATAAGACCTTAAATGGAGCTTAGGACAAGAAACAATGTCATACTTCGCAAAAGTAGGGGCCTTGAATTTGTGAGGAATAAGAACTCCTGAGACTAAGCCCAGCTTTTAAAAATCCAACCCTGGCACTCCCTGGATCTTCATAGCATTGAGACGACCTTCTAGTTGTTTGTATTTGTCATCAGCAGGAGGATATTGTTCATCTGAATAGTCTGATTCATCTTCATCAGAACCCTACTTGTTATTTTCCTCAGCTTTTACACTCTTATCATCTTCCTCTTGGTAATCATCTTTATTTGATGGAATCTCAAAATCTAGAGCCCTCTTGACTGGACCTTTGAACCTTTTACACATATTAAGAATGACAGTTGTTTTTTTAGTCTTTTTCTTTCTCTCTTTGGTGATGAGGGTCGTCATCCCGTCCTGCCCCTTGGATAAATCCAGGAACATTTGTTTGAATTGAGCATTTTGAGATTTAAGTTCTTTGACAATTTATTCGAGAGCCATCTTTTACTGAAATAAACAGCAAGAAGATGAGAAAACATGTCTTAGAGAATACCTATTATGATGACATGTATGGTATGCATATGCAATGTTTTCAAGGATCTTGCAGGATAAACAAAAGTGAAATGTTAGAAGTTGAGTCTGGAAGCAGCTTTGACTGAAGAACTTTACATCTTTATTTTTGAACGTCCTTATATAAGAATCAAGCTCCCCATGTCAAGTGGGTCCTAGCCTCTGACTTAAAAGAATGTACTTCAGTCTTTGACGGCATCTGATTAGAGGAAAATAAATCCTCTTTCCCCTTGCTAGAAGTCTGGTTCATGATAAACCTGTATCATAGGTCCCTGAGATCCTTGAAATGGTTAGTGAAAATGTGATTTTATGATCTCATGATGTCATGTTTGAACAGATAGAAAACATAAGCAAAGAACATAAGAGCCTTAGGTTTAAATTCTTGGATGAGGTTCGTAGGTAAGTACCATTTCTATAGAAGTTAAGTTGACTCGACCTGTCCTAAACATAGTAACCGGGTTCTAGGAGTCTCATATCACCGATCTTTCTTGCAGGTTTTATTTCAGCATAGCAACTGACTTGCCACCAAAATATCCCGAAAGTAGAATCTCAATGAGTGTAGTATCGAGTATCAACCAACCTTGGACCTCACGAAATCCGGCTATCTCACTACCTTCTAATGGCCAAGATGGTACAATTAAGTTTCTGAAGGTCAATTAGTGCTTATGACACCACGCGGCATCCTAGTGTTATCCTCGTCTGACTCAAGGAACACCAGTACAAACTAAAGTGTCACATTAACGTAACCATCATTTCAACCATATCGGTCTACGCCGTACAGTTTCCATGATCTATTGCTACTTACCTAAGGTCCCTAGATCCGGGTGTAGGATCTTTGCAAAAAATATAAATCCAAACAACCCCTTAAAATAAAGCAAACAAAACAAACAAAGCAAGTAAAAGTGATCTAACCCTAAGGTAACCCCTCTTTTTAAGTATATCCCCAACAGAGTCGCCAGTTTTGTAATACGGTGGAAGAACTTACTTGACTTGCATTTTATCACAAATATGCAGATATCTAAAGTCGCCACCGACTTTTCTTTTATCCAATAAGGAAAGGGTGAAAAGAACAGGAAAGACCTTGAAGATTTTGAGTTCTGGGGGTAGGTTATGAAAAGGGAAGGTGTTAGTACCCTTTTCATCTGTAGTTATCTCGGGCTCTTAATCGCTTAGCTCACTTTGACAATTTTCTTTTTGTGTGTGTGTTTCAAAATATTTTGAAGTTCGAACTTTGTAACGATCTTGTATCGGTCCTCACGAATGCGTAAAAAGTGTTTTGAAAATATCTATGAAAGTATTTGTGTAAAATGTTTTGTTTTTGTGAGCAAGCAATTAAAAGTTATACCCACTCAAGGTCATTTTTATGCTTTTCCTCCTCCTTAAGATAATGTTATACGTACCATTAGTTAGTAGGAAGCCCTATCATTGAATGTGAAGGGACAGGTGAAGGGTTATCGTACGTTCATCGAAGGCAACTTGTAAGGATGCTTTAGCAATTTTCGTAAGGGACTATATCATTTATCGAAAGACAACGTCAAAAGGGTCATTGAGGGAGTATGATCTTTTATTCGAGGGACTTTGCTAAAACGTCCCCATTTTCGAGGGACATGACCTTTTTATTCCGATGGCAACAAGAGAGATAACCATAGAGGTGAAAGCGTACAAGTGTGTTCACTTCAGTTATTTATCTTTTGAATTTAGGGTTTTCTATCGTTTAATTTTTATTCTTTCCATACAAACCCTAGTTACTAAGCAGTAATAGTAAGTAAAACAGTAAAGTGCGGAAAGTAAAGTTCCTACGCTATTACATGGCCTTGAGGCAGCTACATAAATAGTGAAAGCGGAAAATAAAAGCTTATAACTATTACATTCTGGAGAAGTTACATAATATAAAAAAAATGCGAGAATATAAAAGCTAAGTTATTACATTTGCGATAACATCCTATGCAATTTATCTATGAAAATAAAATAAGATGAAGGAAAGAGGAAAACAAAATGTTCTTTGGCGATTTTTTATGAAAAATGTTTTTGATGATGATTAAGATCAAAACTAAAAAATCTAATTAATTTTAATTAATAAAAAGTTAATTAATTAAATCAATTAAAAAACCCTAAAGCCTAATTTAATTTTAATTAAAAAAGGTTAATTAATGAAATTAAAAAAATGTTAATAAAAATCTAAAACTTAATTATTTTTAAGGTTTGTAAAAAAATAAATTAGGGTTATAAAATAGGGTTAAGGAAAAAATTAAGGAAAAAAAACAAACAAGTTAGAAAAAAAATCAAGCAAACTTCCAAGGGTAGGTGTTGAACCCTAGCCCTTTTCCCTTTCACCAACAAGGTTCACCATTGCGCCAAGCGTGCACTGTTGTTAGAAAAACACACATCATTCAAAATGTAATCAACCTGTAAGGATTAGGAAAATATGAAAAAATAAAATGTCAAAAGCAGGGATCGAACCCACGCTCTTGCACACTAATGCCTTAACGCGCACTTCCTTGCCAATGGGGTGGTTGTTTCATCCGGTCATTCAGTAACAACAATTAAATATATTATAACCTTAAATAACTGGGTCGGAGAAGTGTCGGAGCCCTAGCTCCGGTCGTCTTCTCCAGTGAGCAGCTTCTTCGTTCCTGTAAAATAACAAACATTAGAGGTTCCAAAGGACCCTACCTCCCCCCCTAATTCAGGCCTTGTGGCTGAAAATAGGGTTTACAACATTCCCTATATTTGATATATTTTAGAATCTTGGAAAGGGTTTCTTGTGCAAGGGTTTCATGTCTTGTTATGTCTGAATGAATGAGGTTATATAGTGTTGAATTGGGTCAAACAAGGGTGGGCTTGGACTTTGTATGAAAGGCCTTGATTTTATCTTATTTAATTTTGAACTTAAATAAATAAAAATCAAAATAAATAGAATAAAAACCCAAGGGGTGCATGGATAAGTTCAGAGGTTCACAATGAGGTCTTATGCACGTTTGGATCTTGAAACATGAGTCCATTAGCCCAAAATTCCCAACTTGCACCAATCATAACCCTCTAATTTGAAGGTTTGACTTTTTGGAAAGCCCAAGATGTCCTCTAAAATCTATATGTTGATAATGTTTGTATTTGAAGACTTTATCTTGATGTAAGTTGCCTTGACAAAAAGTGTCTTTTTGTTGACTTTTGAAATGACCTATAATGTTTTGGCTCATATCTCTTAAATGAAGCATTTTTTGGACTTGAGCTTAGATAGACAAAGTTGTAGAGAATTGAATTTCTTCAAAATGAGCTTTGGTTGAGAAAAATATGATGAAGCATGTGAAAGTTGTACTTGGTCAAAGTTCAGTTGACTTCTCCTTAAGAAAACCCTAATTTAGTACTTTTTGATTTTTGATTAATCTTGAGTTTTCTTGATAAATCATGATCAACCATTTATCAAATGATGAATGTGAATTCAAAATATTGATGTTGATAAAAAATATTGAGGTTTGACTGTATGTTGACCACAATTGACTTTTTGTCCAATACAGTTGATTTTCAATCATCTGAGCAATTGACTGAGCAAACTTGTGATGCAGGGCTGGAAATTTTCTATGAGCATTCTTGGATGCATATAAGGAACCATGAAATCCCCTTGAGGATTTATAAACCCAATATTCCTTGAGAAAAGTGAAACCCTAGTAGTAGGTCCACTACTTAGGAGGAGAATTTGTCTGATCACTTCTTCAGCAACCTTGAGCAATTGAGAACTCTAAAAGCATGAGAAGGTATCTTGAATAAAAATGGGAGGGAAAATTTTGGGGTACAACACCATCCTACACCACAAAAATCACCATCTTAAACATCATATTCATCAAGTCATCGCTATTGTATCGCAAATGTGTCATGAATACACATCATAAATCATCATAAGGACTCACACAAAGTATCAAAACATCACATATAATAAACACTTCACAATGACTCATATACTCATGCTAAATTAATTAAATAATAATTAATATAGAACTTGGGGTGTTACAAGTTCAGATAAGACTCTCTCATCTGATCCTCAGGTTCCTAAGTCCAACTTTTACCAGTTGGTCCACCCCACAATACCTTCACTAAGGTGATTTCCTTGCCTTGCAATTGCTTCACTTCCCGGCCTTCTATTCACAATGGTAACACTTCAATAGTCAGGTTATCTCTCACTTGTACATCATCTATTTGTATCACATGTGAAGGATCCATAATATACGTTCTCAATTGAGACACATGAAACACATTATGCAGATTCGTGAGTGACAGTGGTAAAGTAATCTGATAAGCCACTTCACTTATCTTGTATCATATCTGATATGGGCCAACGAAACACGGCGTAAGCTTTCTCGATTTTAAAGCTCTACCAACACCAGTCACCGGAGTAACCCTAAAAAATACATGATCATCTTTTTGAAATTCTATATCCTTCCTCCTCTTATCATGATAACTCTTCTGATGACTCTGAGAAGCCTTCATCTTCCCTTGAATCATCTTTATCTTCCCAGTTGTCTCTTGTACAACCTCAGGTCCGAGCACAACATTCTCGGCTGACTCATACCAACATAATAGAGTCATACACCTCCTACCATATAAAACTTCATACGGCATAATCCCAATACTAGAATGAAAATTGTTATTATAAATAAACTCAATCAATGGTAAGTGACGGTCACAAGAATCTCCTTGTTCCAACACACAAGCCCTCAATAAATCCTCCAAATAATGGATAATCCTCTCTGTCGGACCATCCGTTTGTGAATGATATGCCGAACTTAACTTTAACTTAGTACCAAAAGCATTCTGCAGACCTTTCCAAAATTTTGACGAAAACCTCATATCTTTATCTGACACGATACTTGAAGGTATTCCATACAACTTCATAATTTCATCAATATACAATCTGGCCAGTTTCTCCATAGGATGATTAATATTCATTGGTAAGAAATGTGCCGACTTAGTCAATCTATCCACTATCACCCAAATTGAAATATTTCCCTTAGCAATAACTGGAAAACCCGACACAAAATCCATAGAGACATTGTCCCACTTCCATTCTAGAATACTCAACGGTTGCATAAGACCCATAGGCTTCTGATGCTCAATCTTCGACTTCTGGCAAGTCAAGCAAGCATAAACAAATTCGGAAACTTACTTCTTCATACCAGGCCACCATAATAACATCTTCAAGTCTTGATACATCTTTTTACCCCCGGGATGAATACTTAACCCACTTCTATGTCCATCTTCAAAAATACTCTTCTTAAGCTCTGGAACATCTGGAACACACATTCTATCACCAAACCTCATTACACCATTATCATCAATTCTGAATTTATCTCCTTTACCTTGGCTAATCAAAGTAAATTGATCGACTAACCTCAAATTAAACTACTAACTTTCGCGGATTTCTTATATTATACAACTAGTCAGCTTCAACATTCCTAACTTCATACTATTAGAATTATCTTCAAACACTAAGCTCATATCTCTGAATTGTTCGATCATCTCTACTCTTGAACCATAAGCATCGATATATGCATCGACTTTCTACTCAATACATCAGCAACCATATTTGCCTTACCAGGATGGTAACTCAAATCAAAGTCATAGTCTTTCAATAATTCAAGCCACCTCCTCTGTCTCATATTCAATTCTTTCTGGTCAAACAGGTACTTCAAACTCTTGTGATCACTAAACACTTTGAATTTAGAACCAAAAAGATAATGTCTCCAAATCTTGTATACAAACACCACTGCAGCCAACTCTAAGTCATGCGTAGGATGATTCCTTTCATGAACTCTGAGTTATCTAGAAGTATAAGCAACAACCTATCCATTCTGCATTAGTACACCACTAATTCCCATCTTGGATGCATCGCAATACACCACAAAATATTCACTCAGATTAGGAAAAATCAATATCGGAGCGATCGTCAACCTCTTCTTTAATTCTACAAAGCTTTCTTCGCATGCCACATCCCACACATAAGCTTGATCTTTTCGATTTAACCGAGTCAACGACAAGGCCAAATTATAAAATCCCTCAATGAACCTTCGATAGTAACTTTCCAAACCAAGAAAACTTCAATTTCAGTTGCAGACTTCGGAACCTCCCACTGCAACACTGCATCAACTTTAGAAGGACCCACTTCAACCCCAACACTAGAAATCACATGACATAGAAAACTAACTTCCTTTAACCAAAATTTTCACTTCGATAACTTGGCATATAATTTATTTTCTTTTAACACTTGCAACACCATTTGTAAAGGCTCACCATTCTCTCCTTCCGTCTTAGAATGGATCACAATATCGTCAATAAAGACCACAACAAACTTATCCAGGTAGGAATGAAAAGTTCTATTCATATACTCCATGAAAACACCTGGCACATTAGTTACACCCAATGACATCACAGTGTATTCATAATGACCATACCTTGTTCAAAAAGTTATCTTCAGAATATCATTTGGTTTAACTTGAATCTGATGATAACCCGGCCTCAAATCAATATTGCTAATAACACACACAACCACTAATTGAACCATAAAATCTTTGATCCTTGGAAGTGGATACTTATTCTTAATTGTCACTTTGTTCAACGCTCTGTAGTCTACACACAACCTAATACTTCCATCTTTCTTCTTAACTAGCAACATAGTAGCACCTCACAGCGAAGCACTCGGTCAAACAAACTTCTTCTCGAGCATCTCTTCCAATTATTTCTTCAACTCGCTCAACTATGAAGCTAACATTCTATAAGGAGCCATCAACATTGGACTTGTACCTTTCACCAAATCTATAGAAAACTCCACTTTACGTTAAGGAGGTAAATTACTGATGTCATTTGAAAACACCTCTGGATATTTGCAGATAATAGGTAATTCCGTATTCACATCTTTGTCATCAACTTGCAACGATGCAAACACTGCAAACATCAAGGCTTCATCTTGTAAAATCTCATTCACCTGCCTAGCGGTCAACAACATCAATTCTCCATTATCACCAAACTTAAGGAACCTCAAAGTCTTATTATAACAATTGATATGAACATAGTTGAACTCCAACCAGTTCAACCCAAAGATAACATCGATTTGGTGTAAGGGAAGACACACCAAATCCATCACAAAACTCTTGCCATAAATAGTCAAAGGAAACTTCAAACAAACGTAAGTAGTAGTAACAGAACCACTAGCAGTAGTATCTATTACCATACTACCATTAATATCAGACAATTTCAATTCCAACTTAATAGCATATTCTAGCAAAATAAATGAACGAGTAGCACCAGTATTAATAATAGCAATCAATTCAACATCGTTAATAAATCAAATACCTTGAATCAAGTTGTCCTTCTTAGAATCCTCTGACCCACTCAGAGCGAACACTCTACCATTGGTCTGGGAAGTTGCATCCTTCCTTGGTTTCTGAAACTAGGTACTAATATGACCCTGCTCTCCATAATTAAAACAAGTCATACAATCATTCTTTCATTCAGGAGCATGATGACCAGACTTACCATACTTGTAACACCTCAGCACCTTATTCACCACACCTATAGAACTTGATAAAAGCGAGAGCCCCTCCTCTATTTGTCTTCTTCCCTTCATAAGCCTTCTATTTACCGTTATCAGCTGGGGCACCATAAGACTTCTTACGATCTTGATATTGCTTTCCTCTTTTCTCATTCAAACTCTTGTAGTGAGCCGAATGAGATTTTTTATCCTCTTCATAGATTATATAGTTGTTCACTAATTCTGAAAACACACGGATCTACTGATACCCAATCACCCACTTGATCTCCGAACAAAAACCATTCCTAAACTTGATACACTTTGAGAACTCATTAGTTGCCTCACTGTAATATGGATAAAACCTTGCAAGTTCCATAAACCTTGAAGCATACTCAGTCACAATCAAACTTCCTTGTTTCAACTCCAGAAACTCAATCTCTTTCTCCCGCGCACATGTTCAGGAAGATACTTCCTTAGAAACACCCTATTGAACACAACCCAAGTAATCGCTTCACTGAGAGTTGTCATTCTCTGACAAGTACCAACCCGTCAGTCATCAGCTTTCTCTACCAGTTGATGCGTACCAAACTGCACCTTTTGCGCCTCTGAGCAATCCATGACTCGAAATATTCTCTCAATCTCCTTGAACCAAACTTGTGCTCCATCACAATCAAACCTACCTTTGAAAATAGGTGGATGAATCCTCTGAAACGTCTCCAAAACACGTGATTCATCATTAGGATGATGTTGCACAGCTTGAGCAAAAACCTACAAAGCAGCAGCAAGCGCAATATCGTTCCTTCCAGCCATCCTATATTTCGCATCAATAACAGTCACAACAATTAGAACTATCTCGACAATATTCCAATGTCACATACTACATACTCAATAATCTGGCTGGACAGATCGACCTGCTCTGGTACCACTAATGTAACATCCTTCTAACTCACATATATTTCGCATATACTTTCTTGAAAATATAAAACCAAACAAAGACCACAAAAGGGTGTCACATCTTTATAAAACATCAAATAACGCTTAATCCTGCTCCGTAACACGGGTTGTAAAGAAAACACTTTAGATATCATCTCCAGAATCACAATTAATTCATTTTGACCTTCGCAGCAGAATTAATGAGTCTTAAATCTCTTTGTAAAATAATCTCAATACCATGAAAGGTAGTTCAAAGGTTAATAACATATTCACACATACGGTTTATGATATCATAACCTAAAACATGGCAAAAGTTAGGATAGAAAATACAAAATCTCAATTTAACAAAACATGCAAGGTTCGCAATTAATTGATCCCAACTCCTATATTACATATCAGAGCAAGACTCTCTTTATTCAACAAAAACAGATAAACACACTCTGAAGCTATCCTCTAATGCTTCTACGGACTATTCTTGATCACCTACATGTTACCGACATGGAGGAAACATTCAAACAGAAAGGGTGAGTAAATTGAGATCATTATAAGTCACATAAGGAATAAATATAGTAGATATGCACATAGGCAAGACACCAAACATCATAAGAATCTCATGTTATACTCATACCTTTACAACGTCATTAATTCACAATAACATATTATCAACACACCATTTATCAACGAATATCATTCAATCACATCATAATGCAATGTCACATAAAATGTAATGCATCATCATAGGCTCATGCATGTGGTACCAAAACTTCACTAATGACTTAACCATCGTTATCTCCAAATATCCCCACCAATAGGATCAATTCCCACTTAGAACCAGAGCACTTCATAATTTTTCACTCAATCCACACTATGGGATTGATTCCTCCACTGTAAAATCGTCTTATCATCTTCATTGGACTGAAGGCCAAATAAAACCACTGGATCGAAGTCCTAAACTATGCCATGATTGAATGATGCGCAACAACATAATAAAAACGACCACGGCTAGTCAAAATGTATCATTATTCATGAAATAATCACAACTTCATCCTATCATCATAATAAACAAATCATCATCATATCATCATAACAAACAAAGCATCATGCTAATCTTACACGGGGAACCTAACTTCATCCTAGCTCAGGTATTGGGAAAATATTTCTTTTATCTTCTTTTATTCCATCAAAATAAAGTTGATTGCGTTAGCTATCCAATACCTCGAACGCAACCTTAATCCGAGTTCTAAAACTCAAGTTACGACTCTTTGAAGAAAAACTAACACAACCATCCAAATCTGGACACCATCGCCCGACGACATACCTCTATCACCTGGCGACGCTTCCATCGCCTCCACCTTTTCCCGACGACGCTTGGAGCGATGCAATCCAATAGTATCACTCTTTTATTCCCTTCGTCGCTTCCATATTCGCCTAGCGACAACCATGCGACAATACCACCGCCAGGTGATGCTACCCCATCGCCCGACAACACAATGTGAACATGGTTTTCCTGCATAAAAATAGTCCCAATCTTGTGATTTATGCATATTATAGGTCCTAAAACATAATCTAATCACATATTTTTCACCAAACATCAACAATCTAATGCATTATATATTATGGGTACAATTGCTTACAATTTAAGACCACAGAACATCACCTAATTCACCGAGTCATCACATGTTCATCACAACCAAAAACCTATTACAATCCACAACTATATAAACCTTAGGTCAATTATAATAATCAAGATAAACACCCCATTTACCTTAATATTATTTCTAGCAATCTAATCCTCTTCGTGCTCTATCGAAATTCTTATACTCTTTCTTGCCTCTTTGTGCCCTAGCTCTGCCTCTGCCTCTTTCTCCAAAAAAACTATCGTACAGAATGATCGTGTAAAATCCCAAACTTTTTCCTTATACCAAACTTACCCTCTTGGACCCCTAATAATGAACTTCCATTATTGCCCTCAATTATTCCTTCCAATTAACCATCTTGCCCTTATTTTCTCTACACCATCATTCTACTTATTTAAATCTAAATGATTCTAAACTATTAATTTAAATTCTAAACACTTTTATTATTCCATCCTATACCACAAAAATCACTTTCATGATTCTTTCGCTTTTCTGGACAATCACTAGAATAGTGACCACACTTATGACAATTGAAACACTGAATGTGACTCTTATCAGGTTTTCGACCACCACCACTTCTTCTATTAGCAATACCACCTCTTTGGTTGTCTTGGTATGGTCTTCTCTGATTCAACATAATTCCTTCCTGTTGGTCTCCTCTACCAGTAGAATTATAGTAGCCTCTTCTACCTTTATTGTTGAAACACTTTCCTTTGCCTTTCTTATCTTTTGCTGATTGAACGTGCAAATCCACATCACTCTTCGACTTTCCTGCAACTCTCTCAGCCATTCTTTGTTCATGAGATTCAAGCGTCCCTTTAAGCTCTTCCTTCGACAAATCTGAAATGTCCTTCGAATCTTGTATGGAAACTACCACATGGTCGTACTTTGAAGCCAAAGATCTGAAGATCTTAGAAACAACAGCTCTTGTTATTAATGACTCTCCATAAACCTTGATTTGATTTACTAGTTTCGTAACTCTTGTGAAGAAATCATATATGCTCTCGTTATCTTCCATTTGAAGCAATTCATACGTTCTTTTGTAACCTCACCTATTTCACCTTCTCTACATCTCCAAAAGATTTCTTAAGAATCTCTCAGGCTTCTTTTGCAGATTCTACATCACTAACCTTTTCAAAATTATCTGGACTCAGACATTGATGAATTATAAAGAGAGCTTTATAATTCTTCTTCTTTGACCCTAAACCGCCTCTTTTTCTTCTAAAGCGTCTTCTTCAAGCGGTTCTAATCTATATTTCACAAGATCCCAAAGATCTTGACAACAAAACACAACATTCATCTTCTTGCACCAACTCTCATAGTTATCATCTTTAAGAACTAGAAGGCTTGTTGAAAAATCCCCGTTTGGATGATTCATTGCCATTGTTCTTGCTTGCCTTAAATCGATCAATCGGAGCTTTGATACCATATGTTGGAAATTCACCAAAACCTATGATAAATTTCTATCAATCTTGATGAACAAGATTATTATCACCACTCAATGACAATGAAAAGGAAAAGAAAATTAAATAAAAGAGATTTATGGTTTCTGCAAAGTAACTCTCTACCCACAAATTATGGAAAAATTTTATTCACTTGCAACTTCAAATTCTGTGAATACTCAATCTAAGTTAGTTACAAAAATAGGGGTTACTCCCTCTATTTATGATGACTTGCTTTCTTTCTAAGTCAAAAAGCCCAAAACTATAAAAGCCTAAAATACATTGCTTTTTGTGTGTAGCAACCAGCTGACAACACTTCGACAACTTCCTACAACTCTATAGACACATTTCGACACAATCTTGTGTCGAACAACATACTGCTTTCGACACAAGAAATTATACTTTCAACAATATGATTGATCATGGGTTATATGAAGCGGTTAATTTGTTTACCCATACATAAATGTTCCATTTACTATTGCTTTATTCCATGCTCGAGGATTGGTTTTTAGTTTCTTTTTATGTAAATTTTCTCTATTTGATTTACTTAATCATATTTAAAACTATAAGTAGGGGTCAAAATAGGCCGACCGAGTTAGGTTTTATCAGGCTTAAGTTTGATTTGTTAAAAAATTCAAAGTCTAAGTCCAATTTATAGTCTATCATCGACTTATTTTTCAGTTTGAGTTTGACATTTTCAAATGCCGGATTGGTCTATTAGTCTGCTTAAAAAGTCTATATCATTTGAACATATGTAAATAAATAATTTAACTGGTGTTTAAATAGACTAGATAATCAAAAGTACAACGAGGCTAAATATTTATTTGAATTGACTTATCTGAACTTACGTATTAGTATAAATTTTGTGAGATTATTTGTTTAGGAGAATTTATAAAAACAACTTATGACATTGCTTGTAATGACTAATTCTATTGTATAAGGGTTTGAGTACCCCTAGTACTCACCTCCAATATACTTTAGCTTATCAAAAAATAACTTTTGACATTCTTCATAGATTTTTGTTTTTCAACTTATTTTCATAAGTTCTTCAAAATTGTTAAATTTCATTTTTGTATTTTAATACAAAAAATAAAATACAATATAAATAAATTTATTCAAATTTATTAAATTAGACTGGCTTGATATGTTTTAAAGGTTTTTTTTTTATATATAATATATGGTTTAACCTATTTAACTAAATAAACTTATAAAAAACTATATTTTTTTAAATTTAAAATAGTCTAATTTGGTCTTGACTTATGTAGGCTGCTGTCATCGTAAGCCTATGTTAGTTGGGTTCACTTATTCACACCCCTAACTATCAAATACTAATTTTAAATATGTTTAAACAAATGAGTTATATAAACATGAATGACTGACTTGAGAACTCTTGATTTTCAATCAACATTGGCTGAGTGTAATCCTAATACGAACAAATTAATGGCCTTGATTTGCCACTTCCTTACTCGTGATGGTACCCAAACATTGAGGGTGACACATCTCATCACTGAATTGGAATGAACTACATCTGAAGCTCGAAAATATAATGATACACTTTTTAGAGTCCAGTCTAAGCTTGATGAAGCAAATAAAAACTCCGAGGAGGATCTTCGTTTCTCTCACGAAGTTTTGAAAATGGTTGGCGAGAATCGTCGATCGATCGAAAGCATATGGGATTTAGATAGTGCAGTAGCCCAACTTCAAGCTTAGAACCCTACTATTGCCTTGGTGACCTCAAGCATGAATCCTAACAAAATGGTGAAGGAGGACCAGACTAAATGAAGATATTTTAACTTTCACTTTTTGGGTAGTACTCATAAAACAAATTTGCTTTGGTGTAAGCCTTTGTGATTTGTAACTAATGACAATCATTGTAACTTGTAATAGTTCTTTCTTCCACCATCTTTTAATATTTTGGTGTCTTTCCTCTTCAGGCACATATTATTTTAATATTTTGGTGTCTTTCCTCTTCAAGCCTATATTCTATTAGGACTGATACTTTGTCTTTTATGAAAGACCAATCTACAATAGGGATGTTTTGAAGTTTCATTGCATGTCTCTAATCCCTCAACAGTTATGGTTTTGTTGTTCGTCTATTAAGCTTTGGTTTTGGTTTTATATTATTGAGTCTCGTCATCAATTGCATATATTTAGATTGATTTTTCGACATGTGTTTTAGCATGTATAAATTAAAGTGTTTGATTATAGCTTAAGCAATATCATTGAAATCAATCTATTGAATTTTTGAATCAAGAACTATGCTTGAGAATGATTCAAGTCATGACCATTGTAGAATCTCAAATATCATTTGAAAATTTCGTAAAAAAAATGGGATTTTTCCTGTGTGATTCGAATCATCTAAGTTTTTAATTGGGAGGTCTATTCACCCCTCTATATCGTTGAATACTTCATATTCTCGCTCAACAATTGGCCTTAGAGCTGGTCCTTTGATCAAGTCTAAGCGACTCAAAAGTTTGAGAATGTGTGATGACAATCCGAAGGTAGCGTATAATTGAGAGTGTGTGATGACAACTCGAAGGTTAAAATTATGCTTATTGGAAGGAAAATATATAAGTACACTTAATGTCAGCAGACAAATATCTATGAGTAGTAATTACCGACGAGCCTTTTATTCCATAAAAACAAAGTCGATAATTATGTTAACTTCCAAAAGATTAGACAGATGATGAAACCAAAAAGCATCATATCATTTGAAGGTGAGAAATATATGTATCTCGGAATTAAACGCTAAAGTATATTACTTTATTTCACATCATAAGAGTGCACAAACAATGTGGAACACACTTAAGTCTTTTACGAGAGAACTGAGGACGTTAAATATTCTAGGATCAATATGTTGACACAAGAGTATGAACTTTTTCGTATAGAACCCAGTGACTATGTGGAATCCATGCACACTTGTTTTCTCCATTTAATTAACATGTTAAACAACTTTGAAAATTCTTTTTCTAACAAAGATTGTGCTAACAAAATTTTAAGGTCTATATGCAAGGAATGTCAATCAAAAGTTACAGCCATCAAAGAATCAAATTATCTTAATAATTTGGATATCACAAAACTTTTTGAAAAGCTTACTAAACATGAGAATGAACTGAAATAACTCATTGCAAATGAAGTAGGCTCGAGAAATAAAGATAAGGTCAAAGAAGAAAAGCGAGATCTTTCATTAAAAACTTTGTCATCAAAGACAAATAAAGTCAAGGATGTAAGTGATACTTCTGATGAAGACTCTTCTAAAGAAGAAGAGACGGGGTTATTGGTTAGCATTACAATTAATATGAAGAAACATAAGCTTAAACATTCCGACAACAAAATTGATCAATTTCAAGAAGTCTCATCCATACAAGAAGGAACATAAGAAAAAGGAAGAAGATTTCATATGCTTTGAATATGGAAAGTCAATTCATTATCGAACAACATGTCTGAGTCTCACCAAGCATCATAAAAAAAGGATACGGACTTATACAAGACGAAGGGAAAACAAGCCAAAGGCCATAGGGCCTACATTTCAGGAAGAAGAAGATGGAATATCCTATTCACCTTCTAGTTCAATTTCAGATGATGAATATGCAAACATGTGCTTGATGGGTCACAAGAAAAGTGCATACGTAAAGGTATATAGTTTTGACCCTAAATTTAAACCTTCAAATAAACAATTGTCGAAAGTGTTTAGTGAAATGCATGCAAACACATTAAGTGCTTCCAAGAAATATTTTCTCCAAATAAAACTTATTTCAAAACTTGAAATGGATATTAATAATCTTAATAGTTCCTTAGACCCGTTAAAGGAAAAGCATGCATCTCTCTTTGATGAGCATTTTAATGTCTCTGATGCTTTAGCTGAAAGGGTAGTAAAAGTGGATTATGTTACTTCTCCAATTTTAAGAATTGAAAATGAAAATATTAAAGGACAACTAGCACAAGCTATTTCTCTATCTACTACCAGTTCTACTTCTTCAAGTGAAAAAGGGATCGGTTTTGAGAAAAACTCTTGCTTTTCTAGAAGGAATAGAAACAGTATATCATCTAAAGAAATATGTCATTATTAGGTCTCTTTTCCATAATAGGAATGTCAAAGTTCTTAATGGAATCATAGCTTGGATACCTATGTGTTCTTTAACTAACTCTATAGGACCCACTAGCTTGGTACCTAAATTTTATGTTTGATTGTCTGTAGGAGCGTCGTGTCTCTGCAAAAAGATTGTGGTTCCTAGATAGTAGTTGGTTAAGACATATGACAGGAGACACTTCTATGTTTATCAAGTTCGATCATAAAGAAAGTAGTCATGTCACGTATGGAGACAACATAGGAGGTAAAATATTAGGATAAGTTGTTGTGGAAAATTCCTCCACAATTACTAAATAATGTGTTCCATTGGTTAAAGTCTTAGACACAATTTAATTAGAATTATTCAATTATGTGACGAGGGGTATTTTGTTTGAAATAAATATGTTCATACTCATACTCCTTGGGTTTTGATGATAATAAAAGTACCAAAAGAACAAAGGGCTATACTAATGTTTGATTAAGTGTGCAGGTTCATTAAAGCTAGTTATCAACTTGGTTCTGACCCATTTAAATAACTTGTAAAGAAGAAGCATGAAAGTTAGATTTCAAAGGATCATAATTTGAATTTCTAATAGAACCTCAAGAGCCATATGTTTTCAGCTTTTGATGATTAAATAGAAACTCAGTTGCAACATTAACTTTGCCTCTAATAATTCAAACGAAACTTCAAGCGCTCTGTTGGAGACATAGTACAAAGCTCTTTTGTCTGTACTCTGTGCAAAAAGAACCTACATCTTGTCAACGACTAAAATTATGGAGAAAGTCAAATAGAGGTTTTAGCACAAGGCTCGAGGCTGAATGATATGATTTCTTCAGTCTATCACTCCATGGCTATGGACGCCTTACTTGAGAAAGACATAAATAATAAAAAGATTATTTAGAAGATGAAGATCCTCATCATACCAAATCCAACACCTATCTCTCACAAACTTCTTCTTCAGCAAAGAAACTTGTGCAAGCAACTTCCAAAGTCTCTTTTTGTTCCCTCTATATAAGGAGCTTGAGTTTCAAAATAAGTAACAACAAGAAAAGAAACATACAACACGTCTAAACCAGAACCTTCATGTTCTCTAAGATATTGTATATAATTGTTGTATTTCACATAGACTTGAGAGTTTCTTAGACATATATATCTTATAAATCTCAAAATGGTCTTTGTGTGTGTTGGTTTAATTGTACCTCTGATTGTATATCAAGTACATCTTATTGTAAATCCTAAACAAATTATTTAGTATTCATAAAATTCTCAGGCCAAGTGTTTCAGCAAAGATGTCATGGACTGTTAGTTTCAGAAATGAATTCTCTTTCAGGTATGATTAAGAAAGAAGTCTTTGTTTGTGGGTTTGGGAAAGGAAGTCTCTTTCTAGTGTGATTGAGCAAGGAAGTCCTGAACAGTTGGTTTAGGAAAAAAGTCTCTTTCTGGTGAGATTGAGCAGAACTAAACTCATATTCTGATTATAGTAAAAATCTCTTGCGTGGCAAGAGAACTAAACTATTCTCGTTATAGAGAAACCAATATAACCTTTGTGTCTGATTTACTTATTTCTTCTGCACTTTAAATATTTTATTGCTGCATAGTCTAGCTTAGAATCTGAACTTGGTCAAATTTCGAAGCTAATCTTTTTAAAAAGCATAAGTTATCAGATACACAATTTAACCCCTCCTTCTGGTGTATTTTCTCACCTTCAATTTGCATCTGAGTAAGGTATGTGCTTGATACTTAATAGTGGTACAGAAAAAGATCCTGAAGAGAAAAGCATACTAGATAAGAGATACTGGTGATAGTCATGTCACTGTCACTACTATTCCACATGATTATAGTGCTCAAGAAAAGATTCATTATTTTTCTAAACCACATGCATTCAGTGGTGACTCTACTCACTTTGAATGGTGGAAGAGAAAAACATACACTTACATCATTGGCCTTGATGATGAGTTATGGTACATCCTTGAGGATGACATTGAAATTGAAGTGAATTGTGTGGAAAAGGTTGCTGATAAAAAAGTTCTCACACTAACTCAAAAGAAAGTGCACAGGAAACACCATAGAGTAAGAGGTATTATTGTTGATACTCTACCTCACTTTAAGTATATAAAAATCATAGATAAGTCAACTGCAAAGACTATCTTTGATTCATTATGTGCTACCTATGAAGGTAACCAGCAAGTGAAAGAGGCTAAGCTAAACCTTCTGGTTCACCAATATGAACTCTTCAAAATGAAGGATGATGAAGACATTGAAAGCATGTTCTTTAGGTTTCAAGTTCTTGTATCAGGCCTTCAAGTTTTGAACAAGAGTTATACTTCAGCAAATCATGTCAAGAAGATTCTAAGGAGTCTTCATGTAAGATTCAGACCTAAAGTAACGGCTATTCAGGAAGTTAAAGATCTGAATACTTTAATCCTTGAAAGCCTGATAAGAAATATTCAGAGCCATGAAATGGAACTAAATTGAGATGCGCCTGTGAAGAAGTCCAAATCACTGGCTTTAAGATCTTCTGTTGAGAATCCTAGCAGTAAAACTCACAGATATTCAAAAATTAGTAAATCAGAAGAAGCTTCTGATGAATGAACTTCTGATGATGAAAAAATAGCCTTTATCATTAAAAGGTTTCAACAAATTTCCAAAAGGAACAAGAGATTATCCTATAGGAACAGTGGCTTCAGAGGCTCTAGTTCCAGAGACAAAGAATATGACCAAGAGATCTACTACAACTGCAACAAACCTAGTCACTTCATATCTGATTGTCCTGATCTATAGAAGTATAAGTCAAAGAAGGGAAGCTTCCAGAAGGACAAATTCATAAATAAGTTCAAGAAGAGTCTCATGGCAACATGGGATGAACTTGATAATGAAGGAACTTCTGACAAAGATGAAGGAGAAGAAAATCTGGCATTGATGGCTCTCACATCATCTGATGTAGAATCTGAATCCTGCTCTGGTTTAGAATCAGACGAAGAAAATGAGATATTTTCTAACTTATCTAGTTTTGATTTTATTTCCTTCATTCAAGACCTCGTGTGTCATGGCAAAGACAAAGAAAGACACATGAAAATCTTAAAGAGAGATAATAATCTTTTGAAAGAAGAATTAAAAATGTCTCAGGAAAATTTTGAATCTCTTAAAAAGGATCATAAGTCTCTCATAGATAAAGCTTATGATAAATTTGTAGATGAGCATGAGATAACTCTTCATAAATTTATCACAACGGGTCTTGAAATAACAAAACTTGCTTCCATGGTCTATGGAGTAAGTAAGAGAAAAAGATAAGTTTCGGGTTATAATGGAGATTCCTTCAGAATTTAACTCTTAAAGAAACCCTCAGATCCTTCTTCTTCAAGAAGTGCTCAAACAATGCTAAAAACTTATTTTGTGCCTGCATTTGATAAGGGTAAGAATCTGATCTAGTCTGAAGCCAAGATTACTGATTCAAAAGGTCTAACTAAATTTACACTTGAGACTTCAAAGTCAAAGGTACTAAAGAACTCAGTTCCCAAGAATCAACAATCTAAAGTTCATATCAGATTAGAACCTAAGGTTTAAAAGTCAAATGTTCAGAGGTTTTTAGAACCAATGACCTCTAAGTCAAAGGTTCTGAAAAACTGAAACAAATGAACTATAGACCAAAGTTTCTGGAAGATTCAGAAACTCGTGTCAAGACTCATCCAAGACAAAAAAAATTATAAACCAAAAGTCTGGATTGAGGCTAGGCACTACTATCAGGCAAAGGCACAATACAAGAAAAATCATGTTAGAACTAACCATAGAGGACCCATAAGAGTATGATTGCCTAGATCTCAAATTATATTTGATGCAGATATGCCCAAAGGAAGAAACAAAGATACTATTCTAATACCATGATAATGGATGTCTATTAGATACAAAATAAAAAAGACGTACATTCCAAATCCCGACACTGAAAGAGGAAGCAAGTGTGGATTTTGGAAAGATCCATAATGGATAGATTATGGCTATAGATTCTATTAATTCTTTGGTTTATTCGGTTCATCCAAAAGATCATTATTGGAACAAAGTGGCATTTGAAAATAATCTGGATGAAAAAACTGAAGTAATTAAAAAAAGAAAGTTAGAATCTTTATGTATCAGTCTGAGCTCTAAATGGGAACTTCTAAAGAAGTTCAATCTTAAAGACTGATTATATCTGAGCTAAGCAATTCCTACATAAATCATGCTTCTCAGATCATTAAGAAGAGTTGCATCAAAGATGGATTATTTATAAATCACTTTTTGTGAATATCCTTGTTGTCGCCTATAACACGTGTCTCTCTGTAATAATTCACGCGTTTGACAATTGTCTTGCATGCTCAGTAGTTGAATAGGAAAACTGTAGGGTTATGATGATAATTTTGTCCTATGTGTCATCATTTCTTAAATTATCCTTTATTCATTTATTGTTGCATATTTCTTAAAAAATCTCTTTTGCCCACCCTGTCACTCATCATTATCACACACAGCTCTGAAGGATAGAAAAACACAAGAAAGGGGGTTTGAATTGGGGATTTCAAAAAATAAGGCTATAAAACACGTTGGTTATTCTATTTCATTTTGAACTCAAAACTACTCTAGTCCACCCGCAAAAGTGATTTTGCCTCTCTCAATTGAGGTCTTAATCCACTAATCACAAATGATTACAATTCAAGAAGACAATTGTCAATGTCTTCTTGAGATCTAACCATAACTTGGTTTCTCAAGGAAATACAACTAAAAATAATTATACAATGTGTTTGAGTTTTCTTCTAACAAGCTTTATCACAACTGTGATGTTTACACAAATTTGCAGCATAATTATAATTCAAGAGATAAAAATAATAGAGAGTTTAGGTTGATCTTATTTGATATGCGTGTGAGTGTTCTCTTGATCCATCTTCATTGTCTCCTTTAAATAGAACAAGTATTTGATTGTTGGAGACATAATATTCTGATTTTGGAAGGTTGTTGATTTGAGATTTGATTTTCTTTCCAAAAATACAGATCTTGTTCCAGCCATAAATTTTCCAGCCGTTACTTTAAAAATGCCATTAATGTGATGTCTGATCTACGCCATTTCAGAGTATCTTGAGCTAATTGCTTGTAATCAGAGATTTCAATATGATAGTTACATTTGAAGCTTCTTTGTTCTTTCATAACTTTATATATCTGAGTATTAACCAGCAGCTTGGTGCTTGAGAAGGTTGACTGTCAGCATCAAAACCTCTCTTTCTTGCGTGTTGTTTTAGCTTCACTTCAGAGCTTCATATATGTTCTTCTTCTTCAGAGCTCTATATGTAACTTTTCACGTCATTAAGTTTCTACTTTCATCATAACATCTCTGTAAATTCAATCAAATGATTAGAGTGCATAATTATTCTACACAATAATCATGTATTTTTTATCATCAAAACTATTAATTGGATGTAGAACCAAACTATGTTCTAACAAGCTCTACACTATTTTCCTACACTTTTTGTCTCTCTAAAAAACTCCAAATCTAATCCATGGCATCCTCTTCATCACCATCAGTTCCTATTAATGTGGATTCAGAAGATAGTCTTCAGCTTAGACCCATGACCTTAGTATTTAGAAGAGATGATCTCAAGTTAATCATTGAACAAGTTGTGGATTTCGATAGCTTTGCTACGAATGGGTATAAACTAAAGGAATTCTTTGAAAAACAAGGTTTGATGAACTACTTCAATATTTTAAATGGTACAACATATTCACTCTTAGTCATAGATTTTTGGGTCAAGGTTAAAGTCTATGATGAATACTCTGCAATGGTTGAAGAGAGAAATGCTATGGAAAATGACAAAACTTTGAAGGGTAAAATAAGTTAAAAATGAGATTGAAGGAATTCAAGTGTACTGATATAAGGTCATCATTCAATGGAGTAAACATCACACTCACTCAGGTTAACATTGCTCAAGTGATGGGAATTAATAATTCTGGAATCGCCAAATTTGACTTAACCCACGCGTCGAAGATTGCTTCCGAAATAAAATAACTTCTTTTTAAAATAGATTCTGATTATGGAAAAGTGAAAAACATGTATATTGACTACAAGCATCTCTTCAAGACCGTTATCAATTGTCTGATTCTAAGAGATGGTAGTTTTGATCAAATCTCGTGGGAAAAATATTTCCCATGGTTTCTAATCACTGACCAATCCATCAATCTTGATGTCTATATCTTTAATCACCTATGTGAATCTATCAAAGAATGTCAGAAACATCATAAAAGAAGTGTTCCTTATGCCAGACTGCTCTCTTAAATATTCTACCAATGGATATTGACTGACCTAATGAAGAAAATCAAGAATGGTGAGAATCTAGAAATTTGTTATGGAAATATTCTCTTTACAAATGTGTTGGCTAACATGCAAGTTCTAAAGAAGAAACATGTGGTGATGATTGATGATACTATCACAATCAAAAGAGATGAAAATAGATAATACATGAGTAGTTTCCATGTGATCACCAAAGATGATAATCCTGAAGCTATAAGAGAGCACATATTAATGGTTCAAAGAGAAATCAAAGTTATTATGACCAGGGATAATGTACATGATATATTTGCTGATGTATCTATCAAGAAATGGAAAAGAAAGCTGATTATTTCATATAAAGGAAGAGACACTCAGAAGCCTGCTAAGAAGAAGCTTCTCAGTGATGCTAAAAAAGCACTAAGAAAGGGAGTGGAAGAGGTGGACACCTCTACACTAGTCTTTCCAACTAAAACAATAAGTGGTAAAACTCTTGTCCCTTTGAAGAAAAAGGAAATAGTAGTAGTATTTCCTGATGATGATGAGGAAGAAGAAGCACCTTTGATAAGGAAAGTAAGACAACAGGTGGACATTATTATGTCAACTATGTCCATATCATGTTTAAAGGTTCTTGTAGAAAACTCTACACCTAATTCTAATGAGTTTATCCAGGGTGTCGAAAATGTCCTAAGGGATAAGTTGGGATCAATATTTGAATCAGTAACAACATCTCATAAGGTCACCAAATTTGTTCAAGAGGTTATTGATGTGTCAAATACTATTTCTCTCGAAGACTCTGAAAGGACTGTCTCTGATATTATCACTAAGACTGTTGATAACTCAACTAAATAACATGTGGATGCTGAAGCAGGTTCAGAGAAGCTTGAGGTAGAAGATTTGGTTTATACAGAAGAACCTCTGATTGTTGAAGTTACATCAAGTGACCTTATTGATCCTCTGGTTAATTCATCTCTAAAATCTTCACCATTAATGAGAAAGTCTCCTACCCCCACATCTTCAGACTCAAACCATACATATATCTCACATTCACCAATTAATCCACTGCCATCAAAAATATATCCCACCTTCACCAATTAATCCACTGCCATCAAACAACTCGTCTCCATCAAACAACCTAGCTAGAATACCTTGTCAACCATCACCTTCTCAAGAAACCTATGATATTTATATTGTTCAGAAAACTTTTGATACATTGTTTGATGTCTCTTCAGAACATCCTATAATTGAATCACCCTCTGACCAAATATGCCCGCCACCTCTTTTAGTTGAACCTCTAAAAACCTTTACTACTGAATCTTTAGCGTCTAACTCTCATTCATCCAGTTCTTCAACAGAAGATACTCAAAGTCATCATGTTGATGAAACTGAGTATATTGTAGAAACTCAACCTAATACCCACCTAGAAAATCAACTACAAATTGAATCTCTTTCTAATCCTCAACCCTCATCTCCAGTCATAGAAGTCGCCCTTGTAGCATAAGGTCTCACATAATAACTTTGAAATTGGAAATAACATTGTTTTTACCCCCACTCCCCCCTCTACCTCACTTTTAGATAATATAAATCAAGTCATATCCATCCATATTCTTTCTCAAATGGATAAGTTCAGAATTGGATTCTATAACAAGGTCATATGGTTGGTCTATAATAGACATGGTACATCTGATACTACAGCCTATGCTACAAGTTTGAATGGTTTCAAACTCTCTGTTGACTCTATCACAAATAGTTTGAAAAATTTTCTCATCTGAAGTTGTTGCTTCAGTAAATCAGAGGAGAGTTCATCTTGAAGTTAGATTGGCTTTTGTGGCAAACACAAAAGTTCAGATGGGCACTCAAATTCAAGACACGAGGTCTCAGATATCTAATATTTTTTATCATCAATAAATGGTGGATGCTCATCTTAGCTGTATGGTTGCTAAGCAAGAGGAAATGGGATCTTATGTGAATACTATTCTGGATCTTTTAAATAAACCTTAGGATTAGGATCTAGAACCCTTATATTTTTTCTTTATATATGTTTTTTTCTGAATCTTTTTATGCTTATGATTGTTAATGTTAAGTATATGCATCTATTATTTCTCTTTAGTATCTTTTTCTCTCTCTACTCTATTTACTTTTTATTGATGACAAAAGGGGGAGAAATATGAAAGTATTTAAAGAGTATGATAAAAACATTTTGAACCTAATTGAATAAACTTATGCTATGTGCTAAAGTTTATTTAGATTCTGAACCCACTTCAATCAACTTGTGAACATGTGCTTAATAATTTTTTTTTAAAATAAAAATCTTAATAACTCATATAGGACTAAGGGGGAGCTTACAAAACTCAACCTATGTTTTATTTGAATCATAGAGAGCTTACAAACCTCGAGCTCTTATGTTGTCAAGTTACTAAAACCGATTTAAATAATTTTGATAGGACTTAGGTGGAGCTTACAAACCTCAACCTATGGACGGTTAGACTCAGGGGAAACTTACAAACCTCAAACTCTGATATTGTCAAATTATTGAAACTAGCCAACTACTTGCTCTTAAATACTTATGTTTGTCATCATCAAAAAGGTGGAGATTGTTGGAACAAAATTTGTTCATGCTCATAATCCTTAATTTTTGAAGATAAAAAAAGTACTTAAAGAACAAAAGGGTATAATAATGTTTGATTAGTGTGGAGGTTCATTAAAGCTAGTTATTAACTTGGTTTTGACCTAGTTAAGTAACTTGTAAAGAAGAAGCATGAAATTTAGATTCCAAAGAATCAAAATCTGAATTCCTAATAGAACCTCAAGAACCATATGTTTTCGGCTTCTGATAATCAAATAGAAACTCAGTTGCAACATTGACTTTGCCAATAATAATTCAAATGGAACTTCAAGTGCTCTGTTGGAAACATAATACAAAGCTCTTCTATTCGTACTTTGTATAAAAGCAGCCTCTATCTTGTCAATGACTAGAATTATGGAGAAAGTCAAATAGATGTTTTAGCACAAGACTCAAGGCTGAATGATTAGATTTCTTCAGTGTATCACTCCATGCCAATAGACTCCTTACTTGAGAAATACACAAAGGATGAAGAGATTATTCAGAAGATGAAGATCCTCACCGATCCAACTATAACGTCTCTCTCTTGGAAACTGCTTCTTCAGCAAAGACACTTATGCAAGCAACTTCCGAAGTCTCTTTTTGTTCCATCTATATAAGGAGCTGAAGATTCAAAATAAGTAACAATAAAAAAGAAACATACAACACGTCTGAACAGGAACGTTCATGTTATCTAATCTATTTGTATATAGTTGTTGTATTGCACATAGAATTGAGAGTTACTTACACTTGTATATCTTAGAAATCTCAAGAAAGGTCTTTGCGTGTGTTGGTTTAATGTACCTCTGATTATATATCAATTACATCTTGTTGTAAATCTTAAACAGGTTGTTTAGCATTTGTAAAAGTCTCAGGCCGAGTGTTTGAGCAAAGAAGTCCTGAAGTGTTAGTTTGGGAAAGGAAGTCTTTTTCAGGTGTGTGATTGAGCAAGAAGTCATGGACTATGGGTTTGGGAAAGGAAGTCCCTTTCTAGTGTGATTGAGCAGGGAAGTCATGAATAGTTGGTTTAGGAAAGAAGTCTCTTTTAAGTGAGATTGAGTAGAAAGTCTTGGACGAGTGTGTCTAAGCAAATTTTAATCAGATTCTGATTATAGTAAAAATCTCTTGTGTGGGAAGGGGACTAGATTACTCTCGTTATAGAGGAACTAGGATAATCTTTGTGTGTGATTTACTTATTGCTTATGCACTTTAAATATTTCGATGCTGCATACTCTAGCCTAGAATCTGAACTTGGTCAGATTCAGAAGCTAATATTTTGAAAAAGCATAAGTTATCTGATACACTATTCAACCCCCCTTCTTTTGTATTTTCTCACCTTCATATTCTTTTGTTTTCTATAGCTTGATTTCTTAATTGAGCATAAGGCAAGTAAAATAATTATGTTTAAGGGTTCTAGGGTTGATAATATATATTTGATTTACTTGGATGATGTGTCAATGTATGGTACTAAATGTTTAATCACTAAGAATGAATATTATTGGTTATATCATATACGTCTGGGACATGTACATTTTTACTTAATAAAAAGGTAGAATATAAGAATCTAGTAGTTGGTCTACCAAAACTAAATTTTTCTAAAGTTAAACTTTGTGATGCTTTCCAAATGGGAAAGCAAACGAGAGTGTCTTTTAAATTTAAAAAGATTATTTCCATTTCAAAACCTCTCGAGCTTCTTCATCTAGACTTGTTTGGCCCTTTTGGGACAAGAAGTTTAGGCGGTAGCTATTACGGATTGTAATTGTGGATGATTATTCTAGATTCATTATGACATTTTTATTAGCCTATAAGGAAGAAACTTTTCAAGATTTCGTTGAGCTTGTTAAGCTTGTCCAAGAACTCCATAACAAAATGGTGTTGTTTAGTGCCAAAATTGTGTTTTAGAAGAATTGGCTCAGACAATGATAAGCGAAATGAGTTTCGCTAAGTACTTTTGGGCGGATGAGATTAACAATGTATGCCATGTCTTAAATAGGGTGGTCATCCGACCAATCCTAGATAAGACACCTTATGAGGAGAAGACACCTTACGTAGTTCTTAGTAGAAAACCATATATATGTTGGTTGATTTCAGTGAACTTTGTTTAGGTTGATTCTAGAAGTTAAATGTTGCTTGTATTCTTGTGCGTTATAGGCTTAAATGTTTGTTTGTAATGCGGTAGAATGGATAAAACATTATTCGTTTGTGAAAAATTTTGCAGTCGTGCTAAGGCAGAAAAAGATAGGTTTGATTGGTTGAGATTGATTTTAGGTGGATGACGAGTAATTGGTTCAAGAAAAGTGTACACTAAGCCTTCGATACTCGGGGTTTACAAAGGATATGCATCCAATTGTCCTTTTCATCCATGTTGGGTTTATGAAAAATATTTGCGAAATACGAGTAACCGTATGGAACAAAGTTTACACGTTACGCTCATTTACTCGGGATTTCAAAAGAATCTACATCCAATTGTCCTTTTTATTCCAAGTTTACTTAAGTATTTTAGGCGGTAGACAAATAATCATTTTGAACAAAGTGTACACTTTACGCCCGACTATTTGAGGTTTCAAAAGGATGTGCATCCAATTGTCCTTTTTTAATCTGAGTTTATTCCGAAAAAAGTTTTGAAGTGTGTTCGATTAAATTTGAAAAATGGACTTGATGTTTATCAAGTGTTTGATTTGATTTTTGAATCGAAAATGATTTGATTGCGAAATGATTTTGAAAATGGCTTGATGTTGATCAAGTATTTTTTGCTTATTTTGATTTGATAGTAAGAATAAGCTTGATGAAATGTAACATAAAATATCGAAAGGTGCCACAAAAACTAAATGAGTTAACATATGCAAAGGTAAAACATATAGACACGGATTGAGTTGACATTAGGCCGCGAATTGAGTTCACGTAACGCGAGGACGAGAATTGAGTTCATGTAACACGAGGATGTGCGATACAAAGTCGTCAACAAAAAATTAAAATCTGATTTAAACGCAATGAAATCAAAATGTTGCACACAAACATTAATAGCAAGGTGATAGCGCAAAACACGGTCTTTGCAATTAAATCAAAATGTGAATAACACATAACGCAACGAATCGTATCATAATGAAAAGTAATGTCACATGACAAAAAAAAGTAGGGAAAGAAAACTAGAGTTGACGCCATGATGAACTACCAATAATATATACATGTCTGAGTTAAACGTGACGAGAATAAAATCAAAATGTCGCGCTCAAGCAAAAGCTATCAACAAAACTAAACTAAATATGTGCAACACTTTCTGAGCCAATTTCGACATAACAAAAAAAACAAAGGCAACAACAACACAATACACATATTACAACATCAGAAATCATGATCAAATCGAAAAATCCAGAAAGTCACTAATACAAAATGTGTGTATCATGTAGAATCAAAACGTAAATCATCATAACGTATGCATTCATAATGTAAAGTTGCAGACAAAAATGAGTTTGAATTCAATTAACACTAAAAACATGCATATATACAAACAACATTACGTTGCAAAATCAAAGTTCAAACTCGATTTTGACACGATAAAAACACAACCAGCAGCATAATACAAACCAAAAGTTTATAACATTATAGAATTAACAATAACAAAAATCCTGCAAAACCAACAACAATATACATAATAGACTCTATTGTTTTATGTTTTGAAAATTTTTCCACCGAAGAAATTACCAGGTTGAGTCTTGGAGTAGGTCACTCTCTTTAAGACATTTCGCGCCACTACCCAAAATTTTGCAAAGTTGTCAAACTTCCACACCACCTCCAGAATAAAACAACCCAATTCTATATTGTACGATTAATACTTGCACGGTAGATAATCGGTCTAGAAATACATCCTCTGATGGTACTAAGACCATTTGAATATGGTATAAATACCCTTGTAGTATCTGGTGTGACCACCAGTCGTAATAATTTCTCAAACCAATAGAAATTTCAGTAATTCTCCTAAGATAATTCAATAATGGTCATTTGATCACTCAAAAGGATATCTAAAACAAAGATAAATTTTAATAATTCTCTAAAGAGAATCCAAAAATTATACTTGATAATTTCTAAACCTAAGCGAGAAAAAATTAACATTATTCTCTAAGGAGAATTCAAGAAAGTACTCATAAAATTCAACGAGTAGAAAGAAAGAGAGAGAAGTTGGTGCTTCGACAGATCAAAAGACGCGGAGTTATGAAATTGAGAAAGGAAAAACTCAACAAAAGGAGTTTTTGGTGTCTTTTGGAATAAAACATGTGCAATCCTTATATAGTGAAGTAAGTTAGCCAAGGAATGTATTCTAAGGAATGTGGAACTTAGATTTTTTTCAATTAACACACAACCACACAAAAATTTCTAACAATGTGGGACTTAAGGAATTTTTTAAGTTCAGCATATTAGAACATGAAGATATATATATACACAAAAGCAATAGATAAAATGGAATCTGGATCATCTACCCAACACGGAAACAAAAGTGTTGATGCTGATACGTCAAATGTCTATAAAACTTTATGCAAAAACTTTACATTAGTAGCTGCAATCACTCAATAGTCTGATCCAGCAACGGCAACATGAGATCCTCCATTGTTTTGTCATATTGAAATCAAATGACGCATTCTTTAGATGTTGATGATATTATGTGCGGTTAGTTAGAGTGAGTTGAGGGTGGTGGCTGGTTGCATGATAATGTAAGGCGGAGGTGGAAGTCAGGTTGTTGTTATGGTGGTTTTATGAAGAAGAGTAAGAGGCAGAAGTTGAATTGCGAGAGAGATTTGAATCTCTGATCGGTGGTTTGTTAATGGTGAAGTAGTGTGTAATAGGATGGGATATTGACTTTTTAGAATTTTATCACAAATGTAATACGGTGGGAAAACTGACTTGTTTTTGCATATTATCGCAAATCTTGCGGATAACAAGAGTCGCCATCGAATTTTCTTTTATCCAATAAGGAAAGGGTGAAAAGAACAGGAAAGACCTTTGAGATTTTCTTGAGTTCATGGGGTAGGTTATGAAAAGGGAAGGTGTTAGCACCCTTTCCATCTGTAGTTATCTACGGGCTCTTAATCACTTAGCTAGCTTTGTTTTAAAAATTGATTTGTGTTGTGCCTGTTTGAAAATATTTTGAAAAATGCCTAAGTATGGTAAACTTTGTAATGATTCTTGTATCAGTCCTCAAGAACGTGTACAAAGTGTTTGGAAATATTTGTTTTGAAAGTGATGTGTGAGGAAAAAATTTGTGAGCAAGCGATTAAAAGTATCCTACCTACTCAAGGTTGTTCTTGTTATTTTCCTCATTCTTTAGATAGTGTTATTCTACCATTAGTTAGTAGGAAGCTCTATCGTTGGATGTGAAGGGACATTCGAGGGTCATCGTATAGTCATAAAGGCAGCTCGTAGAGACGCTTTAGCAATTTATCGTAAAGGACTAAGATCGTTTACCGAAGGCAGCATCGTAAGGGTCATCGAGGGACTGTGATCTTTTTAACTGAGGGTCTTTGCTAAGGCATCCCCATGTTCGAGGGACATGAATGTTTTTATTCGAAGGCAATAAGTGGGGTTACCCCAGAGGTGAGTGTGTGAGACATGATTCAATTCAGTTATTTGATCTTGATTAGGGTTATATAGCGTTTTGTGTTAGATCTTACCATACATGCCCTAATTACTAACAGTTATAAGGAAAGCAGTAAATTGCGGAAAGTAAAGGTGCGGAAAGTAAACCTAAACTATTACAGGGCTTCGAGAGTGGGGATACAAAACCATAAAATCGGGGGAAAAGGAAAGTAAACCCTAATTAACTATTACATGCTGTAGCAGATACATAATTGGGAAAATAAACTAATGCAAAAGTAAATACGTGAAGATTGTAAAAGAGAAAATGGTAAAATTGTTTTGGTAATTGCATGACGAAAAAGTTTTGATAATCATCCTAAAGTCTAATTGATTTTAATTAATCACAAAAGTTAGGTAATTTAAATTAATCGAAATCCTAAAATCTAAGTTGATTTTAATAGATTAAAAAAAGTTAGGTAATCGAAACCCTAAAATCTAAGTTGATTTTAATTTAATCGAGAAAACCTAAAAAATCAAATTAGGGTTATTTAAATAAAACTAAAATTAAATTGAATTGATTAAATTAAAATATATATATATATAATTAAAGCCTAAAATTAATTTAGGGTTTTGTTCAAAAATGTTTTTTTGAAAAAAAGGTTTTAAAGAAAAAGGGTGAAAAAGAGTGAGAAATATATATTGACCAAAAGATTAGGGGTGGGTGTTGAACCCACGCCCTCAAGAATTCTCCACGCCTAACATACCATCAGGATAATGCGCTGGTTGTGTCAAGGTAACAGGTTCAGCGCATCATATGCTAAACCTGCAAAAATAATGAAAACATGAAAAAATTAGCAAAACCGAGGATCAAACCCGTGACCTGGGAGAGGAGTGACTTAGCGTGTGCGTTTCTACCACTAGGGTGGCTATAAATTCGTTTATATAAATCAAACAAGAAATATAAATATAAAACATGATTATGTTGACCGGAGAGGCGTCAGAGCTCTAGCTCTGGTCGTCTTCTCCGATTTCCTGCTCCTTCAAATACTTGCAAAATCAAAACATTAGTGATCCAGAAACGTCTTACCTCCCGAAATCAAGGGTTGTGAATCTAATGGGAGTATTTTGTAAGGCTAAAACGCAAGGGATTAAGAGTTATAATGAAAACATGTGAAATCGGTGCTATCATGGTGGTTCACGATTCAACATGCATAGGATCATGGTGATGATCTAGACATGTTCAAATGCACCTCAGAAACATGTTAGTAACACCAATATGATTTAAAACGATACAAAAATTAAGATATGAAATTAACAAAGTTATGCAATCGGATATGCATGGCATGGTGTTTTCATGCGTTTTGGACCCTCAAGATCAGTCCAACCTTACTCTGCAGGGTTGTTAGGAGTGAATGGAATGGAGATCTTGTAGTGAAAGGGTTGGTAACAAGAGTTTTGAAACTCTAGGGGTCTTGAAAGAATTGAATTTACTTCAAAATGGGCTTTGGTTGGAGAAAATCTGATGAAGCATGTGAAAGTTATGCTTGGTCAAAGTTCAGTTGACACTCCTAAGGCAACCCTAATTTAGCAACTTTTGACTTTTGGTGATTTGAGGGTTTTTCTTGAGGAATCATGATCAACCCTTGATAAGATGATGAATATGACTTCAAAAATTTTATGGTGGCCAAAAATCTTGAAGTTTGACTGTATGTTGACCATAATTGACTTTTTACCCAATATAGTTGATTTTCAGTCATCTGAGTCATTGATTGAGCAAACTTGTGATGCAAGACTTGAAATTTGACATGAGAATTCTTTGAAGCATATGAGGAGTCATGAAAACCACTTGAAGCCTTGGAAAACCAATCTTCCTTGAGAAATACAAAACCCTAGTTGTGTGTCCATTGCTTAGGAGAAGAACTTGTCTGATCAATTCTTGAGTAACCTTGAGCATTTGAGAACCCTAGGAGAATGTTTTGAAGAGAAAAGAAGGGAAAATTTTGGGGTACAACAGCTGGCCCTATTCAATCTTCTTAAACCTGAAGGGTTAGATTGGCATGTCTGCCATTCGTGACTTGAAGGTAGAAGATAATTGAACACTTAAGTGCCCAAAAATTTGCACTCGCCTGTGTAGGAAGAAACATTGTTGGTCGATTATAGCAGGAATGGGCTTAAAGATGCCATGTGGAGAGTGACGGGATGTCGTTAGAGATAGGCTTATAGATGCCATCCAGAGTAACTGTTGATAGGAATATCAGAATAAGTCTATGCTTGACTTTGCCTTAGAGAATGTATTTGGAATGAGTCAATGTCCGACTTTGTCCAAAAGAATATCAGAGTGAATCTACGCTTGATTTTATCTGAATGATGTACTAGAATGAGTCTACACTCGACTTTGTCTAGAAGATACGTTTGGAATAAGTCTACGCCAGTTTTTGTGCAAAAAGAATATTAGAATAAATCTACGCTTGATTTTATCCGAATGATATACTAGAATGATTTTACGCCCGACTTTGTCTAGAAGATACATTTGGGATGAGTCTACGCCCGACTTTGTCCAAAAAGAATATCAGAATAAATCTACACTTGATTTTATCCGAATGATATACTAGAATGAGTTTACGACCGACTTTGTCTAGGATGATGTACTAGAAGATGTTTACGCCCGACTTCATCTAGAAGAGGTATTGGAAGGAGTCTACGCCTGACTTTTTTCCAAAAAGAGTATCAGAAGGAAATTTACGCTTGACTTCATCTGAATGATGCACTAGAAGATGTCTACGCTCGACTTCATCTAGAAGAGATATTTTTCAGAATGACTCTCTAGGGAAAGTGCTTAAATAGCTACTTGTCAGATTTAGTCTCTGAGGTAAATGCTTGTCAAAATTCAATTTCTGAAGGAAATTGTCTGGTCATGGAGATAGTCACCCCGTCCTGTTTCAGGAATTACTCTGTGACCTGTTAGAAAATTATTGATGATGTTCGACTATTTGTGAACTTTACCTGAAAAGATAGAGTTAGTATTTATGCAATGTCATGATGTATGTATTGCATTGTGTAATGATGTTCTTAAAGCAAATGAGAGCGTGATATATGCGTTTCATATGCATATGATATGATAAATGATGTATGAATATGAGATGTTGTTGAAGTGTATTGGTAGCTTTATATAACATTTTTTATCGGGAAAATAAATCCCAGACTACTACTGGGGATGGGGACAGTAATTATTCAATCTTGTTTAGAATGTATCTACTGGGGACTCCTGCTTGCTGTTTGAGGAAACTCCACTGGGGAATTTGATTTCTGCTTGGGGAGAAGAGTTCAATAACATTGGTCATTCATCACTCTGCTGGGGAGTTTAATTCTTATATACCCTGAATGGGGATATAAGAGATGGATAACCTTCTGAGGTGCTGTTTGACTGAGTTTTTGATATGGATGCTGACTCGTCTGGGGAGGATAAGATTAACTTATATCTAGTCTGGTCTTAGATTTCATAGCAACTCTCTGGGGATAGTAGTCTAGACTACCCTTTGCTGGAGAGTGAAGTTTTGCTGGTGATTTGTAGCAGTCAGAGTGATAGACTCTCGTAGGGGAGACTATCCCGTTGGGGAAATAAACCTTGTTGGGGAAATAAACCATGTTGTAAAAAACACTCTGTTAGGGAGATAAACCCTGATGGAGGAATATATTCTGCTAAGGAAATGAGCATTGCTGGAGAAGAGAGTTTTGTAGGGGATTTTATAGTGCTGGAGAAATAAAATTAGTTGGGGAAAAGAATTTATGTGAACTGTATTAGTGACATACTCTCTGACGAGGATGGTGAGTCTGTAGGTTGGCGACATCACCGGGGGAAAGGTCATACTTCTCTATCTGCTAGGGGAATGTGTTGGTGAGTATGATTAGGATATTTCAGACTTGTCGGGAATGCATCCTTGTTGAAGACGAGCTTGTGAAGATGACTCTGCGAGGGATAATCTTATGGGAACTGCTCTGTGGGGACTATGGATGACTTAAACGTTATCCCATCTCCTGGAGTCTTGAGTAAATACTTATTCTTGTTTTTATGTATATATTTATTAATAGTAATCATATTCATATGGATATGTTCATTCAATTTAGTGATTGGACGTCTTTGCAAACGAAACAGAAAAAGTAAAACAAAATTTAAATTTTGAAATTATTAATATTGATAGTTTGCCTATAAACAGGCGATTGTTGTACAAAGAGACAGAAATCCTCGTAAGAGGAAATCGTCATGAAATGAAAGGAGTGCAAAATATATAGCTAGTGTAAATGATCTCGTCATGTTTCAACTCTGCTATTGCCTCCATGTCTTTAAGCATTTCATCCCTTGCTGTCAGAAGAAGTTGACTGAATCGATTTGTAACATTTGAACTTGTCATTGGTAATAAAGCTGGCTGCAAGTGATCCAACGGGACATAGTCATACGTTTCAATCCCTAATTTTTTTCCTAGACCGCCCTTTCAGGTTTTTAGTCCACCGGGATACCCTTTTTTGCCCAAGCCTTCTTTTCAGGTTTTTGACTTGTTGGGTGTACAGTCTTTTATATATATCCCTGATTTTTGTCCGAACCCTTTTGGTTCGTCGGGATGCCCTTATTTTTGCCTAGGCCAGTCAACCTAGCGGGTTGTTTTTTATGCGTAGTATCTTTTAACTATATCCGCGCTCACAGGGTGTGGAAGATCTTCATCGTCCATGGTGGTAAGTATCATAGCACCGCCCAAAAATATCTTCTTGATTACAAATGGCCATTCATAGCTAGGAGTTCATTTTCCCCTGGGATCACCTTGCAGTAGGATTATGCACTTTATTACCAAGTCACAAGCTTGATATACCTTATGCTTGATCTTCTTATTGAAATCTTTGATCATACGCTTTTGATACATCTGACCATGAAAGGTAGCCGCAAGCCTCTACTCGTCAATTAAATTCAATTGGTCCAGCCTAGTCTGAATCCATTCATCTTCGTCCAAGTCTGCATCTTTCATAATTCTCAAGGAAGGAATCTGAACTTCGACATGTAAGACAGGCTTCATACCATAGACCAGAGAGAATGGGGTTGCCCCAATTGATGTCCAAGCTGAAGTGTGATACCGTGAAGAGAAAATGGTAACATCTCGTACCAGTCTTTATACGTCATTGTCATCTTCTGTATAAACTTCTTAATGTTCTTATTGGAGGTTTCTACAGCACCATTCATCTTTGGTCGATATGGAGAAGAGTTGTGGTGCTTGATCTTGAACTACGTGCGGAATTCCGTGATCATAGTGTTGTTGAGATTGGTACCATTATCTATGATAATCCTCTCGGGGATGCCATACCGACAGATAAGGTTATGCTTAATGAATCGGGTGACAACATTCTTAGTATTAGTTTGTTGCTTCAACCCACTTTATGAAGTACTCAATGGCAACGAGGATGAAACGATGTCTATTGGAAGCAGTAGGTTTAATCTCTTTAATCATATCAATACCCCACATTGCAAATGGCTAGGGAGCAGTCAAGAAATTCAGAGGTACTGGTGGCACATGTACTTTGTCAGTATAGATCTTGCACTTGTGACAAGTTCTTGAGTGATGATGACAGTCAGTTTCCATAGTCGACCAATAGTAACCCGCTCTCAGAATCTTCTTAGACATAGTATGTCCACTAGAATGAGTACCAAGGATACCTTCGTGTATATCTTCCATAATTTTCTCCGCTTCCTTCTTGTCCACACAACGAAGCAGAGTCGAATCACGTTTGTGCATGTACAGAATTTTGTTACTCAAGAAGAACTTAGTAGAGAATCTCTGTAGGAATTTCTTTTCATTGATAATGCCCCCTTGGGGTACTCTTGAGCCTCAAGGTATCTCTTAACTTCATAAAACCAAGGGTTATCTTCTACTCTATCAGTGTCAAATTCATAACAGTATGTAGGTTCGTCTAGCCTTTCAATGGTAATTCTAGGAGCCTCGTTACCCCATCTGACTTTGAAAATAGATGACATGGTAGCCAATGCATCTGTGGGCTGATTTTCTTCCCGTGGAATATGTTCAAAAGTGATTTCCTCGAAGTAAGAAATTAAGGTTAACACATACTCTCGGTAAGAAATGAGATTCAGATGCTTAGTATCTCATTATCCTTTAATCTTACTGATTACTAGGGATGAGTCTCCATAAACTCTCAAGAACTTAATCCTCAAATCAATAGCAGCTTTGATTCCCAAGATGCACGCTTCATACTCATCCATGTTATTGGTACAGTAAAAGCATAATCTGGCGGTGAAGGGAGTATAACAACCCTGGGGAGAGATAATCACAATACCAATTCCATTACCAAGCGCGTTGGATGCTCCATCAAAAACCATAGTCCATTGGAATCCTGGTTCAGGTCCTTCATATGGTCCAGGTTCTTCATAATCAGTAACTAGCATGACATTCTCATCCCGGAACTCGAAACTCATAGATTGGTACTCGTCTACGGCTTGATGAGCCAAATGATCTGCCAGTACAATTCCTTTGATTGCATTATGAGTGGTGTACTGAATATCATATTCTCTCAAGACCATTTACGATCTGGCTATTCTTCGGGAGAGAACGGGTTTCTCGAATATATATTTGATGGGATCCATTTTAGAGATCAACAAGGTATTATGAGTCCACATATACTGTCTTAGTCTGCGAGCAGCCCATGTCAAAGCACAACAGGTTTTCTCGAGCAGTGAATATCTTGTTTCACAGTCGATAAACTTTTTTCTAAGGTAGTATATTGCATGCTCTTTTTGACCAGACTCGTCATGATGCCCCAATACACTCCCCCATTGAGTTCTCTAACACTGTTAAATACATGATCAGAGGTCTTCCTTCAACTGGTGGAATCAGAATTGGAGGTTCTTGTAGGTACTCCTTGATTTTTTCAAAGGCTATCTGACAATCGTTGTTGCATTTCACTACCTGGTCTTTATTCAGAAACTTAAAAATCGATTCACAAGTAGCGGTCAAATGAGAAATAAATCTGGCAATATAATTCAGTCGTCCTAAGAAACCTCTGACTTCCTTCTCGGTATGGGGAGGAGGAATTTTTTGAATAGCTTTGACTTTAGCAAGATTAACCTTAATTCCTTTACCGCTGACAATAAAACCCATGAGTTTACTGGAACTCACCCAAAAGGTGCACTTGTTCGAATTCAGCCTCAGCTTATACTTCTTCAGTCTCTCAAACAACTTATGTAGATGGTCCAGATGCTCTTCTTCATTCTGTTATTTGGATATCATATCGTCGGCATAGACCTCTATCTCGTGATGAATCATGTCATGGAACAAAGCTACCATAGCACGTTGATATGTTGTGTCGGTGTCCTTCAACCCAAAAGGCATAACCTTGTAGTAGAAAGTGCCCCACTGTGTAACAAAAGTTGCATGTCTTCAGGTGCCATCTTGATCTGATTATACCTTGAGAAACCATCCATGAAGGGGAATACCTTGTGTTGAGCGGTGTTGTCGACCAAAACATCAATATATGGAAGTGGGAAGTCATCTTTGGGGCTTGCCCTGTTCAGATCCCTGTAATCTACACACATACGCACCTTGCCATCTTTCTTCGGTACCAGAACAACATTTGCAACCCATTGAGGATATGATGTCACTACTAAGAAACATGCTTTGAATTGTTTCCTTACCTCTGCTTTGATCTTCTCTGACATCTCGGGACGCATGCGACAAACCTTCTGCTTTATCGAAGCACAACCTTCTTTCATCGGCAGACGGTGAACCACAATAGCGGTATCAAGACTTGGCATGTCTTCGTATGACCAAGAAAAGATCTCAACATATTCATGAAACATATGTATTAACATGTTCTTGACATTGTCCTCTAAGTTGGTGCCTATCTTGACTTCTTTCCTGTTTGTTTCAGAACCCAAGTTTACCACCTCAACTGGCTCTTCATGTGGTTGAATAGCCTTTTCTTCTTGTATTAACATTCTGGCAAGTTCTCATGGTATCTCATAATCTTCATCACCTTCATCCTCGACATGGTAGATCGTATTTTCAAAGTCATAAATGGCAATAGCAGAATCGTTATCAACGGGATCTAGAATGGGTATGAATCTGCAATGTACTGTGTGGGTGTGTGTAAGAACACATAGCTTGAAAGTGATGAAAATAAAAAGAAATACAGAGAGTGCAAAATTTGAATGCAAAACGTCAAATGCTTTATTAAATGAAAATATGTTTATGAAATGATAACCCTTAACAAATGCACCATTGTGCCCCTTGTAAGGCACAAGGCTTAAAGTCATTGTTCAAATATTACAAAGCCAAAACTTGAAAGCAATAAAAAACAGAAATATAGCTATTACTCCTAACTAAAGGAGATAGAGATAATGTCCTCGGCCTTCCAGTATCTGAGGCCATTGCCAATGGTAGAAAAGATCCAGCTATCAAGGTCATAATCTTTGTCAGTATCTTCTATTACGTTGATTCCATTGTTGTTGATGCAGAATGGTGGCCTTCCAGCTTGAGCACGGCGAACAGCCCTCTGACCCTCTACAGTGAAACCCAAACCAAACTTGTCAGATTTATAAGGGATGTCAGGAAGCTGACCCCAAATAGTACAACCACCTTATTCTACAGTGGCTTAAGCATCTTTCAATGAAGCCATCCTGGGTGGAACCCTAGTAACTTTGGGAATGGCAGAGACATCTTCAAGAGGGATGACTTTAAAAGTTTGACAGGGAGTCTCGATGAATTAGTCACCCATATCTACATACCGGAAAGAGTTCAAGTGGCTAACCATGTACTCTTCTTCACCGCAGACAGTAACAATCTTTCCATTCACAAGATATTTTAACTTTTGGTGCAGGGTAGAGGTAATAGCTCATGCCCCATGGATCCAAAGGCATTCCAGTAAGCAAGAATAGGTTGTTCGAATGTCCATTATGTAGAAGGTAGATTCAAAGATATGCGAACCCACCTTGATCTGAAGATCCGCTTCTCCATGTACCATCCTCTTTGACCCGTCAAAGGCTCGAACTACAATATCATTGGGTTTCACTAAGACCCCTTTGTAATCAAGTCTGTCAAGAGTGCCTTTCGATAGAAAATTTAACGAGGACCCAGTATCAACTAAAACATGAGCCAGAGTAGTGCCTCTACATTCAATGGAGACATACAGGGCCTTATTGTGGTTTCTTCCCTCAGGGGTCAGATCAGCATCAGAGAAACCTAACCCATTGTCGGTCGTTAAGCTAACAACATAGCTTCCAAATTGATTGGAAGAAATCTCTTGTGGCACGTGAGAAGTCTTCAAGAATTTTACCAAAGCTTTTGCATGGGCTTCAGAGCATAGTAATAGGGATAACATACAGATCTTGGATGGGGTCTTCCCCAGCTGTTCAATAATTTTATAATCTCTCTTGCAGATGATCTTCAATACCTCTTCTAACTCTTGTCTATAGGTGTCTTCAACGGGCACTTCTTTAGGCGCCTCTGTCTGGGCAGGCTCAGTCATTTGTTCTTTACCCTAAGCCTCAGCAGTTGATTTGGTAGCATTAACCTTAACAGGTGTAGTAGTAGTCTTCAGAGATATTTCCGGAGAGAAAACTCTTCCGCTTCTAGTAACCTTATTGGTTCCAGCAATATTGTCAATATCGGGATCAGCAACTTCAGTAACTTCATCTTCAACAGTCGATAGTTCTTGTTTGATGCCATGGTAGTAGACGTCGGATCCATAGTTCCAAGGAATATCTTTATCCGAAGAATATGGGATAGTTCCATGTGCAGTGATGATCAGAGAAGAAGCTTTCAAATTGGCAGTAATCCTTACAGGAACTTTGGAGGTGATCCTAACAGAAGGGTCAGATATTATAGATAAATCTTGACACATACTCTCAGTAGACAGAACCTTCTCTATCAGAATTATATGATTGTCCATTAGGAGTTGAATGCCTTCCTTCAATAATTTGCAGCCATTGGGTTGGGTTGCGCAGCAGTAACATTTTTCAATACAACTCGAAAATAAATTGGCCTGCAACAGCAGCAGATTCTTCTTGATTATTGGTAGAGGGGTAACCAATTCACTTACTGTAGCCACATAAAGAACATCGTCAATTGCACTTATGCCTTTGTCATGCTTCGACATAGGCGCAGTAATTACATTCGGGGTCTCCAGATGATCAAACTCAATCTCCTTGTTGTCGATCATGTCCTGGATTTTGTTTTTTAGGGTCCAGCAGTTATTAGTGTCATGCCCGGGATTATTAGAGTGCTTGGCGCATTTCGCATTCGGGTTGTACTTAGGAGAGGAGGTATTGGGGTTTTAAGGAGGATCCCGTAGCGTAATCAGTTTTTCTTTTAGTAAATGTTGTAATTCTTTAGACAATGTGTGATACGGTGGGAGAACTGACTTGAGTTTTGCGTTTGTTTTCGCACTTGTTCGGTTTAGCAAGAGTCGCCACCGACTTTTTATTTTATCCTAAAGGAAAGGTTAAAAAGCACAGGAAAAACCTTTTGAGATGTTTCGTGGGTTCGGGGGGTAGATTATGAAAAGGGAAGGTATTAACACCCTTTTCATCCATGGTTATCCATGGGCTCTTAGTTACTTGGTTTTAGATCACTTGCCTTGATTTTGATTGCTTGAAAATGGTGTGTGCATGTGTGTGTTTTGAAAATGTTTTTGAAATAGACGCCTTTGTTTCGGCAACCATTGTAATGACTCGTGTTTGAGTATATACAACGGTGTGTATCTTTTCGAAAAGATGTTTCAAAATGTTTTTGGAAGTTTGTTTTGAAAGTGTTTGTGAAGTGTGGTTTGAAAAATAGGCAAGTGTTTTTTGCAAGTTCGATCCAAGTAACTAATATTTTTGTCTACCCCTATTGTACTCAAAGGTTTTATCTATGTTTTCAACCCCTTTTTTAACAATTTTGTTCCACCATTGAATTTGGTGGGCAATCTTGCATTTAGGATGTTTAACGGGACAGGCGCGGGTCATCGTATGGACCATGAATGCAATGGTGCCAAGTGTCTTTGGCAATTTGCTTGAAGGGACTATGATCATTCCGTTTAGGCAACTTTCGAAAGCGTCATCGAGGGACTTATGATCATTTGAATTGTTTTGCCAAAGAGACTCGACGTGCAAGCATGGCCCATTTTTGGAAGGCAACATGTGGGATTACCCTAGGGGGTGCAAGTGTGATTGTGTATTGATTTCATGTATTTGTCTTGTATTAGGTTATCTAGCGTTCGATTTTATGTACATACAAACCCTAGGTCTAGCCATGGTATAATTCGAAAGCGATAAACTGCGGGAATTTAAAGTCTACGCTATTACAAATGAGTATCCGGGAGTGGGGGTACAAATTTACAAATAGGGATGAGACTTAAATAATTACAACCAAATCGAATTGCGATCAAATGTAATATGTATCATGTATAGCAATGTATAATAATAGCAAATGTAAATGTAAATGCGTTAATGTAATTGTGTAAGTGTGTGTATTATGAAGTTTATTTACAAGTGAGATTAACTTAATAAAAAAAATTGAGTATTTGATTTAATTTTGTATTTTTATATTTTTGTTTAATATGTACAAACTAAAGTTTTAATCTTAAGAAAAAATGTTTTAAATTCTTATATATTAAAAAATTAATGTATTTGTATTTAACACTTTTATGCATAAAAAGAAAAATGTTCAAATTTAAGAGAAAAGTTAATGTTTTTAATTAGCAATTTTGTATATTTTCTACAATCTAACAATTAATAATATTTTTTTTAAAAAAAGGGTTGTTATTTTATTTATCAAAACAAAAAAGTATTATATTAGCTTTAAACTATGAAAATAAAAATGATAGAAAGTATGTTAGTTTATAAATATTTACAAAGGATAAAACATGAAAGAAAAGACAGAATGGGCTTTATGAGTTATAGGCCCAAGCTGAAACGAGGGGAAACAGAAGCAAAAAGGGGGGGGGGGTGTTCAGATGGAATGCATTTGGGCTTTGGGCGTTTTAGAAAGGGCAAAGGCCCAAAGGTCTCATACGTTTGTTTTTTAGGGTTTGTCAAAATTAATTCAATTGGGAAAACTTAGGGTTCGTTACGGAAGCGGCACCGTTTGTTCCCTTCGTTCATCCCTCTTCTTCTCTCGAGCCAAAGCGTCCAGAACGAAGTCCCTTGCCCAGCCACCAGCGCCATCACCACCTCCTCTCTCTTCCATGGGTCATTCAGCGATGTAACTTGAAGGTAATGTTATCTGAGTCATTCGCGTTAGGGTTTTTGTTATCTCTTTTGACTTCATGCTTTGATTGAGTTCTGATTTTAGCTTTGTTATTATTTGTTATTCTTGTTGGAGGTACGTTAAAGGAAAGAGAAAAAAAAAGATATTACCTTTTGTTAGAGGAAGACGATGGAGGAGATGGGGTCGGAGGTGCTGTGGCGGCTTGACGGCGAGGTGATGATGCTGATGAAGCTAGCTTGGAATCCTGGTATTTGTGTCTTACTTCTTTCTATTAGGGTTTGATGATGATCCCTGAAAACCTCTTCTATCTGCCTGGCTCTGTATAACTTTACTCTTTTTCTCTTCTTCTGTTAGCCTTGCCTTTGCCTATGTACACTTCTTTATCTTCTTCTTGTGGTTGCCTTGATGCCTTGTATGTTAGTCTTTGATGGTTTTTGCCCGGTGATGAACCCTAGGTTCTGAGGGCCTGAATGCTTGACTTTGAGTTGCCTCTTAGTGTTGCTTCTGAATGCTTCTGTATGTTGCCCTTTTGAAAGCTTCTGAATGCTTCTGTATGTTGCCCTATATGTTGAATATGTTGGATACAGTTGCCATGCTTGATACTGATTTGAATGTTGGCCCAGTGATGGAAGTTTTTTCTGAGGGCTTTGATGGGTGGTTTGAATGCTTGTTGATTTTGTTGGTTGATGCTTAGGCTTGACAGATTCGACACAGGTTGAAAGGTTTATGTTGTTTAGGTCTTGGCTTCAGTTTTCTTTTTTTTTACAGTTGGTATTGAGAACAGGTTCTATGCTTGAGGGCCTTTTGGTGAGGTTTGGATATTGGTCATGGCAGGTTTGATGGACTTGGTTATCTTTGGTTTTTGAAACTTGGCAGGTTAAATGTAGGTTTAGCGCAGGTTTATGGTTCTTAGACTTATTGAGGTTTTTTAACAGGTTAAGCTTGGCTTATGCTTTCAGGCTGGACAGTTTGTGGTTATGTGAACTGGTTTGGAGGTTTGAAAGGCTTGGAGGTTTCTTTTGTTTTTTGCTTCAGGGCCTTGCAGGTTTGTAAGGTTTTTTTCAGTTTAAGGTTTGGTTGGAAAGGTTTATGCTTGGCCTTGGTGTTGTATCCTTGATATGTTTCTGAGTTGGGGCTTTTGTTCTGAGTTCTGTCTGGTTTGTAATTTTTTTTGCCTCCTTTTTACTGTCTTGATCGGTTTGTTTTATATTTTGTTTCTCAAGCCTAAGCCTGCAAACCTGTACTTCCTTTCTCTCTTCCCTCTCTCTCTAGTACAGTTAAAACATTAAATAATGTTTATGTTTGTACTTTAGCTGAAAAGGCACTGCTGGAAAATGATGCATTTGACTATGCTTGCTTGCAATGTTGGTTTTAACCTGCATACTTTATCTCTTTTCCATATTGCCTGCTTCTTTGTGATAGTACTGAGTAGCCTTTTGTTTGATATCTTGATATCTTTCCATATTTGGACATTTTGACAGCTTTTGGCTTAGTTTAATTGTGAACTCAGTTTGGACTTTGTGGTTCAATTTGGATTTGGACTTTGTATTTGCACATGCTGTTTGTTTTGAACTATGCAGCTTTGTTTGACCCCTTTTGAATTTGTGCATTTTACAACTTTGTGCATTTCATGTTTAGCAAGCAATATTCATCCCTCTTTGTGAACCGGGAGAAATCCCGTGATTTGCAGAGAGGGCTAAGTGATTCCAGTCAGTTGCCTTTAATGATGAATTCTAAATTAACTGTCTGCTCTTAATTTCAATTTATCTGCTTCTGACTTTTTCTTCTTTTCTTTGTTTTTGCAGATAAAAAGTCAAATGGGGCGAAAGAGGAGGCATTGGATAGAAGAATGAAGATTAGGAAATTTAGGACATAGTTTATTTCAATTTTAATTATTGTAACTATTATTATTATAAATACTTTGTAAATAAATACTTGTATTTAAATAATAATTGTAACAAATAAATTAAAGATGAATGAAATCTATTTTTTTTATCAGTTAATTCTCTTTCTTCTTTTCAATTGTTTATCTTATTATTTATAATTCCTTAAATTATAATAATTGAAAATAAATTCCAACCATTTAACTCAGAATAATAAATAATTCATAAACGTCTGGCATCCTGAATAATCAGAGCACTGCACAGCTAAACAAACAAAACGTCCACATGCCCTTTTCTTTCTCACTTGATTAAATCCAACACTGCAAACCCAATCCAAATGACTCTTTTCACTGATTTAGTCAAACATTTGCAAACTCAACCCCAATGCCTCAGTCCACATCTCAGAATAACTTGACAAGCACTGTAGAATTAAATCTTTCTGAGAAATCTGCGCACAAACCCTAGTTCTTGATTAAAAGTCAAAGAAGCGTCCGCCTGATCAAAACCTAAGCCGAAATCAACCAAACCCTAAATAAACTGTTTGAACTGTTCCAGAGCCATGAAAACCCTAATTTCTGTCTGACTGATAAGAAAAGTCTGTTTGACTGAATCTTACGCCAATCTGAAAAATCAGGAAAAGCCTGAAGCTGTGATTTCTTGTGGAAAGATACGAGGGCAAATTTTGGGGTACAACACAATGGCATATTAATCTTGGTAAACTGCCTTCCCGGAGCGTCTGTCCTACGCCTATTACCATGTTGTTGTTGAACAGGCGTAGGATTAGAAATCAATACCGCTCCCACAAACGGATTGCGGTCATTTTTACCATGGCCCTTCTGGCCATAAACAACATTGGTCTCCTTCTTACCGTTGAATGTCTTATTCACAGCATTTGTAGATACAGCCACTGGATTTTTTCCGCTCTTGATACCACTTTCGACATGTTATCTAGTTAGAATCAGCTCAACAAAACCAGATGAAGAAATCCCAATCAGATGACTAAAGAATTGATCTGTTAGAGTGCTCATGAACATATCAACTAGCTCCCGGTCTGACAAGGGAGGTTGCACCCTTCTAGCTAGATCTATCCACTTTTGGGCATACTCCTTAAACCCTTCATTCAAGCCCATAGTCATGTTTTGTAATTGCACGTGAGTTGGTCCAAGGTCATCATTATATTGATACTGCTTATAAAAAGAAGCGGCCAAGTCTTCCCAAGTATGAATGTTGGTTCCCTCCAACTGATATAACCACTTGAGTTGTGTACCAGACAAACTTTCCTGAAACAAGTGAACCCATAACTTTCTATCAGCAATATGGGGTTGGATCTTCCGAACATAAGATCTCAGATGAAGTTTTGGACAAAACACGCCATCATATTTAGCAAAATCAAGGACTTTGAACTTGTGAGGGATAACTACCCTCGGAATAAGACCCAACTCTCTGAAATCCAATCCAGACACTTTTTGGATTTCCATAGCCTTGAGGTGATCTTCTAGTTGCTTGTATCTTTTATCAGCAGTAGGATAATGTTCATCAGAATAGTCTTCATCCTCGAGCATCTTACCAGAACCAAGGTTGCTTCCACCTTCAGCGCTGACACTTCTACCATCCTCCTCTTGGTTGTCATCTTCATCATATGTGATATCAGTAGTTTGAACTAGTTTAGCAGGACCTTTGAATATTCTTCCCATGTTGAGGATAACAATTGGCTTCCGAGTCTTCTTCTTTTTGGTGATGAGCACCATCATATCTTTTTGTCCTTGAGCTAGGTTCAGGAGGCTCTCCTAGAATTGGGCATTATGTGCTTAGAGTTCCTTAACAGTTTGTTCAAGATCCATCTTTTACTGAAATAAATAGCAAGAAGATGAGAAAACTTGTATGGGAAAACCTGTTATGTAATGATGCATGATATGTAGATGCAATGTTTTCAAGGATCATTACGGGATTTAAATTTGTTTAAACAAAAGGAAACAAGAAAATTTTAGTAACTAGCTAGAATTATAAAGAGTTACAAAATGGAAAAAATATAAATTCAAATCTCCCATGGATGCCTCCTCTTTGTGTTGACATATGCGTTAAGGCTTTGTTCTTTGTGGAGTCGTTTCGTTATCTCCAGTACTTTCTTCTCACTAGCACAGAATTGAGCTTCGAAGGTATCTATTTCTTCCTTTAGTTGAATCCAGGACTTCTGTAGTTCTTCGAAGTGAGTAGGCATATCGAGATGAAGAACGGTATGAGGAACATCCCCTTCAACAATAGGCTCTACGATCACTGGTAGGATAGCAGGATATAGCATTTTGAGATTTTGAGCACGAGACCGCACCCATCTGAGGTAAGGCTCTAGAGGAATGGAATTCTTGTGTCCCAGAGTCTTGCTATCAATCTTGTTGACCGTACCCTAAGCACATATAAACCTTTGATGGTAGTTTTGAGGATCGTTCTCATATTCGAATATAATACCCTGGATGAGCATATCATGAGGGCCATCCCTTCGAGTATAACTAAACTGACGCAAATCTAGAGAAGGGTTGTGAGTGATGCCCCTCTTATACCAAGGAGTGGTACATTAGGGAATTCCCCACAAAGATCAGTAATGGTGACATCTTCCTAAGATCGAGAACCCCACTGAATATCTGCATGAGTGAGTGACATCAACCTTTGAGACCACTTGAGACCTTGTTCGTTCTTTATCATTGGTTGGGGCAGGTGAGAATTAAACCACCTGGACAATAGAGGTATGCAACATATAAGAGTTCCTTGCTTCTTCATCGTACGAGTGTGGAGGGAATGTAGGTCATCTCCGAGCAAAGTAGGTATCAGATTATAAGTGATAAATATTTTGATGGCATTCACATCTATGAATTGGTCCGAATTAGGGAATGATACTAACTCATAGATCAGCAAAGCCATCATATCCTCAAAAGCACAAAGGTTCATGGCATATAGAAATCCCTGAGCCTTCTCTATCAGAAATTTAGGAGAGAAACCCTTGAGTTCATTCCTTATTTCCCAATTAGATACAATGTTCGGTCGTTTCATATGTAGGGCTATTGTAACGTCTTCAGGTTTCGGAACTTGCTTTAAACTGGTGAAAGGTATTTGATCAAGAATAGGCACTTCAGGCAACTTAGAGAATTCTTCCATTGTGGGTACCAACTGATAATCTGGGAAGGTAAAATAGTGATGCTTCGGATAAAAGAACTGGAAAAGAGCACTCATCATATCTTCATAAAATCCAGTGGTAACCAAACTGAGTAGATGACCATGTCTCTTGGTGAATTGAGAATTTTCAGGAACCTTTGAGACTAATTCCTAGAGATTGGGAGGTATCCTTATGAAGTTGATCCGGATGGTATTCCTACGACTGGAAGCCATAACCCTGCAACATGGAACAAAGATAAATCCCCTAGATCCTTGAAATGGCCAGTCATGATATGATGTTATGATGTCATGATATCATGTTCAAATAGATAATCAAACACAAGAAAAGCACGCGAATGCCTTAGGTTTAAGGCTTTCATGGGGTTTGTAGGTAAGTACCCTCTTGAGGTTTAGTTGGATCAACCTATCCTAAAGAAATAACCGAGTTCTAGGAATCTCAATATCACTGACTTTTCCCACAAATTTTGTCTAGCACGACAACTAACTTGCCACCAAATAAAACTCGAGAGTCGAATCTCAATGAGTGTAGTATCGAGTATCAACTAACTTCGGACTGCACGAAAGCCAGCTATCTCACTACCTTCTAATGGCTAAGTTGGGTCAATTAAGGTTCTAAGGTCAGTTAGTGCTTATGACACCACGCGACAGCCTAGTGTGCTCCCTGACTGACTCAAGGGATACCAGTACAACCCAATGTGTCGCACTAACGTAGTCATCACTTCAACCATATTGGTATACGCTGTATAGTTTCCATGATCTATTGCTACTTACCTAAAATGTTCCCCATATCCGGGTATAGGATTTTTGCAAGAAATAAAACCCAAACACCCTTTAAAAATAAAGCAGACAAGTCAAACAAAGAAAGCATTTAAAAGTGATCTAGCTCTAAAGGTAACCCCACTTTTTAGTTTTCCCTAGAAGAGCCGCCAGTTCTGTAATATGGTGGGAGAACTGACTTGTTTTTGCGTTATCGCAAATGATGCAGATAGCAAGAGTCACCACCGAATTTTATTTTATCCATTAAGGAAAGGGTGAAAAGAACATGAAAGACCTTCGAGATTTTCTTGAGTTAGGGGGGAAGGTTATGAAAAGGGAAGGTGTTAGCACCCTTTCCATCTGTAGTTATCTACGGGTCTTAATCACTTAGCTCACTTTGTTTTGAAAATTGCTTTGTGTTGTGCATGTTTGTAAATATTTTAAAAAATGCCTAAGTACGATAAACTTTATAATGATTCTTGTATCAGTCCTCAAGAACGCGTAAAAATTGTTTGAAAATATTTGTTTTGAAAGTGATGCGTGAAAAGTATTTATGAGAAAAATTTGTGAGCAAGCGATTAAAAGTATCATACCTACTCAAGGTCGTTCTTGTTATTTTCCTCCTCCTTTAGATAGTGCTAACCTACCATTAGTTAGTAGGAAGCCCTATCATTAGATGTGAAGGGAAATGTGAGGATCATCGTACAGTCATAAAGGTAACTCTTAGAGACGCTTTAGCAATTTATCGTAAGGGACTAAGATGGTTTACCAAAGGCAGCATCATAAGGGTCATTGAGGGACTACGATCTTTTTAACCGAGGTTCTTTGCTAAGGCATCCCCATGTTCGAGGGATATGACTGTTTTTATTCAAAGGTAACAAGTGGGATTACCCCAGAGGTGAGTGTGTGAGACGTGACTCAATTAAGTTATTTGATCTTGATTAGGGTTATCTAGCATTTTGTTTTAGATCTTGCCATACAAGCCCTAATTACTAGCAGTTATAAGGAAAAGCAGTAAATTGCGGAAAGTAAAGTTGCAGAAAGTAAACCTAAAGTATTACAGGGCTTCAGGAGTGGGGATAAAAAACCATAAAATCGTGGGAAAAAGAAATTAAACCCTAATTAATTATTACATACTGTAGCAGATACATAATTGGGAAAATAAACTAATGCGAAAATAAATACGCGGAGATTGTAAAAGAGAAAATGGTAAAATTGTTTTGGTGATTGCATGACAAAAAAGTTTTAATAATTATCCTAAAGTCTAATTGATTTTAATTAATAAAAAAATTTAGTTAATTTAAATTAATCTAAATCCTAAAATCTAAGTTGATTTTAATTGATTAAAAAAATTTAGGTAATCGAAACCCTAAAATCTAAGTTGATTTTAATTTAATCGAGAAAACCTAAAAAATCAAATTAGGGTTAATTAAATAAAACATAAAATTAAATTCAATTGATTAAATTTAAAAATACCTAAAATAAAATTTAAAGCCTAAAATTAAATTAGGGTTTTGTTAAAAAATGTTTTTTTGAAAAGAAAAAAAAAGGTCTTAAAGAAAAAGGGTGAAAAAGAATGAAAAAAAATAGAATGACCAAAAGAGTAAAGGTATGTGTTAAACCCATGCCCTCAAGCATTCTCCATGGCTACAATACCACCAGGGCAACACACTGGTTGTGTTAAGGTAACAGGTTCAACGCATCATATACTAAACCTGCAAAAATAATGAAAACATGAAAAAATTGGCAAAACCGGGGATCAAACCCGTGACCTGGGAGAGGAGTGACTTAGTGTGCATGTTTCTACCACTGGGGTGGCTATACATCCGTTTATATAAATCAAATAATAAATATAAATATAAAACATGATTATGTTGACCAGAGAGGCGCCAGAGCTCTAACTCTGGTCGTCTTCTCCGATTGCCTGCTTCTTCAAATACCTGCAAAATCAAAAAATAGTGATCCAGAAACATCCTACCCCCTAAATCAAGGGTTGTGAATCCAATGGGAGTATTTTGTAAGTCTAAAACTCAAGGGATTAAGAGTTATAATGAAAACATGTGAAATATGTGCTAGCATGGTGGATCACGATTCAGCATGCATGGGATCATGGTGATGATCTAGACATGTTCAAATGCACCTCAGAAACATGTTAGTAACACCAATGTGATTTAAAACGATACATAAATTAAGATATGAAATTCACAAAGTTATGCAATCGGATATGCATGGCATGGTGTTTTCATGCCTTTTGTACCCTCAAATTCAATCAAACCTTACTCTGCAGGTTTGTTAGGAGTGAATGGAATGGAGATCTTGTAGTGAAAGGGTTGGTAACAAGAGTTTTGAAACTCTAGGGTTCTTGAAAAAAGTTGATATTTTTTTGTCAAGTTTGTGGAAAGGTTTTTCGTCTGGTCTTGTATGAGAATGAATGAGATTATATAGTGAAAAATTAGGTCAAAGTCACGTGGGCTTGGACCTTGTGTAAAAAGATATGATTTTAACTTAATTATTTTATATTATTAATGAATAAATAAAAAATAATTAAAATAATTAAAATAAAAAAGGTCAAAGGGTGTAAGGATAAGGTTTGAAGTGTCTAAAGAGTATAATACACGTTTGGACTCTTAAACCATGGCCCAATAGCCCAAAATATCAAGCTTGCTCAATTTGAACTTCATGCATTTGCTCAAAATTTCCTAACTTGCAATGGTCATAACGCGCTAAATTTTAAACTTTTGAAGGTGATCTTGGACTATTTGGAAAGCTCAAGATGTCCCCTACAACCTATATGTTGATCATTTTTGCTTTTGAAGACTTTATCTTAATGTAAGTTGCCTTGACAAAAAGTGACTTTTTGTTGACTTTTGAAATGACCTGTAATGTATTGGCTTATATCTCTCAAATGATTCATTTTTCGGACTTGAGCTTAGAGAGACAAAGTTGAAGAGAATTTAATTTCCTTCAAAATATGCTTTGGTTGGGGAAAAGATTATGAAGCATGTGAAGGTTATACTTGGTCAAAGTTCACTTGACTTCTCCTAAGGAAACCCAAATTTAGGAACTTTTGACTGTTGGTGATTTGAGGGTTTTTCTTGAAGAATCATGATCAACCCTTGATCAGATTATGAATATGACTTCAAAAATTTTATGGCGACCAAAAATCTTGAAGTTTGACTTTATGTTGACCATAATTGACTTTTTACCCAATATAGTTGATTTTCAGTCATTAGAGCCATTAACTGAGCAAACTTGTGATGCAAGACTTGAAATTTGACATGAGCATTATTTGAATCATATGAGGAGTCATGAAAACCACTTGAAGCCTTGGAAAACCAATATTCCTTGAGAAATACAAAACCCTAGTTGTGAGTCCATTTCTTAGGAGAAGAATTTGTCTGATCGATTCTTGAGCAACCTTGAGCATTTGAGAACCCTAGGAGAATGTATTGAAGAAAAAGGGAGGGAAAATTTTGGGGTACAACAGAAAATGTTGTGGTTAGCAAGAGTCACCATTGACTTTTCTTTTATCCAACAAGGAAAGGGTGAAAAGAACAGGAAAAACCTTGATAGATTTTGAGTTCGGGGGGTAATTTATGAAAAGGGAAGGCGTTAGCATCCTTTTCATCTGTAGTTATCTACAGGCTCTTAATTGCTTAGCTCACTTTGAAAAAATTTACTTTGTGTGTGTGTGTGTGTGATTGTTTGAAAATATTTTGAATGCCAATTATGAGGCAGACTTTGTAATGATTCTTGTATCAGTCCTCAAGAATGCGTACAAAGTGTTTGTTTTAAAATATCTGTTTGAAATGTGATTTGTAAAATGTTTTGTTTGTTTTGAAAAAGGTTGTGAGTAAGAAATTTGTTGAGTCTTACCCAGTAAAGGTCATTCTTGTTATTTTCCTTCTCCGTTAGAGATATTATTATCCGTACCATTAGTTGGTAGGTAGCCTTATCTATTGGATGTGAAGGGACGAATGTAGGGTCATCATATGGTCATAGAAGGAAACATATAAGGATACTTTAGAAATTGTATCAAAGGGAATATCATTATTTTTCTCGTAGAGTCATTGAAGGTACTAGAACATTTTGTAGGCAACTCGAAGGGTTATCGAGGGATTATGATCTTTATTCAAAAGGGACCATAATGACATTGTTTAACCGAGGGTCTTTTCTAAAGTATTCCCATTTTTGTGGGAAGTGGCCATTAGTATCACAAGGAAACGTAGAGAGGTTACCCTAGAGGTGCAAAGTATGCAAAAGTGATTCAGTTCAGTTATATTTATCTTGGAAATGTTTAAGGTTATCTACCGATTTATCTTGTCATACAAGCCTATTTACTACACAGTTATATATATATATATATATATATATATATATATATATATATATATATATATATATATATATATATATATATATATATATATATATATATATATATATATATATATATATATATATATATATATATATATATATATATATATATATATATATATATATATATATATATACAAGGCATAAAGTATAAGTGTGGAAAAAATAAAATGTGGAAGATAAAACCTAACACTATTACATAGCCTCGGGAGAGTTACATAATAATTAAAACTTTGCTACAAATTAAAACTAAGCTATTATAAAAAAATTGTGTGACCTATACAATTGTTTCTAGGAATTTAAATGCAAAAGATAAATAAAAAAGTTATAAAGATATTTTAAAGTACTAAAAATTCTAGGTGTTAAAAGATATTTTTTGTACTTTTTTTATTTTATATGTTAATAAATAAATAAAAACCTAATGTCTAATTTTAATTACAAATTAATTAATTTAATTGCAAAAAACCTAATTCTAAATTAATTAAATTAATTGATATAAAAAAGACTAAAACCTATTTTTTTTTATTTTATAAGTTTTTTTTTTTGTTTTTTTTATTGTCTTTTGATTTTAATTGTAAAAAAAAAATTAATGGAAATATAAGAAAGGAAAAAGGTTAGAAAAAAGTGTTGAAAGAAATTGCATGGGTGGGAATTGAATGGCACCCTCTGTTTAGTCTGAAAGTGCCTGTGAGTAGCGATTTGAAGCTTAACCGTGACTATATCCTAGAAATGGCATGTCACGATTCATGCGCTCAACCTTGCATGTTTTGGCTCAAATATGTTCCAATCATCCTGTAGAATATGTTTGGACACACAAAAACAGTTAAGAATATATAAATTAATAGATTTGAATTTTCAAAACCCTACCCAAACGGTGAGTGTGAGTATGATGATCTTGGGCGTGGAATTACTTAGTTCTTGATTTGGGCATGTTTTTGGGAATATAATGATGATGGTTCAGTCCTTGGTTTGGACTGAAAACCACTAAAAAATGGAATTCGAATATGCCCTAATTCTTGACTTTTTGGAGATTTTTTAAACTAGCTTTTTAGGTAGAATTTCATGGTCCTCCTCTTGGTTTGATGTTTGTCTATTTATAAGACAATTATTATAAGTCAACAAATGTGGTATGGAACCATATGTAATTATGGCATGATTTCATTCCAAAACCAATTAAAAACCTTCCAAAACAAGTGAAACTCTTCCCATATTGAGGCAACACGGTTTTGGTAAGTTGGATATGTGTTCTTGGGCCTCAAATCCGATCCAAAACCAAGCCCACATACCTTGGTCCATCATTTGTTGTTTTATTTAATTTATTTTGTATTTAATTGAATAAAAATAAAAATAAATAAAAATAAATAAATAAATTCATGGTAATGTATGAATGAGTTTAGGAGTCCTCTATAAAGTCATGAACATGTTTAGACCTTAGAAGATAGGTCCACGGGTTCAAAATTTCAAAATTGCTCAATTGAGGTTTCATGCATTTCTCAAATATTTCTCAACTTGCACCAATCATATCTCACTCAATTTTTATCATATGAAGGTGATCTTGGACTTTTTTGGAAAGCTCAAGATGTCCCTTATAACTCTCATGCTGGTCACTTTTTCATTTGAAGTCTTTAACTTGATGTAAGTTGCTTTGAAAAAATATGTCTTTTTATTGACTTTCAAAATGACCTGTAATGTTTTGGCTCATATCTCTTAAATGAAGCATTTTTTGGACTTGAGCTTAGGTTGACAAAGTTGTAGATAATTAAATTTCCTTTAATATAGACTTTAGTTGAGAATTTTCTAATGAAGGATGTGAAAGTTATGCTTGGTCAAAGTTCAATTGACTTCTACAGAAAATCCTAATTTAGCAATTTTTTACTTTTGATGAATCTTAATTTTTCTTGATGAATCATGATCAACCCTTTATCAAATGATGAATGTGACCTCAAAATCTTGACGTTGACCAAAAATCTTGAATTTTGAATGTATGTTGACCACAGTTAACTTTTTGTCCAATATAGTTGATTTCCAATCATCTGAGCAGATGATTGAGCAAACTTATGATGTAAGGTTTGAAACTTGACATGAGCATCCTTTGAATCATATTAGGAACCATGAAATCCACTTGTGGCCTTAGAATCTCAATTTTCCTTGAGAAAAACAAAACCCTAGTTGTAGGTCAATTGCTTAGGAGGAGGCTCCATATGATTAATCCTTGATAAATTTTGAGTGTTTGAGACCTTTAGGAGCATAAGGAGGTATCTTGAATCAATTTGTCTTGAAAAATGGGAGGTAAAATTTTGGGGTACAACAGCTGCCCCTGTTTAATCTTCTTAAATCTGAAGAGTTAGATTGACATGCTCGCCATTCGAGGTCTGAAGGTGGAAGAGGATTGAACACTTATGTGCACAAAGTGACATTGTTGGTTGATTATACTTCTTGAATGGGCTTAAAGATTCCATTCGGAGAGGTGATAGAGTGTCTCTGGAGATGGGCTTACAGATTTCATCCAAAGTAACTGTTGATAGGAGTACCAGAATAAGTCTATGATTGTCTATATCCGAAGGATGATTTTCAAAAAATCTCTGAGGGAAAATGCTTTTCTAAACAAAGCCCTGAAGGAGATGCTTTTCAGAATAAACCTTCGAAGGAAATGCTTTCTAGAATTTAGTCTCTGGGGGAGGGATGCTTTTCAAAAAATCTCTGGGGGAAAATGCTTTTCTGAACAAAGCCCTGAAGGATATGCTTTTCTGAATAAACCTTCGAAGAAAATGCTTTCTAGAATTTAGTCTCTGGGGGAGGGATGCTTTTCAGAATAAGCCTTTGGAGGAGAATGCTTTTTCATAACGAATGCCCTGAAGGAGATGCTTTTCAGAATTCTTCTGAAGGGAGATGTTTGGCAGAATTTGGTCTATGGGGGGATGCTCATCAGAATTCAGTCTCTGAAGGAAATCATTTGGTCATGCAGATAGTTGCCCCGTCATGTTTCGAGAATTGATCTACAATTTGTTTTTCATTGGTAAACCTGTCCTGTTTCAGGAATTCATAACGCCTGGTCATATAGATAGTTGCCCCGTCTTGTTTAGGGAAGTAATCTATGACCTATTTTTCGTTGGTAAACCCGTCCTATTTCGGGAATTCATACCGCTTGGTTATATAGATAGTTTCCCCGTCCTGTTTCGGGAATTAATATGTGACTTGTTTTTTGTTGGTAAACCCATCCTATTTTGGGAATTCATATCACCTGGTCATATAGATAGTTGCCTCGTCCTATTTCGGGAATTAATTTGTGACCTATTTTTTGTTAGTAAACTCGTCATGTTTCGGGAATTCATGCCGCATGGTCATATAGATAGTTACCTCGTCCTATTTCAGGAATTAATCTGCGACCTGTTTTTTGGTTGGTAAACCCGTCCTGTTTCGAAATTCATACCGCCTGGTCATATAGATAGTTGCCCCGTCCTATTTAGGGAAATAATTTATGACATGTTTGAAAATTGTTGATGGTATTCGTCTGTTTGCGAACTTTACCTTAAAAGACAAAATTAGCTTTACGTAATGTCATGATGCATGTAATGCATTGCATAATGATGCTCTCAAAATAAATGAGAATGTTATAAGCGTTTCCATATGTATATGCTATGATGTATTATGAAATAATGTATGGGCACAATATGTCGTTGAAGCGTATCGGTAGCTCCTTGTAACAATGTCTAGTTGGGGAAAATAAATCACAGACTGTTATTGGAGATGAAGAAAGTGAATCTTCAATTTCTGCTGGGAATAATATTGTTGGGAATTCCCGCTTTCTGTTTGAGGATACTCTGCTAGGGATCTTCGACTTCTTCTTGAGGATAGAGGCATTCAAGGAGAGTCGATCGTTCATCCTTATTTTTGTTGAAGGATTTGTTTCTTACATACCCTGGCTGGGGAAAAAAAAGATGGATATCCCTCCTATGTGGTATCTGTCCAAGTTTCAGATACCGTAGCAACTCTTCTGGGGATAGAAACTTTGATTAAACCCTGCTGGAGAAGATAATTTTGTTAGGGTTTTATGGTGTTGGAGTAATAAACTCCGCTGGGGAATTAAATTCCTGTAAACTGTGTCGAGGAAATAAACTCTGATGGGGATTGTATTTTTATAGGCTGCATTGAGGAAGTCTCCATTGTATGTTGGGGAAATGATCAAACTTCATTATTCGTTGGGGACCTATTAGGGATGATGATCAGGTCAAGCTATCCATTAGGGATATGGAGGTGACCAACTGTAAGATGCCCCAATTTCTGTCTAAGGGCATATTAGACTTGCTGGGGAATATATCTCTATTGGAGATGAGCTTGTGAAGATAGATCTGTAGAGATCATTCCACGGAGATTTCTCTATGGGTATTTGTGGATGACTTGAACATTATCCCAACTCATATAGTCTTTAGTAAATGCTTATCAGAGTGATAAACAAGTGATGAGATAACAGGACATAGTCGTACGCTTTAATCCCTAACTTTTTCCTGGACTGTCTTTTCAGATTTTCAATCCATCAGAATACCGTTTTTCACAAGCCGCATTCTCACGTTTTTGACTTGCCGGGTGTATAATTTTATTTATATGTCCCTAATTTTTTCCCGAACCCTTTTGGTTCTTTGGGATGCCCTTATTTTTGCCTAGGCCAATCAACCTAGCGGGTCTCTTTTTTATGTCTAGTATTTTTTACTATGTCCGCGTTCATAGGGCATGGGGAATTTTCAATGTCCATGGTAGTAAGTGTTGTAGCACTTCCAGAAAATATTTTCTTGATCATACGTGACCCTTCGTATGTGGGAATCCATTTATCCCTGGGATTAGTTTGGTGCACCCGGTGTTTGAAGTTATTGATCAACCATTGATTACCAATTTTCTGATAGTCTTGACCTTCCTCGGTATTTTTCTATGAACTATCATGGAAGAATTACACCATCTGATACTGCTGACATATACAAGCAATTTGGTGATACCGAAGATTAAATTTTCATAGTGGCTTTTGCTGAAAATCATGATCAATGTAACATGCCCCAAGTGATTCAGATGGAGATCTTCCCCTGGCTATTCAGCACTTTTGAGAGATTCTTTGAATCTTGACTTGATTGCCACATATGAGTTGAATAATAACATGTCATGCCCCTTGATTTATAACCAATTGTGTCCATGAAAGGCCTGTTACTAGAAGTGTCTTTCTCTTTGACCCATCCTCTTAAGTAATTCTGTGAATTGGGAGGATTTTCATTCATTGAATATTCGTCATGCGAATTTCTCTGCTGTCAAACACTTAGTCATATGCAAACAGTGGTATTAAAACACAATGCTTATGTCTGTCTTAAAGTTTAAAAAATTCATTTTTAGTAAAACAAAATTTATAAGAATGTGATATCAACTCAGGATTTATAGTAAGTCTTACAGGAGTCTGGATACCTTTTTATAACAATATGTTTTCAAACTAACCCATGCTTAAATTAGGACTTTGAAGGGTTGTAATGTATCCTGGTTCACGGTTTAAGAAACAAAGGATAAAGGCTCAAAGTTTATATGTACCCAACCCGTTCTCCATGATGTCCTTCAGTCCTATACTCAGTTAATTATGCATTTAGGTTCCAATAGAGTTTGGAATTATAATAGTGAAACTTGGTGATGGTTCAGAAACCGAAAGTTTATTTGAGAAGGCAGTCATTTTTTATTGTAACATCTTTCTTTTGTTGAGGATTTATAACAACCTCTTTTTGACTTTATTATTCCTAACTTTTTCCTGAACTATTTTGTTTGAGATTACAGTCAACAGGATACCCCAGTTTTTTCCTAAGTCTCATTCATAGGTTTCGACTTAGTGGGATTTTCTTTTGAAAGATAATGACTGCCCGAATTAATGATTATGGGGAACCATCACCGACTTTGGATTTGGAAGGATGTCTTCGATACTACCTGTTGTGTACAAAGGAAAAGCTCGCGATTGAATGCACAACTAAATTAACTGAGAAACTACCCTGCCCCAGGTTATGATTAAAGGTTCCTATTTGTGTGGAAAAGAAAGCTCCTACTTCTTAGGCTCAAAGGGGTTGACTAGGGATTAACTTCCTTATATCTCCACTGTTTAGGAATTGAAGCAACGTCTATACATCATCAGCAAGGTCTGTTCAAAAGCATATTGTATGAGATTATGGTATCGTTTTTGTCATCCTCCCTTTAAAGGCTTATAGCTTTTAACGAGAGTTGAATATCACAAAAAGGAAGTAAAAAGCATAATTTAAATATAGTGAAAATGAATGGATTAATTCAAGACAAACATATGCAATGCATTAATGGAAAAAAACAAAGTTTGACATAAAGATAAGTGTTCGAACAAACAAAAGAAATTACAACTGAAAATTCAAATGAACTAGAAGCTCTCAATTTTAGTCATGATTTGGCATGGGAGTGGTGATTAGGTTAGGAGTCTCAAGAGGTTCAAACTCAATCTCCTTAGCATCAATTATATCTTGAATCTTGTTCTTCAACACCCAACATCCATTTGTATCATGTCCAGGACTATTAGAATGGTATGCACACCTTGCATTAGGATGATAGCTAGGAGCAGATATTGGGATTCTGAGGAGGATCCTTCAACGTAATCAACTCTGCCTTCAACATGTGTTGCAACGCTTGAGCCAATGACATGTTGATTTTGGTAAATTGTCTTTTGGGTGTATCCTGCTTATGCTGATTATACTATTGTCGTTGTTGCACTGGTGCACGATTAGAGATTAGTACTGCCCCACAGATTGGTTGTGGTTTCTCTTATTCCGGCCCTTATGGTCGTACATAGCATTGGATTCTTTCTACTTGTTGTATGACTTCTTATGAGTATCGGAAGAGGTTGGCACCTAGATTTTACCACTTTTAATTCCATTCTCAACATGTTCCCCTGTCAATATCATTTCAGTAAAACCGGCTGAAGAATTTCCAAGTAGGTGATTATAGAAAGGACCTGTAACATGCTCATGAAAATGTCAACCAATTCCCTATCAACTAATAGAGGTTGAACCCTGCCTACGAGATCTCTCCATTTATGGGCATACGCTTTGAAGCTTTCATTAGAGCCCATGGACATACTCTGTAATTGCATTTGAGTTAGTTCGAGATCAGCATTATACTGGTATAGCTTGTAGAAAGCGGTAGCCAAATCATCTCAGGTATAAATATTGGTCCCTTCTAGTTGATAGAACCATTACAACTGTATTCTAGACAGGCTCTCTTGGAAGAAATGAACCCAAAATTTGTTGTCAGTAGTGTGTGATTGGATTTTCCAAACATATTGTGATTGCATGCACTCCAATCAAAGTGTTTTGATGAAGACCACCATACATAAAGTCAAAGAAATATCAAGGTTGTGGAAAAGAATATATTCAAGATCATATATGTATTTCAAGATCATTTTTTAAAGTCTTCTACAAGTGTACAATCAACTCTCAAGATGAAGAATTATGAAGATTCATCAACAAGTTAGATACAAGCTTTAATTTGAGGTTTTTAAGATGATATAGTGCTCAAAATATACTCTAAACATTTTACATAAGTATCATGATCATTTAAGTGTAAAACATTGCATGTCCATCATTTAGAAAACATGTTTTTATCACTTTTACCCAATGGTAATCGGTTACAGGGTTACAGTAACCGGTTATAGGACTTCCTAAAATTAAATTAAACATTCTTGTACTTAGTATTGAAGATCTTAAAGGTTTTAAGAGCTTTTGATCTCCCTATAGGTTAGATAGTAAGTCATCACCTTTGGTGTGATTAGGCTTGTACGATTATTTTAACTATAGTGAAATCTCTTTCGTGTTGGCAAGAGGACTGGATGTACTCTCGAAGTGTGAGGGGAACCAGTATACATCTTGTGTTCATTTACTTTCCGCACTTTATTATTTTCATAACCACATTCAGAAAAATAAGAACATTAAAAGAAGTAAAAAATTGACCATCACCTAATTCACCCCCCCCCCCTCTTAGGCATATTATTAACTTACATTTGGCATCAGAGCGAGTTAAGGTAACTTGTTCCAATTCGATCCAGAATGGCTTCCGCACAACCAACTTTCAAATATGGTGGTGGTAACAACAAGACTCCTTTGTTTTGTGGTGAATATTTTGACTTTTGGAAAATTCGCATGAAGGCTCATCTAGAAGCACAAGGAGAAGACATATGGGATACTGTCTAAAATGGTCTGTTTACTCTGATATGTGTTGTCAATGGTGTTAGAACATCAAATCCTAAAACATCATGGGTTGAAGATGATAAGAAAAAGGTCCTTTATGATAAGAAAGCAATTAACCTTCTTCAAGGTGCACTTTGCATGGATGAATTATTTCGTGTTTCGGCATGCACATCGGTAAAGGAAATTTGGGATACTTTGGTTGAAACACACGAAGGAACAGTCGAAGTTAAAAGATCAAGATTTAATACCTTAAGTCAAGAGTTCGAGATGTTTAGAATGGAACCCGGAGAATCTATTCTCAATATTCAGAATATATTTGTTCATTTAACAAATAATTTAAAAGCCCTTGGTGAAACTCTCACCAATGACGAACTCGACCTAAAGGTTCTTCGATCTTTAACTAGAGAATGGCAACTGAAAGTAACGGCTATTTCGGAAAAGAAGAATATATACAATATGTCATCCGCAACTCTATTTGGTAAACTTCAAGAGTACGAGACGGAACTTGGAAGACTTGTTAAGCATGAAAATCAAGAAAAGAAATCAAAAGGCATTGCTTTGAAGGTGGAATCCAAGGAAGTCTCTATTGAAGAAAATCTGGAAGAAGATGAAAATTTCATGCTTCTTGTAAAAATGTTACACAAATTATTTGGTCCTAAAAATAATTTTGGTAATTCTAACTTTGTCAAAAGGAAGAAATTTTCAAAGAGCAAATATAAAGAAGCCTCCACATCAAATGTTACATGCTATGAATGTGGAAAGCAAGGCCATATCAAACCAGATTGTCCAAACCTCTCCAAGAAGGATGGAAACAAAGGAAGTAAAGACTCCAAGTACAATAAAGCCTGCATCGCTTGGGATGACAATGAAGTTAGTACATCATCTGAATCGGAGAATGACGAATGTGCAAATTTAGCATTGATGGCTGCTCATGAATCCGATGATGAAAATGAAGAGGTTAGTACAAATTTTACCCTTTGTGATGAAAATGCTCAAGGTGCAATTGATGAACTCCTAAATGAATGCAAAGTCTTATATAAAAAGATATCAACACAAGAAAAGGAACTTATTCATTTTCAAGAAAACATTGATACTATGAACAAGGATCTTAAATGTCAAAAACAAACTTTTCTTAAAGAAAAACAACACTTTGTATGCAAAAAATGTGAATCATATACTTTTCAAATTGTTCAATTAAAAAGAGTTATTGAACGATATGAAAAAGGACAAATTGGTTTGGAAGGACTTCTTAGCCAACAAAGATATCCTAATGACAAAAGTGGACTTGGTTATTCTAAAGAAAATAAATCAAGTTCCAACAAAACCATCTTCGTAAAGGCTAGTAATCAATCTGAAATCAAGAAAGTCAACAATGTGCAAATTAAGCATAATCATCAAAAGAAGAAGAAAATAGTTGTTAAGAAAAAACAAGTTCCAAGATATAAGAGCAACTTTATTCCAAATTGTTTTTATTGTGGTATTCTTGGTCATACACCTAATGCTTTCTATGTTAGGAACTTTAGTATGGCAAGTGGACACTATGTATGGGTTAAGAAAGGAACTAAATACGAAGGACCCAAGGAAACTTGGATACCTAACAAGAAATAATTTCTTTTGTTTTGTAGGTATGCTTGAAATCCACTCAAAATCTACGGTATCTCGATAGTGGATGTTTGAAGCATATGATGGGAGATGTTAACAAATTTTCACATCTAACATTAAAAGCCAAGGGGTATGTCACCTATGGAGATAATACCAAAGGAAAAATTATTGGCATTGTCAAAGTTGGTGTACCACCTCTCACATCCATTGAAGATGTACTTTATGTTGAAGGATTAAGCACAATCTTCTTAGTATATCCAACTTTGTGACAAAGGATTCAAGATCAAATTTAATAAAGATGAATGTTTGATCATGGACAAAACAAACAATGAGGTAAAACTCAAAGGTAAAAGAGTTAACAATATTTTTATGATTTCCTTATATGAGTTGTCTTTGAAAGTAAAATGTCTTATGGTGAACAATAATGAATCATGATTATGGCATAAAAGGGCCGCTCATATACATATGGAACATTTAAATAAACTAACCAAACATGATCTTGTCATTGGTTTACCAAAAATAAAATTTGTCAAAGATAAATTGTGTGATGCTTGTCAAAAGGGAAAACAAACTAGATTAAATTTCAAATCTAAGAATGTGGTATCCACTACAAGGCCACTACAATTGTTGCATATGGACTTGTTTGGTCTACCAAGAACAAGAAGCTTCAGATGTAATTTATATGCTTTAGTTATTGTTGATAATTTTTCTAGATATTCTTGGACTTTGTTTCTTGTGCCGAAAAGAGATGCTTTTAAGGCATTTAAGAAGTACACAAAGCAAATTCAAAACTAAAAATAATTAAAGATTGTATCCATAAGAAGTGATCATGGTGGAGAATTCCAAAATGCATCTTTTGAAGAATTTTGTGAAGAACATGGTATCTCTCACAAATTTTCAGCACTAAGGACTCCACAACAAAATGGAGTAGTTGAAAGAAAGAATTGATTTCTAGTGGAACTTGCAAGAACAATGCTTAGTGATGCAAATCTACCAAAATATTTTTGGGCGGATGCGGTTAGTATGGCATATTATGTTAGAAATCGAGTTATTATTAGACCTATTTTGAAAAAGACTCCATAGGAACTCTTCAAAGGAAGAAAGCCAAACATTGCTCACTTTCACATTTTTGGATGTAAGTGCTTTGTCCTCAACAATGATAAAGAAAATCTCGGTAAGTTTGACAAGAAATCCGATGAAGGTATATTTCTTGGTTACTCTCTTTCAAACAAACCTATAAAATATACAACAAAAGAACTTTAACTATAGAAGAATCTATGCATGTTTCTTTCGATGAAACTAACCCCTCAAAAGAGGATATAGTCTCTTTGTGATGATGATGATATTTTAGATATGCCTATTGAAGAGGCTACCAAGGCCAATCAAAATAAAAATCAAGATTCTTTCATAGAATAAACTTCTTAACAAGATCTACCCAAATAATGAAGAACACATCGAGATCACCCAATTGACAATATTATCGATGACATTAGCAAAGGAGTATCAACAAGACTCAATCTTCAAGATGCATGTCTACACATGGCATTTGTATCTAAAATTGAACCTTCCAAAATAGGCGAAGCCTCGTTGGACGATCATTGGGTGGTTTCTATGCAAGAAGAATTAAACCAATTCGAAAGAAGTCAAGTTTGGGAACTAGTACCAAGACCAAATGGAAAACACATCATTGGAACTAGATGGGTATTCAAAAACAAACTCGATAAAAATGGTAATTGTATGGAACAAAGCAAGATTGATAGCACAAGGATACAATTAAGAAGAAGGAATTGATTTTGAAGAAACCTTCACTCCAGTTGCAAGGTTAGAAGCAATTAGATTATTATTGGCTTACGCTTGCTTTATGAATTTTCAGCTTTTCCAAATGGATGTCAAGAGTGCATTCTTGAATGGATACATCAATGAAGAAGTCTATGTCAAACAACCTCCTGGTTTTGAAGACTTCAAGAATACTTCACATGTCTTCTAGTTGAAAATGGCACTTTATGGCTTAAAACAAGAACCAAGGGCATGGTACGATCGACTTAGAAATTTTCTATGTGAAAAGGGTTTTGAAAAGGGACAAGTAGACAAGACGCTTTTTATCAAGAAGATCAAAAATTATACTTTGCTTGTTCAAGTGTACATCGATGATATCATCTTTGGATCTAAAAATAAAGACTTGTATGAAGAATTCTCATCCATGATGCAAGGAGAATTCGAAATGTCCATGATGGGAAAATTGAACTACTTTCTTGGATTACAAATCAAGCAACTTGCAACGAGGACATTTATTCATCAATCAAAATATTGTAAATGATTATTGAAGAAATTTGACATGGATACTTGCAAACCTATTGCCACTCCAATGGGTTCAGGAACTTGTGTGGATCTTAATGAAGTCGGTGTGCCCATAGACGTGTCAAAATATCAAGGAATGATTGGCTCCCTACTATACCTAACGATAAGTCGACCCAACATCATGTTTAGCATATGCCTTTGCCCTAGATTTCAAGCCAATCCAAAGGAGTCTTACCTCGCTGCAGTTAAACGCATCATGAAATATATTAAGGGAACTACGAACGTCGGCTTATGGTATGCTAAAGGTAGTATGTGTTCGTTACTTGGTTATTCTAACGTGGATTATGCAGGATGTAAAACAAATAGAAAAAGCACTAGTGGAACATGTCATATTCTTGGGAAAGCTCTAGTATCATGGTCATGCAAGGAGCAAGTATGTGTGGATCTTAGCACGGCTGAAGCATAATACATTGCAGCGGAAAGCTGTTGTGCTCAAATTCTATGGCTAAAACAACAACTTCGTGACTATGGAATTAGTATTGGATACATGCGCTAAAATGTGACAATACAATTGCAATCAACATCACAAATAATCCAGTCATGCACTCTCAGACAAAGCATATTGATATTCGGCATCATTTCCACTGGGATCATGTGCAAAATGGTGACGTAGAAATTTCATTTGTTGGTACACACAACCAACTAGTAGACATCTTTACAAAGCCTCTAGCAAAAGATTCATTCTTCAAGATTCGATGAGAACTTGGTATATTAGATGAACATGACCTATGATTTATATCTCCAAAAAACATAAAAGGTGCATGTATTCTTTTCATTAACTTTTATATCATTTTTACCAAGTATATCTCTCTTCATCTTACATTCACTTTGAATGTTTCTATATAATGTTAATCTACATGTTTTAATGTCATATATAATTGTTAATGTATTGATATACATGTTTGGTAGAAGTTACAATAGATAGGTACAGGTTCTGGACTGATATATACTATATTTTTTCACTTTCCAGGAACCTTTAGTAATCGATTACCCTCAGTCAGTAACTGGTTATCACACAAACAAAAGCATTTTTCACTTTCCAGGCACCTTCAGTAACCGGTTACCCATATCCTGTAACCGGTTACCGCGTGAAATTTATTCAAATTTTTCAGTTTTGTGTCAAGGCATTTATGATTTCCCACATCATTTCCCTCCAATTATTTCTCCTCTTTGACCAAAATTATTTCCCACCTAAAATCATCCCACCAAAAATTACTATTACCAAATATTAATCCCTCCGTTATTTACTTCACCAAAAGATAAACTTTATCATATTGATATTGTTGGAAGCATACCTATATCTTCAACTCACAACACAAACACTCTCTCTTACATAAATTTCTGCATCCCAAACCCTTTCTCCCCAAGAAAAACTTCAACCTTTATCATGGCACCACCAAGAAAGGAGAAAGGCAAGTCAAAGGAAATGGAAGGAGAATCCCAAAATCAAGAAGAACATGATCCAATCTTGGCATTCCGCTTCCGCATTCTCACTCTGGTTAAATATGGTAATCTCTCATCCTTCCCTTAAACAATCTTTAGTTTTCCATCAATGTTGAATATGCAAATTGGTGTCGGTGGTGTTCTTTCAGAAAGGGTAAGAGGGAAGCACATCTTAATATCAACCACTCAATTTGGAATATGCTTGGGTGTCCCTAGTGAAGGCTTACTCATCAATCATGGGTATACTATTGATGTTGATGCTTACAATCATACTCACTACTACTATAGCATCACTCGTCTCTCAGAAAAAAAATCTTAGACAAGAAACTGGAAGTTGGTTCTACAATAAGTCAGTTAACTTTGTATGCCTCCAACCTCACTGTAAGTGATCGTATGATGCATTACTTTATTACTTACATTTTTCTCCCTAAGAAATCAAATCACTCTCAAATAAGTGATGTTGAGATGCAAGTCTTGTTTGCAATCAAAAATAATCTTCAAATAAATTGGGTATACTCAATCATGAACTATATGGAGTGTTGTACCCCAAAATTTTCCCTCCCATTTTCACTCAAGACATGCCCATTGAGGTCCCCAACTTTCCCTAGGATGACTAAGAATTGACCAGACAAATTCTCCTCCTAAGGCAATGAACCCCCAACTAGGGTTTAAATTTTCATCAAGATGGTTGAGCTCCAAGGATCCCAATTGTTTTCCATTGTCCTAATATGTCTTCAAGATTATCCATGCCAAATTGCATGCCTTACACAATAAATTTGCTCAGTCAATTTCTCAAGTATTGAAAAATTAACTGTGTTAGGTCAAAAGTCAATTGCGGCCCATGTACAATAAAACTTCAATATTTTTGGTCAACATCAACATTTTGAAGTGATATCCATCATTTGATCAAGGGTTTATCATGATTCCTCAAGAAATACTCCTAATTCATCAAAAGTCAAGAATTGCTAAATTAGGGTTTCTATAGGAAAAGTCAACCAAACTTTGACCAAGCATAACATTTTGAAAATAATCCAATTCCATACAACTTCTCTTCATCCCTCAAGTTCAATAAATGCACCATTTTAAAGATACAAGCTCATACATTACAAGTCATTTTTAGAAAGTCAACAAAAGCCACTTTTTTCCAAGACCTTTTACATCAAGATAAAATCCTCAAATACAAATTTGATCAAAAGAGCGATTGAAGTAGACATCTTGGGCTTTTCAAAAAGTCCAAGATCATCATCATGAGATGAAAATTGAGAAAGTTATGGCTTTCCCAAGTTGGGAAAATTTGGGAATTTTCAAGAATTATGCATTGAGCAAACTTGAAGTTTTAGGTCAATGGCTTAATTTCTTGGACTTCAAACATCTTCCTAAGCCTATAGAGGAACTCTAAAATTATTATTTCCATGCCTTGCATTTTCTAACTATTTTAGTCATAATTATTTTAATTTATTTCAAATAAATATAAAATAAAATGTACAAAATAATTGGAACTGGGATTTGAGCTTTAGGTTGATGTTTTGGAGAGCCTAGGGCCATAAAATTCCGTGCAATAAATGTCCACATTCATTCAAATTCAAAAAGAACAAGATTCCATGTCTTTGGCAAAGTTACAAAATATCATTCATGGCTTTAAAAACACATGTTTATGGTTGTTATTACCTTTGTTCTCTTGTCTCCTCCCTCCTCTCTATATAAAGGACACATTAGAAATCTTCAAGACACATGATATACAGCCTGGAAAAGCTCTACAAATTTTGCAAAAAATATCAAAGTTGTAAAATTCACATTTTAGGTTCCAGCCTTCCTTAGTCCAAACAAAAGATCCAAATACATTCCTAGAGGCTCCCTGAAGCTTTTGCGATCATTACCAAGCCCTAAAACATCACAAAACACCTCAGTAAGTTCCATTTTTATATTTTCTAACTTATTTCATGCAGATCTGGCACTCCTCGTAGCTAGATGTGCATTATACACCATCAGACATGTGCCATCAGATGTCTATCTGATCAGATCTAGCGCACTTCATCTGCGGGCTCACCATGTGCCATCAAGACCAATCCACATTGGATCCAGAAGTAAATCTTGGCCTCTCCCTTCATGGGCCAGCGAATTCAACAACCACATCCCCACTTTTTTTTTACTATCTCAGGCCCATCTAGTTTTTTTTGTAATGTTTTAATTTCTTTTATCTTCTTTACTTAATTAAGCAAATAAAAAAACTCACAAAAAAAATTAGGCTTAGACTTTTTTTTAATTAATAATGAATTGCTTTAATTAATTAATTAATTAAATTTAACTACTTTCTTATTTTAAAATGAACTAGAATTTAGGATTTAATTTATGTTTCAAATGTTTTCTTAATAAAAAATGCAAAAATATTAGAATTAGATTAATTTCATTCAATATTTATTTTCTTAAATTAAATTTAGATTTAGTTTAATTATTTTTCTTGAAATAAATAAAAATAAAACCAAAAATATTTTTTCTTGTTTACTTAGAATTTTTAGACGTAATATTTATTTCGCGCGCGTTATTTTTATTCTCGCATTTTATATATATAATGTAACTGATTATGGGATGTAATAGTCTAGATTTAAAATTCTGCATTTTATTTTTCTTGCACTTTTTTATGTAATTGTCCCAAAGCGTTGTAATAGTCTGGGATTTAAATTTTCGCACTTTAAATTTCTGTAAATATTACTGCTAGTAAATTAGGCGTGCATGACAAGATTAAGTAATTAACCGTTTGATTACTAACCTCAAGATAATATAACTGAAAAAAACACACTTCTCACACTTTCATCCTTAGGGTATTCCTCACTTGGTTGCCTTCGTAAATGGTCATGTCCCTCGAACCTAGGGATATCTTAGCAAAGACTATCGATACTAAATTCATCAAAAAGATCATGGTCCCTAATGTCCCTCGAGTTGCCTATGAAAAATAATCTTGTCCCTCGATGTTGCTTATATGATGACTGTCCCTTCGAATGCTAAGATATATTTACATGTTGCCTTCGATGACCATAACGTCCCTTTCGATAGTCCCTCAACATCCAACGATAGGGCTACCTACTCACTAATAGTAGGATAGCACTATCTAAAGGGTAGGAGGAAAATAATATCCTTTTTTGAGTAGGTAGACTGTTCTTAAGTACTTGCTCAAATCTGAATCTTTTACACTTACACACTTTTCAAAAACGATTTTTAAAAATGCTTTTTCACACTCTTGAAGACTGATACAAGAGTTACCATAAAGCAAACAAAAACTTTTAAAACACACAAACACATAAATAGTTTTCAAAATGAGCAAGTACCTAAGAGCCCATGGAAAAGCACGGATGGAAAGGGTGCTAACACCTTCCCTTTCCATAATCTACTCCCCTTACTCAGAAAAATCTCGAAAAAGGTATTTTTCTGTTCTTTTCACCCTTTCCTTTATTGGATAACAGAAAAGTCGGTGACGACTCTTGCTTACCGCGACATTTGTGAATAAAAACGCAAAACCAACATTAACAGTCGGTTCTGCCACCGTATCACATGGAGCATCTCAAAAATGTATCTGGTGGACTTCTATATGCTCATTTGATAACCAAGCTTCTCAAGTTTAGAAAATTTAGCTTCCGAGGAGAATCTGAAACAAAAATGACTTTAAGAGATTGTGAAATTTCAATTGCAGCAACAAACAAAAATATGGGCATTTTTTAAGATGACGATGGATTGTTCAAGCATAGAGAAAAAGGAACTTCCTCCAATCAAGATGCACATCCTCCACCACCCACACATGACGGTGAAATATCCAATGAGATGATTTATCACAAGCTTTGCTCAATGGAAAATTTCATGATTTCAGAATTTCGTGACATCCGTCAATAATTAACAGTCCTCCAAACACCAATCCAAGAGGACTCTATGGTTGAGAGTGATGATGAAGAATTCTAAATGCCTTAGTACCCTTGTTTGTTGTTTTTGTTGTTTCCTATGAAATGTTTTATCTTGTTGCATTTTGTATTGTATTTTCTTCCATACCATTTATGTCTTCAACAACCTCGTGTCCAATTATGATTCTAAGTATCCGTTAACTTTGTATTTTGTTATAAAATTGGGTTATCTTTCTCCTTTTTATATACTGATTTATTATAGTCTTTTCCCCATCCTTTTTTGTATTGACAAAGGGGGAGAAGAAATCTTGTGCTTGTGTTTAGTGATGCAGAAAATTTTTCCAGATTTTTAAAGCTTCCTCTTTTAAATACAAGTCTTCAAAGGCTACATAAATTCAGGGGGAGATGTCCAACTTAGGGGGAGAATGCACATCACTATGGTACACATACAAGCTACACTCAAAGACCTTGATGAACAAGCTACAAATGTCAAATTGGTTGTCTACATAAAAAATGGGAGAATGTGATTGCATGCACTCCAATCAAAGTGTTTTGATGAAGACCACCATACATAAAGTCAAAGAAATATCAAGGTTGTGGAAAAGAAGATATTCAATATCATATAAATATTTCAAGATCATTTTTTGAAGTCTTCTACAAGTGTACAATCAACTCTCAAGATGAAGAATTATGAAGATTCATCAACAAGTTAGGTACAAGCTTTAATTTGAGGTTTTTAAGATGATATAGTGCTCAAAATATACTCTAAACATTTTACATAAGTATAATGATCATTTAAGTGTAAAACATTGCATGTCCATCACTTAGAAAACATGTTTTTATCACTTTCACTCAGTGGTAACCGGTTACAGGACTTCATAAAATTAAATTAAACATTATGGTTCAGTGGTAACCGGTTACAGTTTCTGGGTAACTGGTTACAGGCATGCATATTTGAAAAATTTCATGTTAACATACATGTGTAACCGGTTACAGCACAACACTAACCGGTTACCACTGTAGAAAAATTCAAAAATATTTCTGCTTTACATGGTTGTTGGATGATACCTCTTGGGGTCCAACCAATGCATCTTTATACTCATTTAGGGTGTAATGAAAGGGTGCATTTCATATATAAATTCTATTTGCACTCAGATCAAACATAAGTGATATCATTCAAACTTTCAAAAATTCTTAAGTTGTAAAACTTTGAGAATTTACATATTGCATGAAACATTGTTTAGAACTTTCATACCCATTATTGTTTCAGCATATATTGAGCACTAGATCGGATTATCAACTTCTTATTAAAATCTTGTCTTAGTATCTTGATAACCGTTGTTTTATTCAAGAATTGATCATACTTTGAAAAATTAAAATTTTGTATAAGATTATCCTTGCATTCTAGGATTGTTGGAGCAAGTGTGTGCATTGAAGAGGATTGTTCTTCTTGCACTTAGTATTGAAGATCTTAAATGTTGTAGGAGCCTTTGATCTCCATACAGCTTAGATAGTAAGGCATCACCTTTGGTGTGATTAGGCTTGTACAATTATTCTAACTATAGTGAATCTCTTACGTGTTGGCAAGAGGATTGGACGTACTCTCGAAGTGTGAGGGGAACCAGTATACATCCTGTGCTCATTTACTTTTTGCACTTTATTGTTTTCATCGCCATATTCATAAAAATAAGAACATTAAAAGAAGGAAAAAATTGACCATCACCTAATTCACCCCTCTCTTAGGCACATTATTAACTTACACATATGACCTCAAATGCAGCTTCGGGAAAGAAACACCATCATATTTAGCAAAGGTAGGAGTTTTGAACTTGGGAGGAACGATGACTCCTGAGACCAAACCCGATTCTTCGATGTCCAAGCCAGGAACCTTCTGGATCTCCATAGCTTTCAGACGCTCTTCTAATAGCTTATACTTCTCATCAGTAGGGGATATTGTTCATCCAAATAATCTTCCTCTTTAACAGAGTATTTGATAGAACCATAATTGTTATTTTCCTCATTTTTATCACTTTCATCGTTGTCATCCTGTTCATTATCATTTTCCTCTGGGATCTCGATCCCCTTGACCTATTTATCCAGACCTCTGGATTTTCTCCCTATAATTCCAATTGATTTCTTTGTCTTCTTCTTCTTCTCTTTGACGATGAGTGACTTCAGTTCTTCTTGCCCCTTGGCTAAGCTTAGGAACATCTCTTGGAACTGAGCACTCTGAGCCTGGAGATCTTTCACTGTTTGTTTGAGAGCCATTTCTGCTGAAATAAACAACAAGAAGATGAGAAACCTGTCTTGGAAATCAGTTATGCAATGACATGGTATGTAGATGTGTATGCAATGTTTTCAAGGATCTTTAGGGAATCTAGTTTGAAACATTATAAATTGAATTTAGTTGCAGCTTTGTCTGAAGAACTTTGAGTTTTCATCTTTGAACGTCCTTCTATAAGAATCAAGTTCACCGTATCAAGTGAGCTATAGCCTCTGACTCAAGAAAATGCACTTTGATCTTGACGGCATCTAGCTAGAGGAAAATAAATCCTCTTGCCCCTTGGTAGAAATTTGGCTTATAACAGTCCTGCAAATATTGCACCATAAATACCTAAGATCCTTGAAATGGTTAGTAATAGTGCTATGTTATTAAATGACATGATGTGTATGCCATGCACTAAGTAAAAGCGTAAGGTGATGAAAACAAATGAGTTTATGTAAACAAATCATGCGGGGAATTCAATTTGTTAGATAGTGAATACAAACATGTCACACAAGTAGCCTTAGGCTTAAAGGCTTGCATAAAGTCAATAGGTAAGTACCCTTCCCATAACTGAAGTTTAGTTGGCTCAACCTATCCTAAAATAGTAACCGGGTTCTAAGAATCTCATATCACAGATCTTTCTCGAAGGTTTTATTTTAGTACGCAACTGATTTGCCACCAAAACATCCTGAGAGTCAAATCTCAATGAGTGTAGCTTCGAGTATCAACCAACTTTAAACTGCAGTAAAGTCGGCTATCTCACTACCTTCTAATGGCCCAGATGATTCAATTGAGGTTCTAAAAGTAAGTTAGTGTTAATGACACCACGCGGGATCCTAATGTTATCCTTGACTTACTCAAGGAACATCAGTACAAACCAAAGTGTCACACTAACTGGAGCCATCATATTAACCATATCGATCTATATCGTACAGTCTTTATGATATATTGCTACTTGCCTAAGGCATCCCTAGATCCGAGTGTAGGACCTTTCAAATAATAAACCCAAGCAAACCCTTAAAGTTAAAGCAGACAAAGCACACAATTTAAGCAAGTAAAGTGATCTAAACTCTTAAGGTAACCCCTCTTTTAAAATTGTCCCCAACAGAGTCACCAATTCTGTAATACGGTGGGAGAACTGATTTTTTTAGCTTTTTATCGCAAATATTGTGGTTAGAAAGAGTCGCCATCGGCTTTTCTTTTATCCAACAAGAAAAGCGTGAAAAGAATAGGAAAAACCTTGATAGATTTTGAGTTCGGAGGGTAAGTTATGAAAAGGGAAGGTGTTAGCACCCTTTCATCCGTAATTATCTACAGACTCTTAATTGCTTAGCTCACTTTGAAAGTTTTTGCTTTGTGTGTGTATGATTGTTTGAAAATATTTCGAATGCCAATTGTGAGGTAGACTTTGTAATGATTCTTGTATCAGTCCTCAAGAATACGTACAAAGTGTTTGTTTGAAAATATCTGTTTGAAATGTGATGTGTAAAATGTTTTCTTTATTTTGAAAAAGGTTGTGAGCAAGAAATTTGTTGAGTCTTACCCACTAAAGGTCGTTCTTGCTATTTTCCTTCTCCGTTAGAGATATTACTATCTGTACCATTAGTTGGTAGGTAGCCTTATCTATTGGATGTGAAGGGACACAAGTAGGGTCGTTGTATGGTCATAGAAGGCAATATGTAAGGATACTTTAGCAATTGTATCAAAGGTACTATCATCATTTTTCTCGAAGGGTCATCGAAGGGACTAGATCATTTTGTAGGCAACTCGAAGGGTCATCGAGGAATTATGATCTTTATTCGAAAGGGACCATGATAATATTATTTAACTGATGGTCTTTGCTAAAGTATTCCCGTTTTTATGGGACAGGCAACGAAGAGAGGTTACCCAAGAGGTGCAAAGTGTGAAAAAGTAATTCAGTTCAGTTATATTTATCTTGGAAATGTTTAAGGTTATCTACCGATTCATCTTGCCATACAAGCCTATTTACTACACAGTTATATATATATATATATATATATATATATATATATATATATATATATATATATATATATATATATATATATATATATATATATATATATATATATATATATATATATATATATATATAAGGCATAAAGAATAAGTGTGGAAAAAATAAAGTGCGGAAGATAAAATCTAACACTATTACATGGCATTGGGAGATTTACATAATAATTAAAACTTTGCGAGAAATTAAAACTAAGCTATTACACAAAAAACCGTGTGACCTATACAATTTTTTCTAGAAACTTAAATGCAAAATATAAATAAAAAAGTTAGAAAGATTTTTTAAAGTCCTAAAAATTCTAGGTGTTAAAAGATATTTTTTGTATTTTTTATTTTTATTTTATATGTTAATAATAAAAAAAACCTAATGTCTAATTTTAATTACAAATTAATTAATTTAATTGCAAAAAACCTAATTCTAAATTAATTAAACTAATTGATATAAAAAAGACTAAAATCTAATTTTTTTTGATTTTATAAGTTTTTTTTTTAATTTTTTATTGTCTTTTTATTATAATTGTAAAAAAGAAATAAATAAATTAATGGAAATATAAGAAAGAAAAAAGGTTAGAAAAAAGTGTTAAAAGAAATTGCATGGGGTGGGAATTGAATGACACCCTCCGTTTAGTCTAAAATTGTATGTGAGTAGCGATTCGAAGCTTCACCGTGACTATGCCCTAGCAATGGCAAGTCACAATTCATGCGCTCAACCTTGCATGTTTTGGATCAAACATGTTCTAATCATTCTGTAGAATATGTTTGGACACACAAAAATAGTTAAGCATATATAATTAATATATTTGAATTTTCAAAACCCTACCCAAACGGCGAGTGTGAGTATGATGATCTTGGGCGTGGAATTGCTTGGTTCTTGATCTGGATGCGTTCTTGGGAATGTCAGGATGATGGTTCAGTTCTTGGTTTGGACTGCAAACCACTGAAAAATGGAATTCGAATATACCCTAATTCTTGACTTTTTGATGATTTTTTGAACTAGTTTTTGAGGTAGAATTTCGTGGTCCTCTTCTTAGTTTGATGTTTGTCGACTTATAAGCCAATTATTCTAAGTCAACAAATGTGGTATGGAACCATATGTAATTATGGCATGATTTCTTTCCAAAACTAATTAAAAACCTTCCAAAACAAGTGAAACTCTTCCCATATAGGAAACACGGTTTTGGCAAGTTGGATATGTGTTCTTGGGCCTTAAATCTGATACAAAACCAAGTCCACGTGCCTTGGTCCATCATTTGTTATTTTATTTAATTATTTTATATTTAATTGAATAAAAATAAAAATAAATAAATAAAATTATGGTAAGGTACGAATGAATTTAGGAGTCCTCTATAAGGTCAAGAACATGTTTATACCTTAAAAGATAGGTCAACTAGTCTAAAATTTCAAAATTGCTCAATTGAGATTTCATGCATTTCTCAAAAATTTCTCAACTTGCACCAATCATATCTCACTCAATTTTTGTCATATAAAGGTGATCTTTGACTTTTTTGGAAAGCAAAAGATGTCTCCTAGAACTCTTATGTTGGCTATTTTTTAATTTGAATTCTTTAACTTGATGTAAATTGCTTTGACAAAAGATGTCTTTTTGTTGACTTTTAAAATGACCTGTAATGTTTTGCCTCATATCTCTCAAATGAAGCATTTTTTGGACTGGAGCTTAGAGATACAGAGTTGTAGAGAATTGAATTTTCTTTAAGAAAGACTTTGGTTGAGAATTTTCTAATGAAGCATGTGAAAGTTATGCTTGGTCAATGTTCAGTTGATTTCTCCTAAAGAAAACCCTAATTTAGCAATTTTTGACTTTTGATGAATCTTGAGTTTTCTTTATGAATCATGATCAACCCTTAATCAAATGATGAATGTGACCTCAAAATCTTGACATTGACCAAAAATATTGAAGTTTGATTGTATGTTGATCACAGTTCACTTTTTGTCCAATTCAATTGATTTTCAATTATCGGAGCAATTGACTGAGCAAACTTGTGATGTAAGGCTTTAAACTTGACATGAGGATCCTTTGAAGCATATGAGGAACCATGAAATCCACTTGAGGCCTTAGAAGCTCAATTTTCCTTGAGAAAAACAAAATACTAGTTGTAGGTCAATTGCTTAGGATGAGAGTCCATCTGATCAATCCTTGATAAGTCTTGAGTGTTTGAGACCTTTAGGAGGTATCTTGAATCAATTTGTCTTGAAAAATGGGAGGCAAATTTTGGAATACAACATAGTTGCATTGCGTGAGGGAGTGTGGCCGGAAGGAGTCGTCGATGGATGTTTGGTTGTTGGGGGAGCTTGGCGTGAGGAAGCATGAAAGTGAGAGGTGTTAATGGTGATGAGCTTTTTTTCAGATCCAACGGTGGTTTTGTGAGTGAGTTAGTGTTGAAGGCGGAGAAGTTGAAGAAAAAGAGAAGTTGTGCATAGAGGAATAGTGGTTATGGTGAAAGAAAAATGAAGGGAGAATGGAGGTTTGTAAGCATGGAAATCGAGGATTCCGTTTCAAGTATCAAATAATAAAATATTGTGTCGTAGACATTTTTTAAACACAAAAAGAATTTACATCATGAATCCAAGTACGTTTTTATTATTTTTCATAGAAATTAGAGCACCGTAAAATTATAATATCAAAATTATAAAGATGGAATTTTCTAATAGTTATTAATGATATGATTTTCTAGCAACAATTATTTGATATAATAGTAGTTTAAGTTATATATAAATAATTTCGTATTGTAGCATATGAAATATTATACGTGGTTAACATCTTATACTGGATGAAAATGGTTAACGTAAACGTACTAAAACTTGCATATTAATTCAATATAATTTTATAAGTGCATGCATTACTGTGATGTCGGTTTGTCCTATCAGTGACTTTAATATGAAATGTATTACATTAAATTAAGAACATAGGTACCAGTAGTATATTATGTAGAATTCAAATCATATAATGCTTATGTGTTTCTCTAAGAAACAGAAAAGCCATCTTGTACAAAAAGGATAGTATAATGTATATATATGGTTTTACTGAAATTACTTTCATTAGAATCACATGGCCCATTGTTAAAGGGTGCCTCTTTTATCCAGTTGTGTCATTTCTTTTTAATGAAATTGGTAAAGGGCTGTCACTTAACCAACTGAAACAATACAACTGTTGGTATTAATTTTGATTGTCAAACGAGATACAAACATTCTTTATTCATGCAGAATTTAAAATAAACAAAAGTGAACATCAGCGAGGTTCCAACTCGCAACATGTGGTTGTTGGACCAATACCTTTCCATCTTGCACCATTGAAACAATTTTTAAATAATCTAAAACTTGTAGAAATATAATAATTTATCAGTGTAAAATTTAATACAACATAATACACAATTAAATTCATGTGATTTTAATTATTATTTTTGTGATTGATTTGTGGATGTAATTTTGGTGGAGAGATAAACATTCATGTTTGTTTACTCATAAACATGGTGAAATAGAAATAAAGATTATCTAAAAATGGATAATGACTTATATAGATTTTTAGATTTAGAGTCTAATCAAACTATTGAATCATGAGATGTGAAATTTTGAGAACCTTATCAAGAAGCATAAGGAAGGTTCTTCACGGATTTGTTGAAACACAAACCGAAAGTTGGTCATTGATTGTTGTAAACAAAACCTGGACTTAGGATAAGCAAGAGAGTCTGAAAGGCTAAGGATCTAGGACCAAACAAAATCAGTTCTCGAGTTTTTTTATATAGAAGGAAATAATGAGAATTTTGTTCGTAAGGTTTTTATTCTTCAAGTGGAAGACAATTCTAAGACTTATATGGAAGTAGTAGTTTCAAAGGACTCAGCTTTTTGGAATGATGATATCCATATGAAATGGATTTAAAAATATCAAACCATATTTAGGAACTTGTCGATCTATCTAAAAGATCAAGATCCATTGGATGCAAGTGGGTGTTTAAAAGGAAGTATAATAGTGATGATACACTAAACATCTACAATGGTAGATTAGTAACCAAGGGTCTTAGACAAAAGAAAGGTGTTGATTATTTTGACACATATATATGTACTAGAAAGAAGCACAACAAAAGTTAGAATTTTATTTACTTTAGCTTCCTTGATTGACCTTATAGTTCATCAAAAGGATGTCAAAACGATATTCCTAAATGGAGATCTCGATGAGGAGATTTACATGGAAAAAACAGAAGGTTATGTGCTTTTTGGTAATGAACAAAAGGTGTGGAAGCTTGTCAAATCCTTGCATAGATTAAAATATGCACTAAAACAATGACATCAAAAGTTTGAATTTGTCATTGCAAAATTCACCAATTAAGGGGAAACACACAACTTGGAGGGAGACCTTTCAATCTTATCAAAACAAGAATTCAAAGAGTTTGGCATCATTAAAAAGAGGGAGATTGTGAAGAATAAATCTTATATCTAGTTTTGATGAAGACAAAGATTATCAAAGAAGAAAAGGATTAAAAGTGTCATGCACATCAATGATGAAGTTGATCAAGAAGGTTCGGCATATAAATTCAAGTGAAGATTTGAGAGAAATGAAAATAACTAAGGTACTCATTGCAATTTATATTATGCTATTTTAAATTTCTCATAATTTTATCTCACTTCATCTAAAAACCTTCTTGCATCATCATACATGATTATCTAAAAATCTTCTTCATTTAATTCTTATAACTAAGTGTTTGTACACAAAGTTGTGTGAGAATATTATGATATTTCTTTGTCTCAATGTTGATTATATGATTGATCACTCACAATGAGATGACTAGAATTATAAAAACAAAGAGGTTTTTAACTTCCACATTCAAGATGAAAGATCTTGGACTAGTTGACACAATTTTAGAGATCAAAGTAAAGCGAAATAGTGAGGATTATGAAATTAGTCAAACATGTTATATTGAGAAAATATTTGATAAGTTCAAACACTTACACTTTAAGGAAATGACCACTCTATTTGATCCTAGTGTCAAAATTTAAAGAATGATGGAAGAGTCGTAACTCAATTAAAATGTGAAAGTTCAATTGGTTTTCTAAAGTAACTGATGCAATGTACTAGACCCGACTTAGCATTTGCAGTTAGTAAATGAGTAGATTTACTACCAATCCAAATGGTGAGCATTGGAAGGCCATCACAAAGATTTTCGATTATCTTTTAAAAACCAAAATCTTGATCTCCATTATGGAAGGTGCCATATTAGAAGGATATATCAATGTGAGTTGGATATTGTTGTACCTCAAAATTTTCCCTTATTTCTCAAAGGATCATCCTGGACCCTCAGGTTTGCTTCTATCGAGTTTCAAGTCTTGAATTACAATTTTTCAAGAAAATTATTCACAAGGGCAAAATGGTCAAAAGCACACTGAAAAGTCAAACTTTGACTTTTAGTTCAAAAATCAAGTTTCAACAATTATATTTCATCAAGACATGAAATTGGTTCATCAAAAATCAGAAGTCAGAAATTACTTTGAAAAAAAATCAAATTCCTAAACATTTAGAAAATTTTCTAAGTGTTAAAAGAATATAATACTTCAGAACTTCTGAGCCAGCCTCCACGCAAGTGTAGTCAGAATTTGCAAACATGGTTCAGAACATGATTCTTCAATCAGAACATGGCTCTTTAGCATATTCTTCGATCAGAGCATCACCCTTCGAGTTTCACTCTGGTCTTCTTCGATCAGAACATCACAAAGCCCCAAAACCTTGTTTGAGCAGCCTGCTGCACTGCTATAGCACAGTCCTACAACCAGCTGCCACAATACTCCAAACTGTTGTTGATCCAGTCCACGCATGCATTTTTCTCAAACCCTATATTTTCACCAAATTAGCATACAAAGACTGTGATTAAAAAAGCAATGGAACAGTATAGCAAAAAGGTTTGAATCCCATTTGTTTCCCCCACCCCCAAATCACAGCAAACTCACCTATAAATAAGTTGCTCCATCACACTTTCAAGGGGCTGGTTTTCGGGAGAGCGAGAATTGTCAAAAAGAGAGAAAAGAAAACTGTGAAACCTTGGTAAAAATCCATAATCCTCAAACAGAAAATCAAACCTTTGTTCTTCCTTTTGAGTCAAAGAACTTGGCGTTTTCTCTTCCATTGCTCTTGCTGACTCCAGAACATCTAGCTCAAGTCCCAGGCACACACGTCAGATTTAAGGTAAGTCTTTCTAACTTTGCATATTTTCATTTTAGAACATCAATAAATATGTAAATATCATAGTATTAATGTTATTTATATTATTGCATAAGTAGAAAAATTGTGGATCAGAACTTCTTGATTAGGGCTAGGCTCATATTTAGGATTAGGACTTCTATAAACTGTTGTGTTTTTATCCTTCTGATTTGTTATTTGTTAAGAACTGAATAAATTGCTGATGTGCTGATTAACATGAGGAAAAAGTTGAAAGGTGGCACAAAACCTTTGATTTCCACTCACTGTTTTAACACAACACAGAACTTCTGAGTTCTCTTTACTGTTAAACACACTAAACCTCTGACTTCCACTCACTGTTTCAACACAACACAGAACGTCTGAGTTCTCCTTACTGTTAAACACACTGAACTTTTGATGTTTCCACTTGAAACAACCGTCTAAAAATCATCAAAACAATGAAGTCGCCATCGAACGTCTTTTATCCCACATGTAGGGAAAGGTAAACATCGAGAAAACCTGAGAAGGGAGAAGTCACGGTCTTGCGACCGAGAGATCAGGTAAGGGAGTCTGTTACGCGAGGGGAAAGTATTAGCACCCCACACGCCTGTAGTACTCTACGGTATCCACTCTTGTTATCTATCTTATAGGTGTGTTTAATCTATGCTTACTGTCAACTATACTACTGGAGGGAAAATGCATGCAAAAGAAAGGAGAAAAGAATGTAGGGAAAATAAAATTGTGCTCGCCTGGGCCCTACCCCAATGCCTACGTATCCTTTTTGAGGAATTAGAGCTACCGTAGTTCGGCTCACATGTTTTTGTTTGTTTTGTGTTTTTTATGGACAATGTTAATTCCGCCTTCTGCCGCAGCTCGACCTTTGGAGACTTATGCGTTGGCACAGAAGTAAACTAATCATGTCCTTACCTGAAAAGGGTTTTAGAGAAAAGGTGCTCGAGCGCACAAAATGATTTGAGTTGGTTTATATTTTTGTTACCTTGAAAAAGGGTTTAAGTATGCTTAGCATGTTTTTTGATTTGCTAAGAAAAGAAATTTTTCGTTTTAGAATACAGGGATGCAAAAAGGGAAAGAAAAGAGTCTAAGGGAGACTAGCCTATTTCTAAACCTAATGTTATCATGCAATGGTAACCCTACGTCAAGGACGAAAGGGGAAGTCTCTACCTAATGTCAGCATGCATGGTTTGCAATCTAAGGTCTATCTTGCGTCCGAACAGAGCAAGCGTATCCTAAGGGAACATGATATGTACAAGGATAAAGCAAGCCATCAAAAAATAAGCACACCTAAAAGGATCCTTCCTAGGTTAGCATGTCGAAGAAAAGTCTAAAAAAACTATCCTATAGGGAGCATGCACTGAGAGCGAAGTCGTGATCTCAATTTCTAAATTGAGTGACTCATCGATCAACAAGAAAGAATGGAAAGCGATAAAATCCTATAGGGAGCATGCACTGAGAGCGAAGTCGTGATCTCAATTGCTAAATTGAGTGACTCATCGATCAACAAGAAAGTAAACAAACACAAGCACAACACATATAGCAAATGAAGTGCGAAATGCCTGCTACAGGTCTTTAAACAGCGACTTAGAGTGCACGCTCTTTATTTCCTACTTCTCATGATATCTAGGAAGCAATAAAGTGAGAAAATGAGGAATAAAATAGAGTTGTGGTGATACCGAACAGAGAAGGTTTGTTGCCTCTTCAAAACCATGCAAGCCATAAGAAAATTCTGTCAGGTGCTTCCTTGAATTTCTCTTGATGGTGATTACGCTCTTAGCTCGCTTCAAAGCTTCTTGAACTTCTTCACCAAGTCCCTAGTATTCACCAAGATCCCACAAAATTATCCTATAATCAATTAAAGATCAATCATAACAATTATATAAAAGATGGAGTTGAAATAATTATAGAGAATGAATCTTCTGGAGGTGCAAGGTTGAATTCAGTGGTCCATTGCAAGTAACTGAAATAGGCATTAAGCCCAAACTAGCACAGCCCAATGAGATCTTTTTTGTTCACAAAATTCAGTCTCCTTCAAAAAACTACAATGGGCTTATTAGATATTGTATAGCCCAAACCCATCACCAACTATTTCATTTTCTGGTCATTATTAAATTATACACAAAATATAATATATAAAAAAATAATAATAGAATAGGAATAACAAATAAAATTGGAATGAGGATTAGGTTAAAGGTTTGTGTCCCTTCAGTTCTTTTCACTACACATTCCTCTCTTCTTTGTTGACGGCGTCGATTATCTCTTCACCTTCACCGCCGTACCCTCCTCCGATTACCGCAATAGCCCTGTCTCAATCCGTTCATCCTCGTCACTTCGACCTCAACCCTTAGCCGCGGTCTCATCACTTCCTTCTTCTTTACTCAACACCGCCAATTCCATGAAATTGACACTGAGTTCCATTGGGACAAGCCATTAGCGACTCGTCTTCGTCTCCATTAATCTCATTTTGATTCAGTTTGCATCATCGCTCAAAGCTCCGTATCAGTTCAAGTCCTCCGTCTACAACCTCACAGTTTCCATCTCCAGATGTGATTCGCCTGCGTTATTGCTGATGGTGAGGATGATGATTGATGGTTGAAGCTCGATCTCAGTAGCTTGAAAATTGTTGATGGAGATCGAAGAAGATGCAGTAGAAAATAGTTGCGATCATCGAGAAGTGAAGGGTAAAGATGAAGATGTGTGAAGGAGGAAGGTTGAAGGTACATAAAGGTCATAGAGTTTGAAGGTGAATGAAGGTGTGAATAAGAGAACACGGTTAAAGATGGTGATGTCGTTGATGGATACAGAGGAGCTGCAATTTTTGATAAGGGTAAGGCGGTAATGATGATTGAAGATGCATAAAAAGGTGAAGATTAATGGCGATTCTTGAAGTTCGGTGGTATAGGGGTTGCAGAGAGTTGATGCAGGTTAGAGCACAGTGGTGAAGGTTTGTACATAGAATTAATGATGGAGAAGATTGTGAAGAGTTAAGAGTGAAGGTTTTGAAGAATTGGTGAGAGGTGTTGTGGATCTGGTACAATTGATGAATATTGTTATGATGCCAAGATTGAAGTAGAGAGTAGAGATAATGGAAATCATGCAGAGAATTTGTATATTGAATCAGTGAGAGAGATGGAGATTTCTGGTGACTCCTCAGAGAGTGTTAAGGTGAATTTTTTCCATTCTTATGCTTTTCATCTTCTTTCCTCTGATCAACTCTTATTCTTTTTGCTGATTCTGTTGCGAGGTTGTTATGTTGAAGTCACTATGATGAACGATTGAAGAGTGATGCGCAGATGATGCTCTGAAGATTTAAGATTATTGGAGCTGGTGATACGTTGGTTACAGAGATTAAGATTGGAAGAGGAAGTAGATTGAATGAGAGAGATTTTATTTGGTGATTCTTCAGAGAATGAAGAATGAAGCGATTCAAGGTGATTTGTTTTTTGTTATCCCTGTTAGAGTTAGCTTGAAATCAGTTGTAGGTTTTCTTTTCTGTTAGAAGTTGGTTGGCTGGATTTGAAGCAGTTAATAGGTTGTTAGATTATAGAAAGTTAGTTACAGGAGGAAGAAATCACAGCCCTTGGTTCTAAGAAGTTGGTTACATGATGGATGGTTAGGAGGTAGTTATGAATTCTGTTAGGATAGTTGGTTAGGAAAACTGTTATAAACTCTTTTTTATGTGCAGGGCTGTTATGGTAGTTGGAATTTGGTTAGAGTGGTTATTCTGGAAAAAATGGTTAGGAGGTTGTTATTAAAACTGAACTGGAATATTCTCATATTTTCTGTTAGAAAGTTTTTGGATGCTGCTGAGTTGGAAATTCTGTTATGGTTTAATTTCATTTTTGATTTTCTAATTTATTGGGTACAAACGAAATGTAGGGCTGGACTGAGGGATAATCGATGCAGGCTGAATTGGTTTCTCTTGTATTTGTTGTGATATTTTCTCAGATATTTTGCTTTTCTGGAATTCTCAATTGATATTTCCTGATACTTTTTTTTGTTACAGATTTCTGCTAGTAGTTAGGAGGGTGAGTTGATTATGATGGGCTACCATGGAATCGTGTGATTGTGTTAATCTTGGAAACGTTTTGTTCTTTCATATCGACATGCATATGTATGTGTAATGGACTACAATCTCTTACGCAAGTTGGATGTGTGGGTGTAGCAAGGTATTGGATAGGTTTAATTGTGGATGAAGCTTTGGAACATAACTTGAAACATGAAGTAAGGGAATAAGAAGTGGAGATTTGACATGAAGATTTTGAAGAAGATTGATGACACTTGGATGGAGTTTTGGTAGATTTAGGATTTATGTCTTAATGCTTCCTTGTAAAAAAAATTTGATGTATTAAAATATGACAGGAATGTAACCTTGTAAAATACTTGAAATGATGTAATGATTTATGGTGTAAATGGTCATGACTTTTGGAAACTTTGAGATGGTTATGTTGTGCCAGAATAGGTGATATACTTGGCTTGTATGATGAAATTGCTTGAATCTTGATTACTATTGAATCTCTTTTAATACATGGTTGAAATTTGAATGAACCTTGAAAGTTCTTGAATGGTCATGTCTTAAAAATTTTGATGGAAGCTTGTGACTTGTTCTTTGATTTCAAGATAAACCAGGAATGAATTACCCGTACTTTAAAAGTTTGATCATCTTTACAATTCCGCAATTCCAAATCTCCATGAAAAGTTCAAATCACCTTGAGACCTTAACTTCCAATTTCAAATTATCATTCCATTCACAAACCCTTGACTTGACAACTAATACCATATCAATGCCTTAAAGAACCATCGAAGAATGAATATGAACATCCAATGAATCTCAGTTGATGGGTATTGCAAGCTCCAAACTCCATGAATAAGAAACCATAATCCTCTCGACTTGGGTGCCTTTTGAATGAAGGAACCTCTTGAGATATTAACCAGAACCAAAACATCAACTTAATAAGATCCTTAGCTGATGGTGACAACCTTGTACCTTGATGGGGGAGAAGTTCCCAATAATCAAGAATCTAAACCCTAGTTCCGTAAACCACAATTACTTGGGAAACTCACTGATTCAAGCCTGAGTGACGATGAGGACCATCAAGGCCATAGAAACCCTAATTCCATCATATCACTGATTCCATGCCAAATTATGTTGTTAGCGAATGTATGCAATGTCAAATGACCTAATGGAGATATGTACATGAGAAAAGCGCGACAATGCATAAACCAGATAAAAGTAAAAGGGTAGGACAAATTTGGGGTATTACACCACTCACTGTTTTAACACTTAGAACTTCTGATTTTCACACGCTGATAACGCACTAAGCTTCTGATGTTCACTCACTGTCATAGCATAATACAGAACTTCTGAGTTCTTCCCACTGTTTTAACACATACAGAGCTTCTAAGACTTTATCATTGTTCTAACACTCGGAAGTTTAGCACATAGCAGCCCAGAACTTTTGTGTTTTCCCTCTAACGTGTTTTGCAGGACCTCGGAGTGTATCAATCCAGAACTTCTGACGCTTCCTTCTGAACCACAACACGCCCGACATCAGAACTTCTAATCTCCTTTGTGTTGCTTTCAGCAGCATGTTAATTCTATCTCTCATTATTTCCCCATTTTTATCATTTTAAATATTAATCCCCTTTTTATTAATATAAAAAGGACATAAAAATATTTTCTCTTATTAATTAATTTATTTCTTTTTCTCAATTCATTAAGACAAAAAACCATTTTCTAAACAAGTCATTTTTCTTTCTTGCATGGTACATTTCAATATGGTTGTAATAGTTAAATAGGATTAAAATTCTTGCAACCCCCAATCTATAAATATGTACCCCCATCCCTAAAATATTGTAATAGCGTAGGACTTTATATTCCCACAATTTATCGCTTTTCAAATATAAATGCTAGTAATTAGGGCGTGTATGGCAAGACATGAAATCAACAAATAGATAACCCTAATCAAGACTAAATGCATGAAATCAAACACACTTTTCACACATGCACCCTTAGGGTAATCTCACTTGTCGCCTATCGGAAATTAGTCATGTCCCTCGAACATGGGCGTTTTAGCAAAAGACCCTCGATAAAAGATCGCAGTCTCTCGATGACCCTCGATGTTTCCTTTGGTAAACGATCTACTCTCTAAAACGACATTGCTAAAATACTCCATGGGTTGCCTTCTATGACTATATAAACGTCCCGCACCCGTCCCTTTACATCCAACGATGGAGCTTCTTACCAAAATCAATGATAAGATATCAATATCTAAAGGAGAAAGAAAAAAATACTTAAGACCTTTTGAGTAGGTAGATTCGCTCCTAGTTGCTCGATTGCTCACAACAAAACATTTTTACACCAACACTCTCATTTTAAATATTTTCAAAAGATAAAACTTTGTATGCATTCTTATAAAAAAGACAACCATTACAAAGAAAACCCTTTTCAAAATCACTTTCAAAAAACACAAACACCTCTTTGAACTATTTTCGAAACAACACTTTGTACGCGTTCTTATAGAAACAAGAACCATTACAAATACATTCTCAAAATACTTTCAAAACCCACACCACAAGCACATTCAAACAAAAGCAAGTGATCTAGCAAGTAACTAAGAGCTCATGGAAAACCATGGATGAAAAGGGTGCTAATACCTTCCCTTTTCATAATCTACCCCCCCCCCCCCCCCCAAACTCAAGAAAACATCTCTAAAGGTCTTACCTGTTCTTTTTAGACTTTCCTTATTGGATAAAAGAAAAGTTGATGGCGACTCTTGCTATCCGCATATTTGCGATCAAATGCAAACAACCAAGTCAATTCTCCCACCGTATCACAAAACTGGCGACTCTACTGGGGAATTTTTAAAAGTGGGGTTACCTTAGAGCTAGATAATATTTACTTGCTTTCTTTGTTTGACTTACATGCTTTACATTATGGTTCCTTGTTTGGGTTTGCTTTGATCCTACACCCGAATCTGGGAACACTCTATAGGTAAACAGCAATAGATCGTGGAGACTGTACGACGTAGACCGATATGGTTTAAGAGATGGTTGTGTTGGTGTGACACTTTGGTTGGTATCGGTATCCTTCATGTGGAAACGGAGAGAATACGGGGCCGCCGCATGGTGTCGTGAAGCACTAACTGACTTTAGAACCTTAATTGAACAAACTTGGCCAATTAGGACGTAGTGAGATAACCGGTTTCGGTGGAAAGCTGAAAATTGGTCGATACTCGATACTACACTCATTGAGACTAGACTTTTGGGATATCCCGGCCGCAAGAAAAGATTGATTATGCTGGGACAATGCCTACAAGAAAGGTCAGTGATATTGAGATCCCTTAGAACTCGGTTACTATTAACTAGGATAGGTTTGAGCCAACTAAACTTCAAGAGGGTACTTACCTACAAACTCCATGCAAGCCTAAACCTAAGGACTTGTTTGCTTTGTGTATATGTTTATTTGTATATAAACTTGCTTACTTTGCATACTTATACATAACATCATACCATAGCATTTTCAATAACCGTTTCAAGGATCTCAAAGGCCTATAATACAGCATCACGTTGAACCAGGCGTCTATCAAGGGACAAGAGGATTTATTTTCCTCTAACCAAACACCGTCAAAGATCAAGTACAACAACTTGAGTCAAGGGATACAACCCACTTATGGTGAGCTTCATTCTCGTGGAAGGACATCCATCGATACAAAATCTCCAATCAAAGCTGTAAGTGACTACTAACATTTACCCCGCGAGATCCTTGAAAACATGCATCCACATATCATGCATCATATCATGACAGGTTTCTCCCACACATGTTTCCTTATCTTCCTACTGTTTATTTCAGTAGAGATGGCCCTAGAACAAACCATCAAGGATATCCAGGCTCAAAACGCTTGACTTCAAGATAAGTTCTTGAACTTATCCAAGGGACAAGAAGAGGTGAAGGCGCTCCTCACCAGGGGCATGATCATGGGAAATCTGGAGGATAACAAGGATAACCAGCTGGAGCGGCTACAAACCGAGATAACCATAATGAAAGTCCAAATGATGGGACAACTGGTGGGCCAGATGGCTCTTATCCAAAATCTGGCTCAAGGACAAGAAGAGCTGAAAGTTCTTGTCAACCAGCTTCGTCAAGACGGTTACAACCGTATGGGGAAAACAGCCAGAATTGGAGATCAAGTCACTGCTCAGCCTCCCATACGACATGAAGCCAGTTTAATGGAGAGTAGACCATTCCAAATTGTGGCCATGTCTCGAGTCCAATAACAACCTCGCCATTAACAACAGGGAAATCAGCGTAAGCGAAATACATCTGAAAGACGCTTTACCGAAATCAATATGTCATTGGCTCAAGCATTGCAACACATGTTGGAGACCAAGCTGGTTATGTTAAAAGACCCCCCTCAGAACCCAACACAGCCTCCCCAAGGTACAATCCAAATTAAAGATGTGCGTACCACTCCAACAGTCGTGGACATGACACCAATAGCTGTTGGACGTTGAGAAATAAAATTCAAGACCTGATTGATGAAGGAACACTAGAATTTGCACCAGATGGTCAACTGGAATTCTTCTGTCGTCCCTCAAAGGCTCACCACCTAAAGTGACAAGTTCAGACAAAGAGGTTGTTGTTCATTTGACATTTAAATTGTAATCTCTTTTGTTATTTAAACAATTATCTATTAATGTCAAACTTTGTTTCATTAATGCATTGCATATGTTTGTCTTGAATTCATCCTTTCGATTTCACTATATTTAAACTATGTTTTTTTACTCTCTTGCTAAAAGTTACAAGCCTTTAGAGGGAGGATGACAAAAACAACATCATAATATCATACAATATGCTTTTGGATAGACCTTGTTGACGATGTACAGGCGTTCTTTCAAATCCTAAACACTGGAGTTATAAGGAAGATAATCCCTAGTCAACCCCTTCAAGCCAAAGAAGTAGAAGTTTTCTTTTTTTTTCATAATTTGAAACCTTTAATCAAAACCTGGGGCAGGGTAGTCTCTCAGAGTATTCAAACACGCGTTTAGCCACAAACTCTCATCTCGTAATACGACGAATGACATCAAAAACATTTCTATGGAATCAAAAGACAATGATGGTTCCCTATCACACAGGCAGTCAATATCTCTCAAGAGAAAAGCCCACTAAGTCAAAACCTACAAAGGAGACTTAAAAAAAACTGGGGCATCCCGCTGACGTAGTCTCAAAACAAGAACAGTCAGGCAAAAATCAGGGATGACAAATAAAAAAAAAGTCACTACAAATCCTCAACAACATGAAAAATGTTGTAAAAAATGACTGCCTTCCGATAAACTAAACTTGTCTGAACCATCACCAAAACGTCATTCCAGACTCAATGGAAGTTCGAACGCACAATTAGCTGAGTTTAGGACTGAAGAACATCACGAAGAACGGGTGGGTACAAACACACTTTGAGCCTTATCCTTTGTTTCTTAAACCGTGAACCAAGCCACATTACAACCCTTCGAAAGTCTTAAATGAAGAATGGGTTAGTTCGAAAGCATACTATTACAAAAGGTATCCTGACTCCTGTAAGGCTTTACTCTAAATCCTGAGTTGAATTTTCTTAAAAAATTTCTTTACTTGCTAAAAACGCATTTTCAAAATTTTAAGACAAGCATAAACTTTACATTATTTGAATATCACTATTTGCATATGGCTATTTGTTTGACAACAGAGATATTCACACAACAAATATCCAATGAACGAAAGCTCTCTCGGTGAATAAAATCACTTCAAATGGGAAGATACTTCCAATAACAAATCTCTCATGATCAAAGGGGAACAGCATGACCTTTGCCCAACACATCTGGGGCAGTCAAGTCAAGATTCAAAGAATCTCTCAAAGAATTGTTGAATAACCAGGGGCAGGTCTCTGTCTAAATCACTTGGGGCATTGAAAGCAAATCCCGACAGAGGCTTACTTACAATCAAGCAGTTCCTGGTAGTGCCACAATCACCTGCTACTAGGGGCAATGACAAATCTTCCCAAGATCCTTCTCATGGGATGACTCCCATCCAGAGTTTAAATCTTTGAAAACCTTTTCCCCAGCTAAGTCGACCTCAAGAATCCTCGAGGATTTTCTCTAGTGAAGTCGCTGCCTCTCTGATAGATCAGCAACAGGGTTTATTTCCCCAACCAAATGGCAGGATTCTCCAGTTTGAGTTTACCTCTCTGACTATTACAAATCAAAGGACCATAACTCCTCTTCCCCAGTAGACTACTCTACAATCCTCAGCAAGTTACTGTAAAGCCTGGACTCGACCGGATAGTAGTACACCTCATATTCAAGTTGAAGCCTGGACCCGACTAGATAACAACTTAACCCCTGAAGTTCAGATACACTCCAGATACGAATGCCATTATGATACTCATTCAGATTCAGCTTTCAGATACAGTTCAGATACGCTCCAGATACGGATGCCATTCTGATACTCATTCAGATTCAACTTTCAGATACAATTCAGATATGCTCCAAATACGGATGCCATTCTGATACTCATTCAAATTCAGCTTTCAGATACAGTTCAGATACGCTCCAGATACGGATTCCATTCTGATACTCATTCAGATTCATCTTTCAGATACAGTTCAGATACACTCCAGATACGAATGCCATTCTGATACTCATTCAGATTCAGCTTTCAGATATAGTTCATATACGCTCCAGATACGGATGCTATTCTAATACTTATTCAGATTCAGCTTTCAGATACAGTTCAGATACGCTCTAGATACGGATGCCATTCTGATACTCATTCAGATTCAACTTTCAGATACAGTTCAGATACGCTCCAGATACGGATGCGACTCTGATACTCATTCAGTTTCAGATTTCAGATACAGTTCAGATACGCTCTAGATACGGATGCCATTCTGATACTCATTCAGATTCAGCTTTCAGATACAGTTCAGATACGCTCCAGATACAAATTCCATTCTGATACTCATTCAGATACAGTTTAGATACGCCCCAGATACGGATGCCATTCTGATACTCATTCAGATTTAGCTTTCAGGTACAGTTTATATACGCTCCAGATATGAATGCCATTCTGATACTCATTCAGATTCAGCTTTCAGATATAGTTCAGATACGCTCCAGATACGGATGCCATTCTGATACTCATTCAGATCCAGCTTTCAGATACAGTTCAGGTACACTCCAGATACGGATGCCATTCTGATGCTCATTCAGATTCATCTTTCAGATACAGTTTAGATACGCTCTAGATACGAATGTCATTCAGATACTCATTTAGATTCAGCTTTCATCTTTCAGATACAGTTCAGATACGCTCCAAATACGGATGCCATTCTGATACTCATTCAGATTCAGCCTTCAGATACAGTACAGATACGCTCCAGCTACGGATGCCATTCTGATACTCATTTAGTACATTTTTCTGTTCAGATACAATCACAACATAGATTCATTCTGACACTCCCTCACACAGCTGTCAGACACATACGACACAATCTCATTTATCTTGAGAACATCATGACATCATGCATTTCATACATCATGACATTGCATACAACTAACATTTTACCTTTTTCAAGAAAGGTCAATCAACAGATGGCTACCATCAACCATTTTTCAAGTTCCAGATTAATACCTGTAACAAGTCAGGGCATTTATCCATACGACCAATTGAAGCAACCCTACACAGGTTCCTCCTATTTCCAAGATGAAGTTTACACGGAGTCGTCATGAAGCAACCCTACACAAGTTCCTCCTATTTCCAAAGGTGTAGTTTTACACGGACTCATCATGAAGTAACCCTACCCAGGTTCCTTCTCAGAAAATTTCAGATGCAGTTTTACACGGACTCATCATGAAGTAGCCCTACACAGGCCCATCATAAATTGAAGAATATCCAAAACCTCACTGGTTCAGTATAAATCTCTCAACGGTTTATCCTGATTCTCTCTGGTATACTATTTCTCTAGTTCAGATAAATCGCTCCAAGATTTATTCTGATTCTTTCTAGTTAAAGAAAATTCAAGACCTCTGTTGGTTCAGTTTAAATATCTCAATGGTTTATTCTGATTCATTCCCGCAGACATCTTTCTCTGGTTCAGATAAATCGCTCCAAGATTTATTTTGATTCTTTTCCAGTTGAAGTCAAGTTTAGACTTAGTCTAATTTCTGTCAACAATCAATCACCTTTGGATGGCATCTATAAGCCCATCTCCAACAACTATCTATCATTTCTCCAAATGGAATATTTAAGCCCATTCCCTACATAATCAACCACATCATCGAGTGCCAACTTTTGGGCACTCTAGTGTTCAATCATCTTCTACCTTCAAGTCACGAATGACAGATTCTCCAATCTAACTCTTCAGGCTTAAGAAGATTGAACAGGGGCAGCTGTTGTACCCCAAAATTTGCCCTCATTTCTTAAAGGATCATCCTGGACCCTCAGGTTTGCTTCTATCGAGTTTCAAGTCTTGAATTACAACTTTTCAATAAAATCATTCACAAGGGCAAATGGTCAAAAGCACACTGAAAAGTCAAACTTTGACTTTTAGTTCAAAAATCAAGTTTCAACAATTATATTTCATCAAGACATGAAATTGGTTCATCAAAAATCAGAAGTCATAAATTACTTTGAAAAAAAAATCAAATTTCTAAACATTTAGAAAATTTTCTAAGTATTAAGAGAATATAATATTTCAGAACTTCTGAGCCAGCCTCCACGCAAGTGTAGTCAGAATTTGCAAACATGGTTCAGAACATGATTCTTCAATCAGAACATGGCTCTTCAGCATATGCTTTGATCAGAGTATCACCCTTCGAGTTTCACTCTGGTCTTCTTTGATCAGAACATCACAAAGCCCCAAAACCTTGTTTGAGCAGCCTGCTGCACTGCTATAGCACAGTCCTGCAACCAGCTGCCATAACACTTCAAACTGCTGTTGATCCAATCCATGCCTGCATTTTTCTCAAACCCTATATTTTCACCAAATTAGCATACAAAGATTGTGATTAAAAAAGCAATGGAACAGTATACCAAAAAGGTTTGAATCTCATTTATGCCCCCCCCCCCCCCCCAAATCACAGCGAACTCACCTATAAATAAGTTGCTCCATCACACTTTCAAGGGGATGGTTTTTGGGAGAGGGAGAATTGTCAAAAAGAGAGAAAAGAAAGCTGTGAAACCTTGGTAAAAATCCATAATCCCCAAACAAAAAATCAAACCTTTGTTCTTCCATTTGAGTCAAAGAACTTGGCATTTTCTCTTCCGTTGCTCTTGCTGACTCCAGAACATCTGAAGGCAGCAACTCAAGTCCCAGGCACACACATCAGATTCAAGGTAAGTCTTTCTGAATTTGCATATTTTCATTTTAGAACATCATTAAATATGTAAATATCATGTATTAATGTTATCCATATCATTGCATAAGTAGAAAAATTATGGATCATAACTTATTGATTAGGGCTAGGCTCAGATTTAGGATTAGGACTTCTATAAACTGTTGTGTTTTTATCCTTCTGATTTGCTGTTTGTTAAGAATTGAATAAATTGTTGATGTGCTGATTAACATGAGGAAAGAGTTGAAAGGTGGCACAGAACCTTTGATTTCCACTCACTTTTTTAACACAACACAGAACTTCTGAGTTCTTCTTACTGTTAAACACATTGAACCTCTGATTTCCACTCACTGTTTTAACACAACACAGAATGTCTGAGTTCTCCTTACTGTTAAACACATTGAACTTCTGATATTTCCACTCACTGTTTTAACACTTAGAACTTCTGATTTTCACACGCTGATAACGCACTAAACTTCTGATGTTCACTCACTGTCTTAGCACAATACAAAACTTGTGAGTTCTTCCCATTGTTTTAACACGTACAGAGCTTCTAAGACTTTCTCATTGTTCTAACACTCAGAAGTTCAGCACATAGCAGCCCAAAACTTCTGCGTTTTCCGTCTAACGTGTCTTGCAGGACCTCAGAGTGTATCAATCCAGAACTTCTTACGCTTCCTTCTGAACCACAACACGCCCGACATCAGAACTTATGATCCCCTTTGTGTTGCTTTCAGCAGCATGTTAATTCTATCTCTCATTATTTCCCCATTTTTATCATTTTAAATATTAATCCCCTTTTTATTAATATAAAAAAGACATAAAAATATTTTCTCTTATTAACTAATTTATTTCTTTTTTCTCAATTCATTAAGACAAAAAACCATTTTTCTAAACAAGTCATTTTTCTTTCTTGCATGGTACATTTCAATATGGTTGTAATAGTTAAATAGGATTTAAATTCTTGCAACCCTCATCTATAAATATGTACCCCCATCCCTAAAATATTGTAATAGCGTAGGACTTTATATTTCTGCAATTTATCGCTTTTCAAATATAAATGGTAGTAATTAGGGCGTGTATGGCAAGACATGAAATCAACAAATAGATAACCCTAATCAAGACTAAATGCATGCAATCAAACACACTTTTCACACACGCACCCTTAGGGTAATCTCACTTGTCGCCTATCGAAAATTAGTCATGTCCCTCGAACATGGGCGTTTTAGCAAAAGACCCTCGATAAAAGATCATAGTCCCTCGATGACCCTCGATGTTGCCTTCAGTAAACGATCTAGTCTCTAAAACGACATTGCTAAAACACTCCATGGGTTGCCTTTTATGACTATATAAACGTCCCGCACCCGTCCCTTCACATCCAACGATGGGGCTTCTTACCAAAATCAATGGTAAGATAGTAATATCTAAAGGAGGAAGAAAAGAATACTTAAGACCTTTTGAGTAGGTAGATTCGCTCCTAGTTGCTCGCTTGCTCACAACAAAACATTTTTACACCAACACTCTCATTTGAAATATTTTCAAAAGATAACACTTTGTACGCGTTCTTATAGAAACGAGAGCCATTACAAAGAAAACGCTTTTCAAAATCACTTTCAAAAAACACAAACAACTCTCTGAACTATTTTCGAAACAAACACTTTGTACGCGTTCTTATAGAAACGAGAACCATTACAAAGACATTCTCAAAATACTTTCAAAACCCACACCACAAGCACATTCAAACAAAAGCAAGTGATCTAGAAAGTAACTAAGAGCCCATGGAAAACCATGGATGAAAAGGGTGCTAATACCTTCCCTTTTCATAATCTACCCCCCGAACTCAAGAAAACATCTCTAAAGGTATTTCCTATTCTTTTTAGCCTTTCCTTATTGGATAAAAGAAAAGTCGGTGGCGACTCTTGTTATCCGCACATTTGCGACCAAACGCAAACAACCAAGTTAGTTCTCCCACCGTATCACAGATATCGAGTGTTGGAACTCATAAATGTACAATTGAGTGGGTAGTTACACTAGCTGGAAGTGTAATTTCTAGGAAGAGCTAGAAACAAACATGTAATAATATTTTAACCAAGGAATCAAAATTTGTGGCTCTTGTTTCCGTTGGTCAAGAAACTGAATGGTTAAGGGCCCTTATATTGAAAGCTCCATTGAAAAAGGAAATGTTTCAAAAGTGTTGATACATTGTGATAGTCAAACCAATTTAACTAGAGCATTTAACAAAGAGTACAATGGAGAGTCTAGACTTTATTTTGTGATAAAATTGATTAAAGATGTAATCATTTCATTCACATATAGACGATCAATCTATAATTTTAATGATTCATTTACTAAACCACTGGCCAGATATTTAGTAAAGACAACCTCGAGAGGTGTGAGGTTGAAACTCCTTGAATAAGTGTTCTGACAATGATAGCAACCCAATCTAAAGTTAATACATCTTAACCTAAGATTCAATAGATAACAACAAGTCTTTGATTCCGAAGTTGGTGAAAAACTTTGTTATAATGTTGACATTTACATAATTGAGGGTTGAGTTTTTCAAACTTTTAATAAAGTTCTATATCGAGGAGGATATGTATCTCAAGAAATAAGATACAAATTGAACTTCACCTATATGAATTTCGAGATGGTGTCATCTCAAAGTGAGAGTTGGATTTTCTCTCATGAAAAATTCATGAAGAACAGGAAATGCACATGGCCATAAATAGTGCTAGGCGAGATATGTACGCGAAGAACCCTTAAAGAGTATGTGTATGGTAACGTCAGTCTAGTCACATGGATAACGGTTCAAAGCATAGCTACCTAACATTCCGATTAGGATTTGCATTGTCTATACTAAGGTTAAGTTCAAATCAAAAGATACTTAACTGTATTAACATTGTTTTATTTCCTTTTATATTTGGAATTGATCTTGTTATTATTAGAACAAGTGGGGGATTGTTATAAATTATTAATAATTAATAATTACGGGTGTTACAAAATGACAAGAAAAATATGCAAGTGAAGATGTTTTTGAATTCAGGAAAAAGCAACACTTTATGAAGTGTTGTTGTAGACGAAATAGTGCAACAATTGGTAAAACCGTTGCTAAAGGAGAAACAGTGCAACAATTGGTAAAACTGTTGTTGTAGGAGAAATAATGCAATACTTAGCAAAAATGTTGCTAAAAGTGAGTGTTTTATCAAGGGTCGCAACCTTATGAAAAAACACCAGTTTGGCCTATAAATTGAGCATTTTGAATTCAGAAAAACACATTAGAAAATTCTATCCTCTTCACATAAATTCCAGACACTCTTCGCTACATTCGAGTTTTCGTCGGTCTTGCGCAGACTCGAGAAGGCTGAATTATCCTGGGTATTCCTGCATTAAAACTCCAAGACAAATCAGGAGTGCTTGAAATACTATAAAGAAAGTGTTTCATACACGATTCTAGCCTCGATTCATTTGTTTTAAATAAATTTTCTAATTGTCGTTGATGGGTGTTTGATTGTTGGAGGAGGTTGGCATGGAGGAAAAGGTGGAACGAAAAAATAGGAAGCACGAAAGTGAGAGGTGTTAATGGTGATGAGCTTTTTTCGGATCCGGCGGTGGTTTTATGAGTGAGTTGGTGTTGAAGACGTAGGATTTGAAGAAAAATAGAAGTTGTGCAGGGAGGAAGAGTGGTTATGGTGAAAGAAAAATGAAGGGAGAATGGAGGTTTGCAAGAGAGAAACACGGTTTTCACCAAGAAGAATGAGTTTCTCCCTCACACTCTCGTTTTCTCACTGTTCCTTTTTTCTCATTTTTTTGTTTTCTTTATTTTTTTAGTTGATGATTGTGAGGAGATTTCAAAATGAGTGTAGCAATTGGTGAACTTTTTTTTGCAATAACCAGGTTTTGAAAAAAATTGCAAATAACCATGTTTCAAAGAAAATTACGCAAATAACCATGTTTCAGAAAACCCCATAAAGGAGGAGCTATCTCAATTGGCGCCTACACCTTATTTTAAAGGGGAGGCGCCATCTCACTTGGTGCCTAGGTGTTAAAAGTGTGCCTTAAGCCAAGTGAGATGGCGCCTTAGTGCAAAGGGGGGCGATTTTTTACGTTTTTTATTTTAAATGCGGGATGTTACGTAAACGATATAGGATCATGAAAATTCAACTTTTTATTTACACAAAACGATTACACAAAACGATTATATATAAAAATTCAAAATAATCAGTGGTCCCCCGGGACCCGGTAATGATCCGCAGTTCCGCGTCCTTGCCTTTCCCGTGGTGGGTTTCGTCGTGTTTCCTGTTGTGGCATAGTCGATAGCCCAACGAAGTCAATGCGTTCCGAATCCATGAAATTGGTCAGATTTCACGGTCTAGAAGATCCGCTTTGGTACATTCGGTTACCCATACCCTTAAAGTTTGGTCGTCTTGGTGGTGGGTGGGGTTCCATGGTTGGCCTATAACATTGTTCGTCTGAGTAAGGGGGTAGAAAGGAAATGAATCCTGGGATGTTTGGTATTGAGAATGTTGGGTGCTTTGGTGATGTGGTGGTTGATGGTAAGTTGGGTCGGTTGGGTCATATTCTTCGAAAAATCCCAGATCAGGACTAAGGTTAGATGTTGAGGGGCCCATATTGGGATGTGGAGAAGACTGGAATTGTGGGTGGAGCATGCGGGTGTATTATTATTGTGATTGAAATTGTGGTTGGGTGTGGGGTATAAGGGGGTATTGGTATTGAGGTGGTGATTGTGGTTGGTTGTGGGACATGTGGGCGTATTCGTATTGCGATGGTGATTGTAGTTGGGTGGTTGTGGATCTGTTTTGTCGGGGAGGTTGGTGGAAGGTTGATGTGTGTTGTGTTTGTTGTTGGGGAAATGAGGGTTGTGCCCATTGTGTTCGTAGGTAAACCAAATACCTTGTATGAAACACGTGCATTTCTGGGTTACTAAATGATCTGTACCAAGCTAAATATTAATTCGCGTGTCGCATATTACCATGGTTGAGGAAAACTGGGAATTACAAGACATGTCAGTGACGCCTCTGCCACATCTTACACCATTATGGAGAAAAATCTTTCCAGTTGGTAAGACCTCATTGGGTGTCGACCCTTTTGAGATGCCACAGGGACAAACAAGTTAGATCACAGGGTATCTCTTAACGCATTACGAACTGCATCTTGACACGGTTGTTGTGGTGCATCTCCACAACATTGAACCGAATTATTGCAATCTTTGCGCTCCAAATTATTGTATCCTTGGAGTTTTATTCATGGTCCAAACCCAAATATGGTGTCCAGATAAACTGTGGATAAAATTAAATCAGCTTAATGAAAACGTAATAAATAAATAATTTAAAAGTAGAAAAGTTCAAAGGCATGACGTACATCATTCGGAGCAAGGTGATCCAATAGATTGCGATATAGAGCGACATTGAATCTTGGATTCTTGTCGTAATCCATACCCGTCACACAGTACCTAAAGGAATTGAAAAATAGTGTATTTTTTTATCATATATTTGGTGAACAGATGAATAATAAATGATATAAGTTATTGATTTACTTTATTTCATATGGGAAAACGAATGTGTTGTTGTTGACGGGGTTTAGGGACTCCATTCTCACCAACCCCAGGATTGAAGTAAGAAAGCGCATCCATAAAAAGTACATTTTTCCTTGGTTGCATTTTTACAGAAGGAACTGTATAGATGGGCTAAAACAGCAGAACCCCAACTATACTTTCTAGTTTTTTCAAAGTTTCTAAGTAAATTTAAATACATGAAATTTACACTATTCCCCGTACTTTCGGGAAATAAAAAGGTTTCAAAAAGTATCATTAAATAATTTCTAGCTTTTATTACCTTAGCTAGCTCGGAGGGATTTTCGTTCAACTCCAGAGTCGCATAATGATTTTTGAGTTCAGTAAGTAGTATACCCTGGCCTCTAGCACCACCACCTTCAACCATATCCTTGCAAAACAATTCCTTACACAGAGAATTGGGCTATTGAATCGACACGTTAACTGCCTTACCATCGATAGGGAGACCCAATAACATGTACACATCCTCTAGTGTGACGGTACATTCACCTATTGGTAGATGAAATGTGTGGGTCTCTGGTATCCATCTTTCCAACATTGCAAGTATGAAATTTGAATCAATCTTGCAGTTGGAGATCTTTATAACATTTTCAAAACCTGCATTTTCGAGATAGGGCACGATCAACGAGTCGGGAGCAAGGTAGATGTGTGACCGGATTCTGAATATTTTAGTATCCTAAATTCAAAATGTAAAAAGTGTAAGAGTCTATAAGATGTATAAATAGTTGATAGAAGTATAAAAAATTTATAAGTATACAAGAAACTTACAAATGTTGTAATGTTTTCCTTTGTGCCTCTGTGAGGATCGCCCACGGTGAGAAGAGCCATAGTTGAAATTGTCTAAGATTATGAAAGAGTTTGTAGCAGAGAGTGAGATGATTGTTGATGTAAAAGAAGCATGTGAGGCTTTGTATTTATAGGCCAAATTTTATCACATAGTGAATAAATGAGGTGGTTGGTGGGTGCATGCATGCATGATAAGTGTCCCTATTGCAGTGTAGGTGCAGGCTAGGTGGCAGCCTTGGGGAAGGCATCTCTGCATGCATGTAATACGATTGCACGTGTAGGGAGGCGCCATTGGACTTGGCGGATGAGTACAAAATTGAAAGGTGTCACCATCCCAGTTGATGAGTTAGAGGTGGCATGGGTTGCAGTGTAGGTGCAGGCTAGGTGGCAGCCTTGGGGAAGGCATCTCTGCATGCATGTAATACGATTGGACGTGTAGGGAGGCACCATTGGACTTGGCGAATGAGTACAAAATTGAAAGGTGTTGCCATCCCAGTTGGCGAATTAGAGGTGGCATGGGTTGAAGTGTAGGTGCATGCTAGTTGATAGCCTTGGGGAAGGCATCTCTGGATACATGTAATATGATTGGACGTGTAGGGAGGCACCATTAGACTTGGAGAATGAGTACAAAATTGAAAGGTGTCGCCATCCTAGTTGGAGAATTAGAGGTGGCATGGGTTGCAGTGTAGGTGCAGGCTAGTTGATAACCTTGGGGGAGGCATCTCTGCATGCATGTAATACGATTGGACATCCCAGTTAGCGAATTAGAGGTTGCTTACTATTGTTTTATTCAAATTCAGTATAACCTATTTAATCCTACATTTATCAAAACACTTCTACACTCAATCTCTCAAACACTCAAACACTCAAAGACTCAAACACTCAAACACTTAAACCTCAAAACACTCAAACCTACAAACCTTCAAACATTCAAACACAATGGCCTATGCACCACAATATGTGATCATTGCATATTTCAATGGTGAGACATAAATTTGTCCCACCTCTTGGTTTTTGTTTAGAGACACTGAGAACATCCGATTTTGTTTAAACAGGAAAGCCAATTTCTTGTATTTCAAAAAACGATTGGAGGCCAAACTTGGACGAGGTCCTGTGACACAAATATTTTATCAGAATCTGTTTTTTTTTTAAAAAACCAATTAATATTTTATAAGTTTGAGGTTCAAGATGACGAGGACCTTCAAAATATGTTTTCTATTCATGAATATTTTGGGTACGACTCTATTGAGTTGTATATTGTGTTGCGAGAGCCTCAGCTGTCACAAGTGGTGGATCCTCTTGAGGACGAACAAGAAGAAGTAGATGTCGTTGACGAAGAAGAAGAAGATGACGAGTTAGAGTTTGAAGACATGGTCAACAATGATTATGAAGACGATGGGATACCTGGTATACCTCTGAACGTGATCTATACACCACCTTCACACATGACAAACTTCTACATGGGCAGAGATGAACCGTCATCTGATTTATTTTTCAATCTGTATATGCAGTCGGATGAAAACTTAAAAGAGAAAGACAAATTTCGTAATAGAGAAGATTGTATATGAGCCATAAAAAAGTTTCACATGCTTAACCCGGTCGATTTTAAGGTAGATCGTGTAAATCCAGAAAGGTACAAGCTCATGTGTGTCCACCCAGATTGTATTTTCAACCTCACTGCATCATACAGATTAAAAGGTGATTGTTGGGTCATAGGTTTTATCCATCCACATGTGCGTCAATTCTAGTGAATCACAGGAAACTAAATTATGATCTCATATGTTAAGAAATCCTACCTCTCGTCAGCAATGATCCATCATTGAAGGTGAAAACCATAATCTCTCACATCACTACGATATTTAACTAAACTCTGTCATACCGAAAGGCGTGATTAGCAAAGACCAAGGCGATTGAAAAGGTATATGGAAACTGGGAGGAGTCACACAAAGAACTTCCTCGCTACATAAATGCACTTCAGACTTATTCTTCGAGTACGGTTTACATAATGGAAACATTGTCGGCATACGCCCCAGATGGTAGTTAAGTCATCAGAAATGGAATATTTAGTCGAGTGTTCTGGGCTTTTCAACCTTGCATCACAGGGTTTGCATCGTACAGGCCTATTATTCAAATTGATGGGACTTGGTTGTATGGGAAATACAAAGGCACGCTACTGATGGCAGTTGCACAAGATGGCAACAATAACATTTTCGCAATTGCCTTTGCTCTAGTCGAGGGAGAGACTGGTGGTGCTTGGAGCTTCTTTCTCAAGAATCTCCGAACACACGTGGCTCCTTAACCAGATCTCTGTTTGATCTCTGATAGACATGCATCTATTGAGAGTGCATACAACAATCCTGCATACGGTTGGCATGACCCTCCTTCTACGCATGTCTATTGCATTAAACATATCGTCCAAAATTTCACGAGGGAGATCAAAGACAAAGCTCTTAGGAAATCGGTTATGAATGCAAGGTATGCATTAACACAACCTACGTTCAAACATTATCGCAACGAGATCAGATTGTCAAATCTGGACGCAAGTAGGTGGATCGATAACATTCCGGTGGAGAAATGGACTAGGTCATACGACAATGGACAACGATGGGGCCACATGACAACAAATCTGATTGAATCCATGAACGGGGTATTCAAAGGCATAAGAAACCTCCTAGTAACTGCTTTGGTTAAATCAAGATATTTTAGGATGGCTTCGTTGTTTGCCAAAAGAGATGAAATATGGAATGTTGTGTTACAATCGGGACAACTATGGAGTGAAAGCTGCATGAAGTATATTAAGGCAGAAAGTGCCAAAGCCAACACCCATCTGGTTATACGGTTCGACCGACACAACCATAACTTCATTGTCAAAGAGACAATCGACCATAACGAGGGGCTGTCAAGACAAGAGTATAGGGTTATACTACCTTCTCATTAGTGCGATTGTGGCAAGTTTCAAGTCTTTCGTATGCCTTGCTCTCATGTCATTGCGGCATGTGCCTATACTCATCAAGACGCATTACAACTTCTACCTTCCATTTACAAGTCTAAAACCTTGCTCAACGTATACAACAACAACTTCCCTTTGGTAGCGAAACCTGATTATTAGCCTGCATACGACGGCGAAATAGTATGGCACAATGACCAAATACGAAAGAATAAAAAGGGTCGTCCCAAAAGCAAGCGCATCACAATTGAAATGGACTCCCTTGACAAGTTGGAAAGAAAGTGTGGTTTATGTCGTCAAGTCGGACACAAGTGCAAAAATTGTCCGACTTGGGCTACTAGCTCAACCACATAAAAATTGTATTATAAAACATCTTTACTTTTTTAAATTATAAACATTACGGTTTTTTATTAAGAGCATTTGTTACAACAAACCTTGCGCAAACAATAAATAAAAACACGATAAAATGTCTAAGAAATTGCAACCGTTAAAACAATTTCATCTGACCCATGCATCACCAACATTACGTCTCCGTCTGTTTTGACTTCCTCCAACCAAAAATTAAGTCTTCTAGTTGCAAGTGAGGTGGTTGTTCTTCTTTGCTGGATCCTTCTAATTTGTTCTCCATCCTCGATGTCTCTCTCTAGCCATCGCATCATCTCTCTCTTCAGACGCTCCATGGAGTGAATGTGCCAAAATTTCATTTTCATCAGAGGTTTGGTGGCCGAAAAAATAACGTAATCATCTCTGGTAAAAATCATGGGAGATGTCATGACGCAAATAATAGAGAAAAATTAAGAAGACGGTGGTGTGAAGAATGACGGAGAAACGAAGGACTTATTTATAAAAAATGCATTTTGCCCTAGGAGTCAAGTGAGATGGCGCCTCCTCTCACTTTTAGAGTGCATGTGCCATCTCATTTGGCTAAAAGAGAGAGCATACGTCAAGTGAGATGGCGTCTAGGACAAATGGACCAGTGTATGCGTCCTCACTTAACTCCTCCTTTGTGGAATTTTCTGAAACATGATTATTTACGTAATTTTCTCCAAAAAATAATTATTTATGAATTTTTTTTAAAATTTAATTATTGCAAAAAAAAAATCCGCAATTGATTTTCTAATTGGTACTACTAGTCTCAATTTATACCCTAAACTTAGGATTTTTTAATTAAACTTAATTTTAATCGCACCTTAGTGTAATAGTTTGGGTTATTGGATCTCAATTTTATGAATTAATGTCACTTAGTTTTTTAACAAAAACAAATAAAACACCTTATTTGTTTTATTCTTTTTGTCAATATTTATTTATTTTTATTAATAACACAAATAGAAATAAATCAAGTGCATTTTATTAAAATAAACAAACTGCATTAGAAAACGAGAATTTGCGTCAATGCTTGCCGGAAAGTTAAATAAAGACAAAGTGTAAATTTTAGTTACATACAATTAATCAAACGTGTATTTTATTAACCTTACACTTAATTAAGATTCACAAATCTTGATTAAATTGTTTATGCAAAAATTAATTAGACTCGGTACTTCTAATAAAAAATGAAGAAATGCACTACTGTTTATTTTTTAAAATAATACGCATGATTTTGAAATGTGAAATTCTGGTACTGTAAAACAAATATTAAAACTGATGTTTTAACACAACGCGGTATCAGGGCAGATGTTATAACATCACATATTGACAAAACTTTTATCAAAATAGAAATAATCCATAATTTATATTACAGAAGGTAAAAGACACAATCAATTGTTAACTCAGTTCGGTGTAACGGCAACTACTCTGGAGGCTACCAAACCAGAAAGAAAATCCACTATATAGTATTAGTTAAAAACCTAAACAATCTCATTTATAATTTTTCTCCTAATCACTACCACGTGCCATTTCTATCTAGGAACCTCTTAGATATGAGAACATCTCACTTCCAATCATCATAGTGATAAACAAATCAGTTACAATGCCAGTAACTAGTTAGTATCAAAATAGAAGATTACACTTTTAATCTACAATACTTAGTTAAGACTCTTAACTAAGAACAATACTCAACCCAATGCTTAAAAGCTCATGAGTGAGAACAATAGCTTGATAAGCAAGCAACAATCAGTCAACTCAATGCATCAAAAGATACATGAGTGATATACAAAGAACACAAATACAAAAAACTTAAAAGACTCCTAAAATCCTAAACCCTTATGTTACACCCACGGTTCATTGTTATGAATGCTTGTTATTTTAGGTCTAGCGAGTCCTTATTTATATATGCTTGCAGTATGGGTTTGAACTTTTCACACAGATCAAATATTCACGTTTTAAATCAGCTGCAAGATCTTCACATAAAAAAGGAACAAATCTTTTTAAATCTTCTTAAAAAGTCTCCAAGATATTTTTTAAGAAATCCAAATAAATTTGCACTTTGTTCCTAAATAATCTCCTTGGCCTGTGTATAATGTTGAGGTATATCCAAAAATACTTCATCAAATCCAATTCAATCTGCCAAGAGATACACAACAGCAGCGCTTGCTGTACACAGACCAAGATGTCACAACATCTATCTCAACATCTGTCTGAAACTCATAACAGCTAAACTGTCATGACAGTTGATAACGATGTTACAACATCTTGCACAACATCTGTATAGAACCATGTTTTACCAAAGTTTAGCCAATCATAAAACCATAAAACTAACAATCTTTTCATTTGACAAATTTTGACTAAAACAACCAAAACATAATAAATATGGAGATATTAACTGCAAACATAAGGATATGTCAATATGCAGTTACAAAACAGGACCATTACTCCCCATGCTTTAAACAATTATTTCTCCCCCTCAATAGAAAAAACTCAAATCACCAGAAAAAATCCAAATACTAAATATGAATTACCCAAATTCATACATCATAGACACGTGCATCAGAAGGATTTACTCTCTCCATTATCCATACTAACAAGACAAACTAAAATTCTTCATTTCATACAATCATGTCTCATAAGTAATTTTTCTTTGTCAAACATTTTCACTTTTTCGTTGACTAATGACCCTCTTCAACGAGACTTAATTTTTCCATAAACAATTAATTAACATTATAATTTTACAATTTATCATTCATTATATGTAAATACATTAAAACATTTTAAACTTTAATTTACTATTAATAAAATAATATTTGTACAAGCATAAATTCTGATTGTTACCAAAAAAAAATTACTCCTTTAGTTTGCATTTTATAGATTTAAATTTTTTTTTAATTGTAATAAAATGTTAGTTGTTTATTCTTTTTCTTTTAAACTTTCTTTTATTTTTTACTTCATTCATTAACCAAACAAAATATAAAATAAATATATATATATAAATTAAATTGTTTTGATTTATTTTTCTCATAATGTGAGATTTACTTTTATTTTATTTTAAATATTATTGGGTTCCTTTTATATTTATGATCCATTATTAATATTATACAATGTAGATATTAGATATTAATCAAGGAAATGAAATGAAATTTAATTTTATTACGTGATCCCATTTCTGATGATTATGTATGCGTCAAACGTGGCTTATTCTCTCGATCTTCAGGTTCAATCTCAAATTTCCTTTACAAACCCTCATTAATAGAGATGGCGTCACAGTTTTCAACAGTGTTCAGATTTTTTCAAAAGCAGTTTTGATTGTCATGTCTAATTATGATTTGTGCACCTACACACAACCTTGAACCTTCTGATGATGCTGTTGATAGATTGACATGGTAGAAAATGTTACGAACATTAATAATTTAATTTATAGGGTTGTTAAGGGAGTTGTGTGTTGGTTGGTTATCAATGCTGAAAACAATGCTGAAAATGCTAAGCATAAAGCTTAAGGCTACATATGAAGACAATCCTGTTAGGAAGAGGTATAAAGATGCCATTTACTTTTTGCAGGACAATTAGCAAAGAACTAGGATACTGATATTATGTATTAGTGTTAGGTGTGGTCTATTTTCCTACAAATTCATGCAGTACAGAAGAAAAGCTTCCTATGAGGTTATGGGTTATTGTGTCAAAACAAGATGTCATTTCTTTTCTTCCTGTTTTAATAGTTATATGAGCTTTTCATTAGTTCTCAATGAATACTGTTGAGGTTCACATTGTGGCCCGTCATGTAAATGGGCTTTAATAAAAAAAAAAAAACAGTAAGACTAACCACCTGTTCAGTTTTATTTTAGTTTGTTCGAGAAATTACATTTTGTTAACACTAAAAGCAATTATAACTAAGAGGAATCCAAATCAATATTTTTGTATTTTTTAATAAATATTTTCTTTATAAATATGTGATAGTTTTTTTTTATAAAAAAAGTTTTTTTTTTAATTAGGATTTGTTTGATAAAAATAGCGATTGGCTGATAAATTATATAATAATTTATATCTTATGACTGATGGGTGATGATTGATAGTTTATATCTTATAATTGATAGTTGAAACTGATAATTGATAAGTTAGTTGAAATATTTGATAAAATTAACTGTTGAACTAACTTATAAATATAAATAACATAAAAGATATTTAATATATGATTATTTCATTTTAAATTAAAATAAATTATAAAAGATAAAAGTGAGATTTTGTTAAAATAATATGGATAAAAATAGAAGAAAAAATAATAAGCTATAAGCTATAAGCTATAAGATAAACCGCTATTTAAAATAATGTCTGAAAAATAAAATATAAACTAACAAAAATAAGTTATAAGTTTGTGATGAAAAAGACTCTTACCAAACAAGTCTAAGGGTGTGTTTGGATTGGCGGTGGATATAATTGGTTCTAGTAGAATTGAGTTTTGTAGAATTGATTATATCATAATTGAGTTTAGCATAATTGATTTATGTCTGGATACATTTATGTAAAAGTGAGTTGAACAATAAATTTTAGTGTAAAAATTACCCAAAATTAATTTTGGAGACAGAAACTACAAATTCTAACTTCAAGTAGAATCAATTCTAGACGCAAAATCAATTCTATTTTTGCCTAACGAAACATCTTAAATCACCCAGAATCAATTCTACACCTCTAGAATTACTTTTGATCCTTCCAAAAACCAAACCAAACATACACTAAATTGTCATGAGTTTATAAACTATAAACTATAAATTATAAACTCAAAAATATATCTTATCAAAGAGAATCTTACTATATACAAATATAAGAAAATTCTGCAATGTAATTAGTGTGTATAATAATTTGGTTGATATTATTAGTAAATTACAAAGATGCTTCCATTGTTGTATTTTTATATTTCAATAAATATTAGTAGCATAAATTAATGAGTGTGACTATTACTAAATTGCTAACTACATTCAATGTCAATTTTTCGTATTTTAGAAGGTCGTGAAGAGAGAAACTTATTTTGGGCTGACCCGATAATTAGAGTGTGTCTAGTCTGATCTCATCTTTCGATGCGGCCCGTGCGACCACTATCTGGGTTTCCCTGCTTTTCGTCGGACACCATCGATCGTTTGTCCTCCTGGATCAACACTGACCTACGACAATCAACGAGCGCCTCTCAGTCTGCCCGACCTCAAGTCAGCCAGACAATCAAGAACCGATCAGACCGCTGCCCGTAACCTACGTCCTCCTCGGAACTAACAGTTAGTTACAAGAACACCTGCCCAGTTTGACCAAGTCCTGATAGTTATCTATTTTTGCAGACCCGCATATCTAGGCCCAAAAATAGGAACCAATAGCCAAGCACCAGGGGCACTATATAAACCCTCGCTCATGTGAGGGCCATGTATCGAATATCCATTATTCATCACTAAAACCCTAATATTTTACTTGTATCTCTTTTGCTTCCACACTTACTTGATCGTCAGAGTGACTTGCAGGTACAACCCCCTTTTTCCTCCTCGACTTTCCAGCCCATCCTAAGATCATCATCCGATCACCTTGCAGGTTCTGATCAACCAGTAAGATCAGTGGCGCCGTCTGTGGGAATATATCTTCCTCGTTTTTTGTTCCCTGAATCTGAAGACCAAAGATCCTCCTCACTCAATAATCATGGTCGACCGTGATGATAACCACCTATCTGGAAAGACTGCACTTTCCCCAGCGTACAAGACCGACGGAAGTCAAGAGCATCCTCACCTCGAGGATAACATTGACTTCTGCGACAACCAGACTACATCCCCCGATTCAGTCGATGCCAAGCACGATGACCATCAATTCTTGGACGAGCAGCATCCCAAGAACCCCACCGAGGAACTGCCGGAGATTTTGCAACCAGTTCCCATTCCTCATAACACCGACCCGACCATTACAACATTGCTCGCTTCCATCAACCAGACTAACGCCCTTATCCTACAGTAGAACAAGAAAATAGGGGCCTGGGAGAAGTAGCACTCAAAGCATCCTCTTCAAAGACACCGACGACATGATTCCCCCATCATATCCCCACCTAGTGTTAAATGATGTGATCGATCTAGAAGGGGTGTTGAATAGATCTTTTAAAATAGTTTGCGCTTTTTAAAAAAAAATTCAAAAATATATACGAAAGCTCCCGGAATCTCCAATCGTCTAAACGATCCTCTATTGAAAATATCGGATATGCGTAACCGTATGGGATAGGATGACAAAGTAAGAATCAATATGTTTTACTCAATTGGTTAATCACTTAAACACCCTCAATGATTAAGAATTACTTCCATTGAGTTGATTAAGATAAAGCTAAACACAATGAATAATTTGTGGATGAGTCAATTTGTCAAACACCTTATGTGCAAAGCACCTTAGGTTTGATTTTACTAAATTATAGCAGTGATTTTTCTTAGGTATCAATCAAACGAATTGTTACCAATGTTGTGAAATGATCTCAACACGCCACAGTTTCAGTACAAGCAAATTCGACAATTTAATTCCCACAAATTATAGTAGTCAAGTATGGAAGTAAAGAAAAAGAAGAAGAACACACGATTTGTTAAGGCAGTTTCCCTTGTCGTCCTCGCGTAGGGTACGTCTGCCCCCAATTCTAGAATCTAGAATTGAGATATTTAATATTAATATGAAAATGTTACAAGAGAAGAGATAGCTCATAATACAAACAAACCAATGTTGCTGATGTAACATTCTTCTTCCCTTTCCTTGGTTTGAGTCAAACCAAGTGCCATCAAACAAACCTCTGGTTACTACTACTTGATTAAGCAAACCCATAGTTTCTTAATCCTTTCACTCGGATGATTTTGATTACAAGCAATTTGACCCCAAATCTTCCTTCACAATCCTCCGGTTACCGCTACTTGATTAAGAAAATCCACCATTTCTTAATCCTTTCACTCGGCTGAATTCGTTGAAGCAAAGACTTGTGCAAAAACCCTTGCACCAATTGGAATCTTGGAGGAGAAAGTCCAAACAATTTTATTCAAAAACATACCACAATTTCTCAATCCAAATCTGAATTGAATCCTTGATTTGAACATTATCACCATAACACTTTTCTTGAATCAATAACCATAATTATGTGTAGATGTTGATTTTTGAGAAGAGAGGATGAAGATGATGAGCACTATGTATATCTTTCACTAGTTCTTGTTAACTACTCAAAATGAATCAAAACTCTATTTACATGTGTTAGTAAAACCAAATAATAATTTAGAAAGAAAGAAAATAAGACAAACCGAATTTTGAGTGTGTTAAGTGAACGGTCGACCGCTCCAGAGGCTTGGGTCGGTGCAACACAACCTGCGCCTAGGAGATGAGCCAAACAACTTGAATGCATCGACCGCACCAGGGGGTTGCGTCGATGCAGCCTTCAATTTTCTTGACCATCAGGTTGAGTCGACCAAGGGGTCGGCGTAACACAGCCCGAGAGAAGCACAAAGCTTTGAGTCGACCGGAGCTAGTTTACATCGACAAAAACAAATTCCAGATTAATACCTGAAACCAGACAGGAAAACTATTTGTGAGCGACTGTTCGTAGATTAATTCCTGAAACAAGCCAGGACAATTATCTACACAACCAGCTGAAGTAATCCTACACGGGCTCCTTCTCATACACTCTTCTAGAAACATTTCAGATGCAATCCAGATATGACTGACATTCTGATATTTATTCCAGATCCTCTTCTAGAAACAGTTCAGATATAATCCAGATAGGGATGACATTCTGATACTTACTCCAGATTCTCTTCTAGAAACAGTTCAGATGCGACTCAGATACGGCTGACATTCTGATACTCACTCTAGACTTCTTCTAGAAACGGTTCAGATACGATCCAGAGACATATATTATTCTGATACTTATTCCAGATTTTCTCAAATATAGTCCAAATACGATCTAGATACGGATGTCATTCTGACGCTCATTCAGTACATCTTTCAGGTGTGAGTCAGATACAATCCATCTATGGATATTATTCTGATACTCATCCCACTACATTTACTATTTCAGTATAAATTAACCAGAGATTTATTCTGATACTTCTTCCAATTTTTGCCAACAATCACTTTTGGGTGGCATCTATAAGCCTATCTTCGACAACTCTCATCATCTCTCCGAATGGCATTTTTAAGACCATTCCCTACACAATCAACCACTACATCATCAAGTGAAAATTTCTGGGCACTCTAGTATTCAATCATCTTCCACCTTCAAGTCACGAATGGCAGACTCGCCAATCTAACTCTTCAGATTTAAGAAGATTGAACAGGAGCAGCTGTTGTACCCCAAAATTTCCCTCTCATTTCTCAAGGCATTTCTCACAAGGATTCTCAAAATTCAAGCTTGCACAAGTACAATTAGATTTTCCAGAATAAAGTTAAAGGGGAAACTGTTAAAAAGGGTAAAACAGATAAAAATGTTCTTTTTGACAAAATTGGAGAAAAAGCAAGTTTTCTTCGATTCACATCCTTCGATTGGATTTTTTGCCTTCTTCGATGCAAGCTTGGCTTTCAACCTTCGATTGGGCGTTGGCCTCTGACACGCTGGCTTTGATTCACAAAGCAGGAGCTTCCTGCATGCAACCTTCGTTTGCATCATTGGCCTCACATGGTTCACAATGTAATGGTGGCCTGTATGCCTGCTTCGATTGGACATTTGATGCATGCATGCCTATGTTGATTAGACAAATAATTCCCTCCATGCTTGCTTTAATTCACAAAGTGATGACTGGCTGCATGTATCCTTCAATTGAACAAAAGTTTCCTTCCTGCATGCTTCAAAGCAAGAGGCTCCCACCAGGCTAACATGCACAAGGAAAAGAAACCCCTTGTGGCCTCTTTCTATTCAAAGAGGAAAAACCTCTTGTTTTGCTTCCTTCGAATCAGGAGGAAAATGCCTCTTTTCTAGTATCCTTCGATTTCACAATTTGCGTCCTGCATGCCTCTTTCGTTTGGTCAGGTGGCCCTCCTTTGATGCAAGTTTCGTTTGGGAATTTAGACATCATGCATGCATCTTTAGTTTGGGGCGTATGACTTCCTTCAATGAAATTTTTGGTTACAAAATTTGTTTGGGCATGTGGCTCCCTTCATGCAAGCTTTCGTTTGAGCAAAGACCTCTTGCATGTCTACTTGAAGTCACAAAGCAATGGCTTCCTGCAGCTCTCCTTTGACTCAGAAGCCATTGGTTTTCCATGTTTTCCTTTGATACCATAAAGCCAGGATTTCCTTCATGCCAGAAGGCACAAGGTAGGGACTTCCTGCATACTCTCTTTCGTTTGGCCATGACCTCTTGAAAGCAAGCATTCAATTGGACAAGAGCCACCTTCACATAAAGCTTCGATTGGATTTTTGATTCCCTTCGAGTCAACATATTTTGAACCCAACTTTGGACCCTTCAAAGCGAGTTTGTTTGATGAACTTTGAGCAAATATCATAGTTTTATCCTCCAAATCCTACTTGTCATACTATGTTGCTTCTAAACCTTTACATAATCAGAGGCTTACACAAAGGTTTGAAGCTTTGTCTACTGGATAATACCATTCTTGGATAAGATAGCAAAAGGCTACGTACCCTTTTTTCATAAAGAGCACTTTAATCACAAAATCATCTCCCAATCTGATTTGTGTCTGAACGAAAGCAGTGCCAAAGGCATACATCCAATATCTTGCCCCCAACAGACATTAGGCCCCACTTGTATTGGAAACGTGGGAACAACGAAAAGGGACTAAACTTGTTTCATTTTCAACCAAACCATGGTTTGTAATCCTACAAACCTGGTTACATCAAACACCTTCAACCTTTTCTCTATAAATAGAGAAACATTTGCAAGTTAAAGAGGACTTTTTAGTGGTGGAAAGAATCTTCAGAAATCATCAAACTCTCAAAAAAATTCTTAAAATCTTAAGATTCTTAAACACTAAACACAAACCCAGAATCTAAACACTTGTTTTTTTTTCTCTTTCGAATCTGAAGAAACACCCTCACATCTCCCGACCTTCGAATCCAGTACTAGAAGCATAACCCCTGTTTCTTTCCTTCGAATCTAGGAGTATCCAGGGCGGCCACTCAAGGTCCAACACACACGTTCCAGCTTCAAGAAAGGTAAGTTTCTCTTAACCTTGAACCTTTCGTTTCTAGCATAACATCTGAATAGTCATTCCTTTCGTTTCAAGCATGTACATGAAATTTTTCCTCCTTTTATTTTTGTTTTGTCTTTACATTTTATTGCTATTCAATATGGTTGTAATAGTGTAGGATTTATTTTCTGCATTTTTATTGATTTTGTACAAATGTTAGTAATTAGGATGTATGGCAAGATAAAACCAACAAGTAGACAACCCTAAAATTGAAAGACAAAATGCATGCAAATCAAACACATTATTCATACACATGCACCCCTAGGGTAATCTCACCTGTTGCCTCATAAAAATAGTCATGTCCCTCGAATGTGGGCGTTTTAGCAAATACCCTCGATAAAAGATCGTAGTCCCTTGATGACCCTCAATGTTTCCTTCGGTAAACGATCTAGCTCCTAAATGACGTTACTAAAACGTCTCATAGGTTGTCTTCTATGACTATACAAACGTTCCACGCCCGTCCTTTCATATCCAACGATGGGGCTTCTTACCAAATCAATGGTAAGATAGCAACATCTAAAGGAGGAGGAAAAGAACATTATAACTTTTGAGTAGGTAGGATGCTCATAGTTGCTCGGTTGCTCACACCAAAAACATTTTTAGACACCAACACTTTCCTTTGAAACATTTTCAAAAGACAAAGCTCTTTGTACGCATTCTTATAGAAACAAGAATCATTACAAAGACACTTTTCAAAATCACTTTCAAAAACACATTCCACAAACACCTCTTTGAACTATTTTTAAAACCAACACTTTGTACGCGTTCTTATTGAAACGAGAACCATTACAAAGACGTTTTCAAAATACTCTCAAAACCCACACCACAAGCACATTTTCAAACAAAAGAAAGTGATCCAGCAAGAAACTAAGAGCCCGTAGATGACTACGGATGAAAAGGGTGCTAACACCTTCTCTTTTCAAAACCTACCCCCCGAACTCAAGAAAACATCTCTAAAGGTATTTCCTGTTCTTTTCAACCTTTCCTATTTGGATAAAAGAAAAGCCGATGGCGACTCTTGCTATCCACAACATTTGCAATAAAATGCAAAACAACCAAGTCAGTTCTCCCACCGTATTACAGTTATTAAAAGAGTGGGTTGCCTCCCACGAAGCACTTCGTTTAACATCGCATGGTTAGACGATTCTTCTCTTTATGGGGGGTATTTCCTCTTCCACACCTTGTTGCTTGTCCTTTCCACAACCCAAAACTCATTCATATCAAAAGTATCAACCCCTTTGTGCTTCCAGCCACTTCCAACTTCCATCTTCTCAGGTCGGTGATCCTTCTTCTTTCTTTTCTTTCCTTCTTGACTAAGCTTAGTAATTTTTATTGATGCCACATAAGAGATTATGCATGAGACATTTTCTGGGAGTGATTTTGAGATTTTACTTTCTCTTTCTACTTTGACCATACCAACTGAAGATTTATTCTTTCCACCTGCACGTTGCTTCTTGACTTCCAACACCTTCAAGTTTATCTTCTCATCAAATGACTTCAGTGTTAGATTACCTGTCTCGATATCAAAATTGCATTGACTAGTAAGCAGAAATGGTCGACCAAGAATGCTAAGAGTCTCTTCATCTTCAGAAATGTCCATGAACTGAAAATCTACTGGAAAAAAAATCGTCAATTTCCACCAATACATCTCCAGCTATCCCATATGACTGCTTGATGGTATGATCAACAAATTTCAATTTTGTCCCACTCTCGTTTATCTTATCAATACCCACCTTTTTGAAAATAGACAATGGCATCAAACTCACACTAGAACTAGAATCAATTATAACCCTCTTGAATTTTCTATCTTTTATTATGCACGGTATTGCAACTGACCCCAGATCCTTCTACTTGATAGGAATTTTTTTCTCGGGTGTGATTGTATGCAATTTCTCATCAATGGGTACATGTTCATATTCTGTTGGTTTCTTTTTTGAGAGTACCTCTTTCATGAATTTCTGGTACAATGGCATTTTCTTGAGTGCTTCAAAGAACAATATGTTGATCTCCAGCTTTTTAAACAATTTGAAAATTTATCAAACTCTTTCTCTTTCGTGTCCTTCTTTGCCACTCGAGATGAATACAAAAACTTGATGGCTGGTTTAGTTTTCTCTTCAACTTGCTTCACAGGTGATACCACTTCTTCCTGTTTTTTCTTATTCTCTCTCACTTCCAGATCTACTTCTATGATACTATCATCAAATTTTACCTTATCTTTCTTTTCTTCAACAACTTTCTCATTCCTTGTTGTCACAACATTAACATTCTCATGATTTTTCTGATTTTCTTATGCTCACAGCGCTACCTGTTGTGCAATCTGTCCCATTTGAACTTCCAAATTATTGATTGTAGCTGTGAGTATTCCTTGTCTCTTCGTGAAATTGAGAGGCATGGGAAGCATCTTTTTAATAGCCACCTCCCACTCTGCCTTATGAGAAGCTTGTTGCTGCTGATCTTTCCAAGATAAGTTAGGATGATTCTTCCTCCTAAGATTATAGTTGTTAGAATAAGGGTTATTTTGCTTCAAGAATTTGATCCCCTCAATTTTTTGTGGAGTTGCAAGACATTTCATAGTAGTGTGTGGTCCACTAAAAATTTCACAAACAACCTTCTGTATCTGTTGAACCCAAGCTACCTGTTGAGTACTCATGTTTATTGCTTTCAGCTTTTTCTCTACTTCTGTAGCAATTGCTTCTTCAATTTTTTGTTGCTTATTAATTTCTAACTTCAGATCAATCACCCCTTCTGGTTTACTTACAACCCTGTCATATAGCTCAAGATGCTCATTTGCAGCAATGACTTTAATATTCTTATTCACACGAGTGGTTGTTGTAAAGTTGGATGAGCCACCGACTGCTGTATCGATAAATTACTTTGTCTTCATTTGAAGGTCATTCACAAACATCTGCATTTTCTTAGTTTGACCCATGTTGTGAATGGAATAGGCTACTAATAACCTCATGAACCTCTTATAAGAATCACCTAGCGACTCTCCTTCCTTCTGCTTAAAATTCACAATATCACATCTTTTGCAAATATAAACAGAAGCAGGAAAGTAATCATCAAGAAAAATCTTCTTCATTTGTTTCCAAGTAGTAATACTCCCAGCAGGTAATGAGTAAAATCACTATCCAACATCTTTTGAAAGCGTAAACGGGAACATCCTTAGTTTCTTGGCTTCTTCATAATTCCCCTCAATCTTCAAAGTAGTACTCATGTTGAGGAATATCTGCAAATGCTTATTGGCCTCTTCATTGATATTTCCGGTGAAAGATTTATTCTCGAGCTAGCAGATGGTTGAAGGATGTATTTGAAAATTTGCAACAGTGATTGGTTGATTCACAATAGTCAACCAAACTGTTAGAGAATTTTCTCCTCCATAGTCCCCAAGAAGTCTCAGGTGGTGGTGGGTCTTCAGCCATTGGTTTTTCCTTTTCAGACTCTGAACCTGAATGACCTGAGGAACCTTCTGATTTCTACGTTAAAAATAAATTCAGCAGAGGGCTTTTCTCGCATGAAAAGGTTAGGAAAAATCACTAATAAAAAATATAAAAATTACAGAAAAGGAATTTTAGTTGCAAAGCAATAAAATTCTAATTGAACTCAAATTACACTCAATAACTAGGCAGTCCCCGACAACAACGCCAAAAACTTGATAGGAAAAATAGCAAGTGTACTATTTTTGCCTTTTGTAATAATAGGGAGATTCCCTGATGTTGATCTCAAGGACTGCGTGCACTTATCGAGTTAAATTCGTAGTTAAATTAAACAAAACTTGATTTTTTGTTTTTGTTGTGAAATTCTCACTTAACAAATAACAGGAATATAAAATGGCTTTTCACTGATATGAGGAGCATGCTAGGGGTACGTGTATAATTTTCCATATAATAACCTTGAATCCTGATTTCTTTAACAAGTTCATAATACCAATTACCATACCTTTAGGTTATTTTCACCTAATTCCTTAGTGGGAAAACCTTTGAACATCCGTACTAAATTCTAAGTCCTTAGAGATATCTGATGGATTCAAGCCTTTGTTTTATCAAGGGTTATATGGTAACTATAGGGTATCCCTAGTCCTAGGTGATATCTACTATAGTCTAATTGTACAAAAATCTTAACAATTGTGGTCCGACTAATTGTTAATCGTAGAACAATCCTTATTTATCCAATCAAGAAAGCATGAAAAACCTTGTACAATTAAATCGAATAATAAAAACCATGAAATTGATGAAATCAAAAATTCAAATTAATTACATAATCAAATCAGAGACACTCCATAGCATTGGGGGTTTAGCTACTCATATTGTTCAAAGTAATTTCAAAATAAAAATTAAACATTACACATATATGAAGAACTTTGATCTTCAATCGCTTCCGCTCATGAAAGGTCTTCGTTCTCCAACACTTGTGCAGGCTTCAATCTTCAATCCTTAATTCTTCGTGTGGAAAAAATTTCCCTAATTTTTCTTCAAAACATGGCTAAATAGTAAACAATCCATTTGTCTCGGTCGGAAAAGCCAAAAACGCCCCTTTAGGTCCCAAATAGTGAAAAATCATGAAAGCACTCAAAATAGGCGTCAATGGTCAACACGGCCCGTGTCAGATGTCACAACCACCCGTATTGGCCTTCTGATAATTTATTTTCTGACTTTTGGTTCAGGCACCCTGACACGGACCGTGTTAGGTGACACAGGAATCCGTGTCAGCCCCCTGATTTTCCTCTTTGGCAATAGTGTTCATCCTGACACGACGCGTGTCAGGTGACACAGGTGACCATGTCAGGCACCTTGTATTTTTCTTTTTGTGACTTCCTCTCAATCTTTGAATTTGAACTTTTCAAACTGATTTTCCTGATTTTATTCCTCTGAGCCTCAAAACAACAAAATACACAACCAACTCATAAAACATAGAAGAATGAAATAAAATAGTTAATAAAACAAAGAATCTATAACTAAAATAAACTGTAAATAATGGTGGAAAAACCACTGATCACAATTCAAAGACTTTTGATTAAATTGGACCAAAATTTCCTAAGGGAGCATGTGAAAGTCACACAATTATCACACAAAGCAATCACACAAGTCCATCATCAATATTGCACACCAAAAACATAAAAAATGGCATTAAATTTGATCAAAAGATGAAGGAATAAATAGAAAAAAGTTCAATTAAATCCTCAAATATCTTCTAAAAATCAAAAAATATTCCTACTATTTTTTAATACTTTTATTATTATAAAAAAAGTGAAAAAGAAATTAAAACTAAAAACCAAATAAAAAAGAAAAGAGGAGAATTAGGGGGTGCAATTCCAGATCCAGAGGATGAAATCCAGTGGTTCACAAACAAGTCCAGAAGCATTTTTGGTCGATGAGCTTCAGTGTGTCCAAAAAACGTGGTATGGGTTCAGAGGGAGGTGTACAAAAAGTAGGGCCCAACGCGTTGTGCATAAATCCATACATTAACACCTTAGTCAGATTTTTATTAATTCTGATTTATTTAATTATTATTATTATTATTAAAAACAAAAAAAAAATTAAAACACAATTCAAAACGCTGAGTTTAAGCATCAAAATTATTTCAAAAATTCAAATATCTTGCTCCAGAATCATCATCTTCTCTGTTCGTCCACCACCGTGCCGACACGCCACAAGGCGGCAGCGATGGAGGTTTCTTCTCCATAAATTCAAAATCAACATGTCATCTCCTTCCTTTTTAAGCGTGGATCTCAAATATCATGTCTATTTCACTAGATTTTGCTTCAAACTCAAACAATTCGAAAAAACACGCAGAAACCCTAAGATTTAGATCTTAAATTAAATCATCATCATCATCAATCAATGCCTAAAAAGTTAGGGCTTTAGCTCATGTCATTACCAACAACAATTTCATAACAAGAAATATACAAAATGATGCATAAATGGTGAAGTTCTAAGTGTATAGATGTTACCTATCATGTATGTCCTATGCACCTTCAACAATGGAGAAGAGGGTCAGAAAATGATCAAAAATCCTTCAGAGAAGCTTCAGGTATGTGAATATTCCTTTAATTTCTCTTGAATTGCTCTGTAACTTTCAATCCAACTTCATCTTCTTCATGAGAAATCTTGATGATAACATAGGGATTTGAGAGAGATGAGAGTTTGTAAAGGGTTGCAGAAGCTTAAATATAGTGAGTATGTGAAGTAGGCATGAAGAATTTTCAGAGAAACTGTGAGAATGGTGAATTTGAAGTGAGAGAGAGTGTGAGAAATTTCTGGAAAATTGGAACTATCATGAGAAAAATTAAGGGAATTAGCTTAAATAGGCATGAGGTTCAGGATCAATTGAGGTCTGGAATGAGGTTTAAGTGATGACTTGGCTAGGAGTTTGTTATTGCTTGGTTTGGAGTTTGTTACAACCCCATTTAAACTAAAGTTGCAGGCTCGATTACAGGCTTGGATTCATGGAATTTGGCTCGAATTAAGGCATGGAATGGGTTGCTTTGGATGAGTTGGCACTTAGCAACTTGCTGCACAAGCTTCTCATGCTTTCAAATTTTCTGTTTTCAAAATTTCGCACCTATGATACGGTGGCAGAACCGACTGTTTAATACTGGTTTGTGTTTTGTATTCGCAAATGTGCGGTAAGCAAGAGTCGCCACCGACTTTTATTTCATCCAACAAAGGAAAAGGAAAAAGAACCGAAAAAAACCTTTTTTCGAGAGTATTTGAGTACGGGGGGGTAGATTATAGAAAGGGAAGGTGTTAGAACCCTTTCTATATGTCGTTTTCCACGGGCTCTTAGGTACTTGCTCATTTTGAAATTGCTTGTGTGTGTGTTTTGAAAATTGTTTTGAAAATGCCTTAGTGCGGCGATTCGCTTTATGGTAACTCTTGTATCAGTCCTCAAGAGTGTGATAAAGAATTTTGAAAACTTTTGTTTGAAAAGTGTTTGAAAGTGTGGTGTGAAAATTTGTTTGAGCAAGTACCTAACAGTTATCTACCTACTCAAAAAAGGACTGTTCTTTTCCTCCTATCCTTTAGACCGTGCTATCTTACTATTCGTGAGTAGGTAGACCTAGTCGTTGGATTTTTGAGGGAATATCGAAAGGGACATAATGGTCATTGAAGGCAACATATAGGGATACCTTAGCAGTTCGAAGGGACTGTCATCATATATTCGTAGGCAACATCGAGGGACAAGATCATTTCTCGTAGGAAACTCGAGGGACATTAAGGGACTATGATCTTTATGATTACTTTTAGATTGAGGGTCTTTTTCTAAGATATCCCTACGTTCGAGGGACACGACCATTATTTCCGAGGCAACCAAGTGAGGCAAAACCCTAGGAGTGAGCATGTGCAAGTGTTTGATTTCAGTCTCATTTATCTTGCGCATTTAGGGTTTTCTACTGTTTTAAATTGATTTATCTTGTCATTCAATCCTATTATCCATACATCTAGGAAGTTTATAATTGCGGAAAGTAAAGTGCGAGAAATTAAAACCCTAGCTATTACAAGGCTTTGGGGAGGGGGATTACATAATCAAAAACCGGGGAAAATAATAAATTCAAAATAGTAAACCTAATTAACTATTACAAACTCGGAGCAGTACAATAATTAATAAAATAGGGAAAAAGAATGCGCGCGACAAAATTAAATACGGGGAATTAATGTCAAGTTTAGAAACAATTAATTGATGAATAAAGAAAAGATATTTTTTGATTTTTTTGAGAAAAGTAATTAATCTTGAAAATTAACCTAATTTCTATTCAATTTTGATTATGGAAAAAAAGAATTTAAGTTAACCTAATTAAACTAATTAATTAATGCAATTAAATACTTTATGAAAAAAAAACTAAACCTAATTTTTTTAGTGATTTTCTGATTTTCTGATTTTCTGATTTAATTAAAAAATACCTTTTTTTTAAAACAATCAAAAATAAATAAAACAATAAAGAATGTTAAAGGAAATATTAAAAAAAGAATAAGAGTGGGCTTGTTGTAGTTAAGAAAATTGGGGGGTGCAGTGCTGAAATTGGTGTAAGGCCCAAAGCTGGTAGCCCAGAGGATCGTGCTTGATTCAGTGAGACCATCTTCTAAGGGTCTATCATGAGCTTGCGTATGCTGGGCGTTGGATCTGGCTGGAGATAGATCCAACAGATGGATGATGAGGAGCGCTAGGTGGACCCTCAACAGAGTGATATGCTGGATCTGTAAGGAATATTCAAGAAAAATACAAAAGCAACACGCCTGGGATCGAACCCAGGACGTTTGCTTCAAACCCTCCGTCCTTAACCATCCGTGCTGGCTGTTCATTTTTTAATATAATAACAAAATGAAATTATATACAAAGTAACGTTAACATCATAAAAACGCACGCCTAATTCAATTCTCCCAATGGGAGTTTTCCACCTAGCCTTCTTCTTCCTCAGCACTGTCGTTTTAGACTTAGACTTTTACCTACGGACAAAGTCTATAAGTACAACCCTACATCATTCAAAAATCCAGCACAAGCAATATAAATTATAATGGAGACCATGAATCAACTGGGCTTGAAGCCCTGAACACCATGGTATCCACGCCTAGCCCTAATTTTGCCTGTAGAAGGAAACCCTAAAAAGAGCTTGGAAACCCTAAGAATCGCAAACCATGATTCCTGCACTTAAAACTCAATCAAACGATTCAGAAAGCACCGAAACCTTATGATAAACAAGAATACATGATTAAATTTAATTGAAAATGCATGTATGTATGTAATCAAAAATCAAAAAGAGTTGGATAACAGAGTTGCGGATTTTACGATTCTGAGTGTTTTGGTGCGTGCAAAGGGTGCAGTTAGCTTCAGGAGATTTCCAAGAATGGATTGCTGGTCTTGAAACACTTTGAATGGCCCTGTAGAATGAAATCCGATGTTCACTTTTTTGTTCAAAAATTGAGTTCTTGCTCTTGCAGTTTACACATCAAACCCTTGTTCTTATTCTTGGGAATTGTTCTATATATGTGGTAGATTGAATTAGGTCAACAAAAAGAATTCATATCTTTGTAAATTATCAAGATTTGATTTGATTTCCTCTTTGCATTATTTCTTTCTAAATGAAACCAAATCATTCCATTCTCATCCCAATCACCCTTTGCACGATTTGATTTTGTTTGACAACATATTTGGATTGTAATTCCATTCAAAATCAGATCAAAACAAATCTTCATTATTTTATATCATTTATTTGATTTAATTTGATTTTTAAATGATTAAAATCAAAATAAATTAAATAAATAAAGCCAATAATATGTGGAAGAGTGTTTGGGTCGTGGACCATGTTAGAAGTAAGATGCAAGCATAAAAAGTTAGGCCCATTTGACAAAAAAAAATACAATTTTGGGTATTGTTGACTTTTGACAATTTTCCAAAAATGGCCAACTTTGACAATGCATATCTCCTTCAATTTTGACCCTAAGGGGTGTATCTTGGATTTTTTAGAAATATTGAGATGTCCCCTAAACAGAATTTTTTTTATTAATAACCATGTATTAAATTAATATTTCGCAAATAACCGGGTTTCGGAAAAAATTACGCAAATAACCATGTTTCAGATGGCTCCACAAAGGAGGAGCCATCTCAATTGGCGCATGCACCTAGGGTTTTGCCCTAGGCGCCATCTCACTTGGCGCCTCCCTTGTCTTTTAGCCAAGTGAGATGGCGCATGCTCCTTAAAAATGAGAGGAGGCGCCATCTCACTTGGCGCCTAGGGCAAAACTAGGGTTTTTTGCTGTTTTATAAATAATTCGTCCGTTTCTTTGAAATTTCTCACACTTTCTCGCACTGTATTTTTATTTTGTACTCCCTTATTTACGTAATGACGTCGCCTATGATTTTTAGCAGAGATGGTTACGTTATATTCTCCGCCACGAAACCTGCGATGAAAATGAAATTCTGGCATATTCACTCCATGGAGCGTCTGAAGCGGGAGTTGATGCGGTGGCTAGATGGAGACATCGCGGAGGGGGAAAAAATTCAAAGGATCCAGCGAAAACGAACAACAACCTCGCATGCGACAGGAAGACCTAATGTGTGGTTGGAGGAAGTCAAAACAGACAGTGATGTAATGCTGATGATGCATGGGTCAGATGAAATTGTGTTAACATTGTGGAGATGCACCACAGCGACCGTGTGAAGATGCAGTTCGGAATGATCCAAGAGATACCAAGTGATCCAACAGATTTGTCCCCCTGGCATCTAAAAAGGGTCGACGCCCAGTGGGGTCTTACCAACTGGAAAGACTTTGCTCTAGAATGGTGTAAAATGTGGCAAAGGCGTCACCGCTACATCTTGCAATCCCCGGTTTTCCTTACTCAAGGTAACATGCGACACACTGATCAATATATGTCGTGGTACAGGTCGGTTAGTAACCCAGATATGCACGTGTCTCATCCGAGGTACTTGGTTGACCCACGCACACAATGGGCACAACCCTCGATTCCCCATCAACAAACCAAAAATCCATCAACCTCAAACCAACCCCCAAGAAGAAACAGACCAACAAACACACAACCACATTCCCCACCACAACACAACTACAATCAAATGCCGTACTACCATCCACAATCACCGCCAAACTACCAATACTCGGATATGCCTCAAACCCAACCACAATACCAACCCCAATACCAGCAAACCCACATACCCCAGACACAATTTCAGTCTTCCACATATCCCAATATGGCGCCCTCAACATCCAGCCTTAGCCCTGATATGGGAATGTCAGAAGATTATGACCAAGCCGACCAAACCTACCATCAACCACCATATCACCAAACAACCCAACATCCACAATACCAAACACCCTAAGATCCATTTCCTTTCTACCCCCCATACTCAGACGACCAATGCTACCGACCAACCATGGAACCCCACCCACCGCCAACACGACCAAACTTCGAGGGTATGGGTAACCGACTGTACCAGAGCGGATCTTCGAGATATGGAGATCTTACTGATTTTATGGATTCAGATCGCATTGACTTCGCTGGGCCATCGACCTTGCCGCAGCAGGAAACGAGACGGCACCCAGCAAGAGAAAGGCGAGGACGGGGATGCGGAACTGGGGGTCATTACCGGGTTCCTGGGGATCACTGATGTATCTTTTTTTTTCCCAGTATTTTTTGTATCCATTTTTTTACTGTTCTTTAAATGTAAAACAGTTGAATGTAATTATTATTTTTAAATAAAAAATCCATTTTGTTTATCTCTGTCTAATAGGCAACGCGCAGGAAAGAAAATAAAAAAAAAATTTTTGCCCTAATTTTGTACATAGGCGCCATCTCACTTGGCTTAGGGCTTGCCCTAAGCACTTAGGTGCCAAGTGAGATGGCGCCTCCCTTAAAAAAAGAGGAGCATGCGCCAATTGAGATGGCTCCTCCTTTGTGGAGCCATCTCAAACATGGTTATTTGCGTAATTTTTTCCGAAACCCGGTTATTTGCGAAATATTATTTTAATACTTGGTTATTAATAAAAAAAATTCCCCTAAACAACCCTTTTTGTTTCATTTCAATTGGATCTTCCATGCTCATGTAAGAAGCTTTGACCCAAAAGGTGTTTTTGTTGACTTTTGAAAAGGACCTATAATGTATGAATTTATATCTTTTCATGAGTGCATTTCTTGAACTTTAGGGCTGAAGATGAGTTGTAGGGAATTGAAGTATCTTCAAAATGAGCCTTGAATGGGAAATTTTTGATAAAGTATGAGAAAGTTATGCTTGGTCAAAATTTGGTTGACTTTTCCTAAGAAATCCTAATTTAGCAACTTTTGAGTTTTGATGAATTAGGAGCATTCCTTGGGGAATCATGATCAACCCTTGATCAAATGATGTATATCACTTCAACATGTTGACTTTGACCAAAAATCTTGAAGTTTGACTGTATGTGGGCCACAATTGACTTTTGACCTAATACAGTTGATTTTCAAGCATCTGAGCAGTTGACTGAGCAAACTTCTTGTGCAAGGCATGAAACTTGACATGGATGATATTGAAAACATATTAGGACTATGGAGATCATATGAGGCCTTTAGAGCCCACCCATATTGATGAAAATGGAAACCCTAGTTGGAGGTTCATTACTTTAGGAGAGAGTTTGTCTGGTCAACTCTTGGACATCCTTGAGCAGGTTGAGGATCTCAATGAGCATGTGTTGAGTAACATGAGAGGGAAAATTTTGGGGTACAAAAGAAACTATTTGGTTTGTATTAGAAGATGCGGGTTTTTGATTTGCATTAGTTTGTATTAGTTTTTTTTGCATTGCTGGGATTCCTTAAAATTGGATATGAATCAGGTGAATTGTTTGCAACTGGTTAGGATATTGAATTATGGATTGTGTGTGCATTTTACTTGAGATGGGTTTTGAATTGGTTTTAATTGTTTATGTTGGACAGGTTTTGTTGCAAATTGGTTCATGGCATGATTGCAACTTTGTTTTAACAAGTTTAGGACAAGTTTGGATTAGTTTATGGCAAGTGTATTGGACTATTTTTTGTGTAAAAAAGTTTGGAATGGTTTTTGATTGTTTGCACAAATGATGGTGTTGGCTCCTAAATTCGACACCTTTGTTTTGTTGATGTCAGCCATTAAAGCTGAAGGATGTCTTCGACTGGCTAAGTCTGTCGAAATGCCCGTCGAAAGATGGCAAAGTACTTAGAAGATTTCTTCCAAGGAAGGAGGCTGGTTGCCTTCGACGTCGAAGGAGTTTCTCGTCGAAGATATCTCTTGACGAAAGTGTTCGATGGTTCAGAGTGGAGCAGTTTGAAATTCAAGCTTTTGGAGGGAAAACGGTTTCCAGCAGTTACTGCGTGCAAACGTGCAAGGATCTGGAGCGTCGAACGTGGAGAACGTGCCAAGTGGATTGATCTCGAAGCAGTGTAACTGCCCGACGGTTACTTGGGATGTTTTAGTATAAATAATAGTAGTCATGTAGTTTCTCGCGTGTGTTCACAATTATATACAAAGTCACTCATATAGATTCGAGTACCCAGCGTGTGAGAAAGAATTGTTGAGAAATGTATGTGTGAAACACCAATTTTATTAATCAAAGTCATTTACTTTTTCCAGAAATTTACTTGCTTTCTCCTTTACATTCTTGTCGAACCTTTTACTTTAAAGCCTTGTTTATTTTACCAAGTCTTTCCTTCATGCAATTTATTTAAAACCTCTTTATTTAAAGCCTTATCCAATTCAATCAAACTTCAAAATCAACCTATGTCCTAGGATCAATCTGATCGATCCTGCGAGTAACCAAATAAGTAACCATTTGGAGGATCAGCGGTTGTTTACCAAAACCCAAGGTAAACAAATTGGCACACCCGGTGGGACTGTGTGTTGATTGTTGAAAATAATCTCATCTTTTCGAGTTGTATGTTATTGAGAAGTGGTAGAATATACACTAACGATAACAATACTGCCAGAAGGAGGGAAGAGATGGCGAATCCGCCAAACAATAACGAAATCCCACAAACGACTGTGGGAGCAACGGTTAGTACGACCGTAAGTGAAGCGACAAATGTTGGTTCGACACCAGCAGTATCGGTCACAACCACGGGGCCAATGCCTTCGTTAACAGGCCCCAGGATGACTTTGGGAACTCCCCCACCAAGGGGAAATTTAGGCACAAGGCCTTTGGTTCCCCCAGGATTTATTCCATTCTATGGTATGCCAACTTCTGAAGTGGCAAGCCTGACGAATGCTGCGTCCACTTTTTCAGACCCTTTCGTGAGTGCCTCTTCGCCACTCCAAGGCTCTGGAGTAGGCATGGCGAACAGAAATAGGACCCAACTCTTAGGAGGAACGTCCCAAGTAGCCCATGGCCTTACAAATGCCTCGACAGCAGTCTTGAGGCAACAAATGGACGAAAGCAACCATGATATGGTGCAAATGCTGGCACAAACTTTGAGTACAGTGCTAAATCCTCTAATACAAAACACTACTCAATCGAATCAGCAAATGACAGCGCAAATGACGCGTTTGGCTGACTTCTTTGGAGTACCCCAACCTATTCGACAGCCTCAAAGGGCGCAAATAAGGGGAAACCAGGGGATATTTTTAGAGGAAGAAACCACCATTAACCAGGCTCAACGGCATGTCGAAGAAAACCTTAGGGCACGATTGGAACAACCGGTCGAGGAACCTAGGGTAATAGCCCCAGAGGTAAGGTTGGTTAACAGAAACCAAAATGCTGACGAAGTGGTCCAGCATATCCAATACCAAAACATGGGTTTGGAAAACAATCTGGCAACCATGATTGAAAGGATCATGACTCAGAATGGGATGAACATGGGCTTTCGAAGGCCCAACTTTACATCTCCATTGTCAGAATACGTGTTACAAACGGACTTACCCCCTAGATGCAAAGTCCCCAAATTTACTAAGTTCTCTGGGGACACGACAAAATCTACTGTCGAGCATGTGGCGAGATACTTGATCGAAGCGGGTGACATTTCGAATAACGAAAACCTAAGGATCAAGTACTTCCCAAGTTCTTTAACAAAGAACGCTTTTACTTGGTTTACAACTCTCCCCCCCAATTCGATCCATCATTGGACCCAGTTGGAAAGATTGTTCCATGAACAATTCTACATGGGGCAAACCAAGATAAGCCTGAAAGAACTGGCCAGTGTGAAGAGACGTTTCACTGAACCTATAGACGAATATCTGAATAGGTTTAGGTTGCTCAAGGCGAGATGTTTTACACAAGTGCCAGAACATGAGTTGGTCGAAATAGCCGCAGGCGGTTTAGATTATTCCATTAGGAAGAAGCTAGACACCCAATACCTAAGAGACATGGCCCAACTGGCCGATAGAGTTCGACAGGTAGAACGCCTCAAAGCTGAAAAAGCTAAGGCAACGAAAACTCACAAGAGAGAAAGGATAGCGTACGTTGAGATGGATGACGAAGATCTAGAATCCTTCGACGATACTTTAATTGTCGAAGAAGGAGAAGTCGATTTAGCAGAACTGAAACAAGGGCCACCATACTCTTGTAAACTGTTAGTCCCCTCAAATGGGAAAAATCCCATTGGTCCAGAAAGGACCAACGATAGGTTCCCAAAAAAGACTTATAGTTTTGACATCACAAAATGTGATGAAATATTCGACTTATTGGTTAAAGATGGCCAAATGATAGTACCCCCAGGGGTAAAAGTGCCTCCTCTTGATCAAAGAAAGAAGAGAGGTTTTTGCAAATATCATAATTTTTTGGGCCATAAAACTTCTCAATGTTTTCTTTTCAGGAATCTTGTGCAAGACGCTATCGAAGAAGGGAGATTGAAGTTTGCTGACAAATCCCCCATGGCTGTCGACTCAAATCCATTGCAGGCTGAAGCCCACTATGCTGAACCCTCTGAGGTGAATGTGATAGAGGCAACCAGGATCCAGTCGAAGAAGCCAGGAATTACCATGGTCGAAGTCTCAAAGGACCACATCAACATGCCAATCTTTGGCAGTTTTTCTGGAAATTTATCCAGGAAGACACTTGAAGCTGTCCAGAAAGCGGTCGAAAACCCGAAGTCGGAGACCGCTGAAGCACAAAAAACTGGATCAAAACCCAGTTCCCACTTGGCCACTGTTCAAGGCCAGACGGAGAATCTGGAGATACAAATGAAGCAGTTAACTCTTGCTAACAAAGATATAATGAATATCAACATGGTCGAACTCTCTGACCCAAAAGCATCAGAAGAGGCCATGAGGCAAGAGCAAGCTAATAAGACTGCTTTCCCTCGGGAAAATGAAAACTTGGCAGATTTTCTACAAAGATGCCAGAAAAAGAAATCAGAGGTGATGCTGTGTCCAAGATGCAGTTCGATCTTTGATAAAAAAGCTGCTGAGCACATTCAAGGCGTAAGAGCAGTGAATAAGAGAAGGGAGAATGTTGACCTTCGACATGATCCCAAAAGAGCCTCCCAAAGAGGTTCTAACCAAGAAAAGAGGCCATTGACTTTTAGGCCTCCAACAAATGTGCCAGTGGACACTTGGTACAAAACCTCCGGTCGGAAAAGGCCAAGTGAGGAGAAATGGCATTCTTTCGAAGTGCCAAGAGGTTCCTCTTTGACTCAAAAGAAAGAGCCTCAAGTTGCTGCACCTAAGGTTGCACAAGTGTCCAGCAACTACAAGGGTAAAAATCCTATGTCTCGATCTCAATGGAGGAGATATCAAAGGAGACGAAAAGCTGAAAGGGAGGCTGCCAACGAACCTAAGGCAGAAACCAGTTCGAATGTTCCTCAAAGGAAACAAAGGAAACCTCTAGAAAGGGAGCCAGTTACCAACAGGCTAGTTTGGCCTAACCAAAGTGAAGTCGAAGACGAAGACGATGCTGAGTCTGATGATACTTTGGACATAATGGTGAATATAGTTTCAGTGCTGCCCAGAGAATTCAATCGACAGGTAGAAGTCGAAGCAAGTGACTGGGAAGTGGAGCAAGAAATGGCCAAACATAGGCCAGTGTGCTATTTTGTCATGGACAATGGCACTACTGAGGAACAAAATGGCTTCTTCGAGCCACCTACAGAGGCGATGAAAAATCACCTCAAGCCTTTATTCATAAGGGCTAAACTCGAAGAAACTACTGTGAATAAAATATTGGTAGATTGTGGGGCAACCATCAATATTATCCCTCACTCTATGCTAAGGAAAATTGGCAAAAGAGATGAGGACATTAAGCCTCACAACATGGTCCTGTCGAACTATGAGGGCGGCATAGGGACCACTATGGGGGTGATCCAGCTAGATATCAAAGTAGGGTCGATCCTTCGACCAACGATGTTTATGGTCATATCGGCCAAACCTAACTACAATCTTTTGTTGGGCCGTGAATGGATTCATGGTGTTGGCGCTGTGCCTTCATCGATGCACCAAAGGCTGCTGCTATGGCGTCCAGATGGGATGGTCGAAAACATAGAGGCAGATCAAAGCTATTACCTTGGCGAAGTGAATCACCTGGGTTTGGCAGATTTCGACAAAAACTTGGCTCACATAGGGCCATGTCCAACACCTGACTTCGACATGGCGCCAGCGCCAAACACCTTTTGTTCCCTATACCTGCATCCTGAGCATGGTTTCCAATGGGACAGAGAAGACTTGTCCCACATAGACTTCAGTGGGTTAACTGATATCCAACCAACTGGTTGGGGAAGTGAATTCAGTGATAATGACTGAGTCACAATCTTTGAAGCGAATTTCGGCTTACGTAGCTGAAACCAAGATGATAACGGCTCTCGAAGCCGAAGTAAAGTACATGGCCACACAGGCCAATGATCAACAATTATCTGCTGTAGGCCCAGGAAAGGATTTCGATCCAAAACCTCCTGATATCATGCCAGAAGAAATGCAGGAACAGAGGCTCGACGCCATCTATGACGATGAGCCTTTGGGCTTCGAAAAGGACCCCTTGGCGAACAACATTAAAATGTTAGCGCAAGACCCTTTAGAAGAAATCAACTTAGGCGAAGGATCAGAAAAAAGGCCAACTTACATCAGCGCCAAAATCGATCCAGAACTTAGGTTGGAAGTAATCCAATTGCTGAAAGAGTTTAAAGACTGTTTTGCATGGGATTATGACGAAATGCCTGGTCTCGACAGAGGATTGGTAGAACTTCAGTTGCCAATCAAACCGGGGAAGAAGCCAATCAAGCAAAATCCAAGGCGCTTCGCTCCAGAAATACTGTCGAAGATCAAAACGGAGGTCGAAAGACTTCTGAAATGCAAATTCATCCGTGTTACAAGGTATGTCGAATGGATTGCAAACATTGTGCCGGTAATTAAGAAAAATGGTACGTTAAGGGTGTGCATAGATTTCAGAGACTTGAATGCTGCCACCCCCAAAGATGAATATCCTATGCCTGTGGCGGAAATGCTAGTCGATTCTGCCGCTGGTTATGAATACCTGAGTATGCTCGATGGTTATTCAGGATATAATCAAATATTCATTGCTGAAGAGGATGTGTCGAAAACAGCTTTTCGATGCCCTGGGGCCTTAGGCACTTACGAATGGGTAGTGATGCCTTTTGGCCTAAAGAACGCTGGGGCAACGTACCAGCGAGCAATGAATACTATCTTCCATGATTTTATTAACACTTTTATGCAAGTATATATTGATGATATTGTTATAAAATCTATTTCCAGGAAGAATCATATTGACCACCTTCGACAATTATTCGAAAGAATGAGAGAACATGGTCTGAAGATGAACCCTTTGAAGTGTGCGTTCTGTGTGAAAGCTGGAGATTTCTTGGGCTTCGTTGTCCACAAAAAAGGAATCGAAATCAACCAGAACAAGACGAAGGCAATTCTGGAAGCAAAAGCGCCATCGAATAAGAAGGAATTGCAATCTCTCTTAGGCAAGATAAATTTCTTAAGGAGGTTTATATCTAATCTAAGTGGGAAAGCTCAGGCCTTTTCACCCTTACTTCGACTGAATAAAGAGGGGTTCGAATGGGGGCAGGAGCAACAAGAAGCCTTCGACAAAATCAAAGGGTACCTCACTAAGCCACCTATTTTGGTGCCTCCTTGTAGCAATAGGAGTATGAGATTGTACATAGCTGCATCCGACAAAACTCTGGGAAGCATGTTAGCCCAAGAGGATGAGAATGGAGTCGAAAGACCCATTTATTATCTCAGTAGAGTTTTGAACGATGCAGAAACTAGATATAGTGAAGTTGAAAAATTGTGTCTATGTCTGTATTTCTCTTGTACAAAACTCAAGCAGTATATAAAACCAGTTGATGTTTATGTTTCGTCTCATTTTGATGTTTTCAAATATATGTTGTCGAAACCTATCTTGCATAGTCGAATTGGCAAGTGGGCATTAGCATTAACTGAATATTCCTTGACCTTTATGCCTCTTAAGGCAGTAAAAGGACAAGTAGTTGCAGATTTCATAGTCGACCACTCAATTCAAGTCGAGGATATTAATTATGTGGAGATAGAGCCTTGGAAATTCTACTTCGATGGTTCCAGCCATAAAGATGGAACAGGGGTAGGAGTCTTGATTATTTCTCCAGATAAAATTCCAACAACATTCAAGTACAAAATATCAGGTTCTTGTTCGAACAATGAGGCTGAGTATGAAGCTCTAATTACTGGCCTTGAGATATTGTTGGAATTGGGGGCAACTCGAGTTGAAATAATGGGAGACTCAGAGTTAGTCATTAAGCAAGTCACAAAGGAATATAAATGCATAAGAGAGAATCTCATTATGTACTTTGTGATAGCAAATCATTTATTGAAACAATTTGAAACGATCAATATTCGACACATACCCAGAGTCGAAAATCAAATAGCCAATGACTTGGCACAAATTGCATCTGGGTATAAGATTTCAAAAACGAGATTACAAAGAGCAATCGAAGTTCGAGAAAAGATAAAAGCAACTTGTCTATCACCATCAGACTTGGAATCGACGAGACTAGGATATGCTGATCACAGTAACTTCGAGATTTCGTTCATTGATAATTTGTCAGAGCAAGATTGGAGGAAACCCATTGTGGATTATCTTCAAAATCCAGGAGCTTCGACAGAACGAAAAACAAAGTACAGGGCATTGAGTTTTGTACTCATGGGTAATGAGTTATTCAAGAAGACGCCTGAAGGGGTGTTGCTGAAATGTTTAAGTGAGACTGAAGCATACATAGCCCTTTCGACTATGCATGCTGGGGCATGTGGGGCTCACCAAGCAGGCCATAAGATGAAATGGTTGTTGTTTCGACAAGGACTATACTGGCCCACTATGCTGAAAGATTGTGTTGAGTTCGCCAAAGGTTGCCAAGAGTGTCAAGTTCATACAGGCATCCAACATGTACCAGCAAGCGAACTTCACTCGATAGTGAAGCCTTGGCCCTTTAGAGGATGGGCGTTGGACCTCATTGGAGAGATTCGACCAGCATCATCAAAGAGTCAGAAATACATACTGGTAGGCATTGATTACTTTACTAAGTGGATCGAAGCTGTCCCTTTAGTCAATGTGGACCAAGAAAATGTCATTGAATTTATTCAAAAGAACATTATCTTTAGGTATGGAATCCCTGAGACAATAACAACTGATCAAGGGTCAGTTTTCACTGGTCGAAAGATGCAGGAATTTGCTCAGGAAACAGGTTTCAAGCTCCTAACATCAACGCCTTATTATGCACAGGCGAATGGTCAAGTCGAAGCAGCTAACAAAGTGGTGATTGGCTTGATAAAGAAACATGTTGGGAAGAAACCAAAGAATTGGCACAAGACGTTAGACCAGATTTTATGGGCTTGTCGAACGTCCCCAAAAGAAGCCACTGGTACAACACCGTATAGGCTAACTTTTGGCCATGATGCAGTGTTGCCAGCAGAAATTTGTCTTCAATCTGCAAGGGTTCAGAGGCATTATGATATTCCTTCTGAAGTTTATTGGAACATGATGTTAGATGAACTGGTGGATTTAGACGAAGAGAGATTACGCGCTCTCGACCTACTCAGACTTCAGAAGAAAAGAGTAGAAGACTCTTATAATAAAAAGGTAAAACCTAAGGTATTTTTGCCTGAAGAACTAGTTTGGAAGGTAATTCTTCCCATGGATCGAAGGGATCGAAGCATGGGGAAATGGTCACCCAAATGGGAAGGACCCTTCAGAGTTATCCAAACTTTTTCTGGTGGAGCCTATGAAGTCGAAGAGTTAAGTGGAGATAAAAGGCTCTTGAGAGTAAATGGTAAATATTTGAAAAAATACAAACCTATACTTCAAGAGATAAAAATAAAATAATAAAAGAACAAGACTAAATTAACCATAAAAATGCCAAAATGGAAATTTTATAAATTTCAGCCAAGATGGCAAACGTTGTCGAATATGGATTACAAAATATGGTTACAAAAGAGAATCAATCAAAAGGAAAGAGAGTCCTTGAGTCGAATGTACTTGGCTTGCGCCAACTCCAACCTTTTCTTGCACCAGGCGTTCTCCTGCACTATTTTGGCAATCTGAGCGTCGAAGCCTTGGGCCCTCTCAGCGAATTCCAGGCCTTGTTTGATTTCAGTTTGGCTCTCGGTGTCTGAGATGGTCGAAAGAACTTCCTCCTTGCGTAAAGTGTTGGCATTTATCTTCGCTTCTATCTCTGCGATTTGCGCCCGGAAGGAAGCATTCTCTCGATCAATGGCATCGACTTCTTCCTGCGCAGATGCTTTTTGTTTCGACAACTCGGCAATTCGAGAAGTCGTGTCCGAGACAGCAGTCCACGCAGAGGAGCTTTTGCCATACAACACCTCAAGCTGACTGTTAAACCCCCTTTGGCGCCTGTAATCCGCTGAGACTTGGTCAATCATAGAGTGTAACTCCATGATCAAGCCTGAGACTTCTGGGGCTACAGCTAACAAGTCGACAGCATTCAAGACATCCTTCAAACATGATGGAGCAGTGGGGTCCCCCTCTAAAGCCTTCATTAAGTCCCTCTTGAAGAACTGGGCCTTAACCTTCGCCAAAGCGTCATCGAGAGGAGAGGTTTCAGTAGACTTCCCCGACAGGGTAGGAATCTCCTGACTAGCATCAGACGAACTCTTACTCTCGATGATTGCGTTGAGATAGCTAACAGGGTCAGTTTGTTTCAAGAGTTCTAAGTCCTCTTTTGACCTGTGCTTCGTTGAGGTAACCCTTGCAACAGTATTGTCTTGGGTTTGAGGCTGTTGAATGTTAGGTGCCTCGACTTGTTGCTCTTCGACTCGGACTGGGGCAGTACCAGCGTAGACTTGTAGTTCTTCGCTAGCATCACCCTGGTGCCCTTCACCAGCATCATCTTGGTGCTCTTCGCTAGCGTCACCCTGGTGTCCTTCGCCAGTGCCATCTTGATTTTCTTCGCCAGCATTGCCTTGGTCCCTTTCTTCATGATTCTCTTCTGACAGATCCACCACATGAACCGTTTCTGGCTGTTGTTCCTCCACCAGAGGTTCCTCTGTTGGTTTTTCTACCGTTTCAGCATTGGCCTCATTCTCAGTATGGGCTTCGTCATTTCCCAAGCCTTTTTCCTGAGGCCTGCTAAGTTCAGCAGATTCCAGCATTTCAGAGGTCCTTGGCGGAGAACTTTCAGTAGTGTCCTGAAAAAGGAAAGAAGACAAATCTTCAGAGATCGAAAGAGACACAATCGAATATGGGTATCTATACTTAAATTATAAAAAGGTCTAAGGGATTACCTGTGGATTAGCTTCAGCCCCAGGGCTGGAATTGTCGCTTTCGACAGGCTTGTTAAGAAGAATGTTTAGTTCCTCCTCAGTTGGCTCCTCGATGATCACTGGAGGTGGCCTAGGCTTTCTCCCAGCAACTTTTATTCTGATGGTTCGACCTTCAGGAGCAGGAGCAGGAACAGAAGCATCCTTCGTCAACTTTCGCCTCTTTAGAGGGGCAGGAGGAGAATCACTTTCTTCATCACTCCCAGATTCGACCACCAGTGCTGGCCGTTTCTTGGGCGAAGGTGCCTAGAAAACCAATAGGAATTCGATTTAATAATTGCATCGAAAGTGAAAAGTCGAAAGCCAGGAAAAAATGATGAAAGTCTGGTTACCGATATAGAAGGCTTCTTCGAAGAGCCTTCCCCCTGTTGGTTGCTTATGGTCTTCGCCGGCGCTGTAGTCTTCGCCGGCGGTGGAGGTTTTGTTGAAGGGCCTCCTCCCTGTTGGCCTTCTGTAGCCTTCTTGGCTACAGGCTTTCGAACAACTGAAAGCAAATAAAAAGTTAACAGGCTAGCAGTCGAAGAGAAAGACAAAAAGTAATGTGAGAGCATGAACTTACATTTCTTTATTTTGTCCAACACAAGGACAAAAGACTTCTGCAGCTCATCCATGAAGTCCTTCTCGTCGAAGAAGTACTCAGCATAATAGCTTTTCCACCACTCCTCGAAGGATGGTGAACAAAGAAAATTAAGCTGGTAGTCAAACAGCGAGAGAACTGTTCGACCAGCATATCTTCCGATATGCTTGATGGCAGCTTCTTCTGTGTAATCATTGCAGAAGTACAACATTGACTTCTCTCGTTGAAAAATCGGAGAAGGTAGGGTTTGGATAATACCAAACTGGCGAGATACCAGGTTTGGTTGGTATGCAATCAGACTCAAATGAGTCTTTGAGCTCCTGAATCGAAGAGGCATGATCCTTGGTGTAAGGAACGCCTCCCAAAGTATTGTATGTTCATCAACATTAGGACCACTCGACGTCCTTGGATGTGGCCTTGTGAACCATGCTGGGCCTACCTGCCGTCGAGCAAATGGAGCCATAGTTGAAACAAACTCCTTCCTTCGAGCAAACATCAGAACGAAGTTGGTGAAGGTTTGCTGAAACTCCAGTCCATCTTCCATAGGTGTCAACAGAGCCAGCCTGGTTCCTTCGACGCGTCTGTTCGCTATCGCTGGAGCCTGCTCATTTATCTGAACCTTCTTAGGTAAGAAAGATTCAAAAGTGGCGTTGAGCCATAGTTGGAGCAGCCAAAAAGGCCCAGCAAGTAGCAAACTGGCCCTGTCCTCGATATGTTTTAGAAGAGTGGCCCCATTGCTGATCGAATCATAGAGGCTAGCCAGAATCAGTTCTGCCAAACAGATGTTTTGGTGATGATGCAGTTGAGTAGCAAGAGTGACCATCTTTTTGGTCACCTGTAAAGACTTCGAGCAAAATACAAAGCGAGTCAGCCATAAGGCTAGAAACGCTATGTGTTCGACATCCGACACAGCATCTGTCGACCTGTCATGATAATGGTTGATGAAAGTGGTGTATGTTGGTTTGGTCTCAGAAAAGCCAATTTGGTCCTCCGACATCTCCTCCGGATCGAAGTAATCCCCGGTGGGTCGAATGCCAGTAATAGTGGCCACATCGAAGAGTGTGGGGGTTAACATCCCACAGGGGAGATGGAAAGTAAAGTGGGAGTAGTCCCAGAACAGCAGAGAGGCTATCAGCATCTCCGGAGAATAGTTCAGACCTGTCTTCGACAGCATCACTAGGTCGAAGATCCCCATATCCTTCCAGATCGAAGTTTGGTGCTTCTCCATCTTTGCTAGCCAAGCAACGTAATCAGGGGTGAGGTTAGGGCAAGACCTGAAGACCCTAACACCTCTGTTGAAGAAGCGGAGGTCGATTTTTTCATGTGCAGGATCCTCATTGTCTTCTGCGTCTTTCTTGGCGCATGCAACCGGTTTGAGTTTCTCAACCACCGGGAAATAGCTCTTGATCTTCAGAGCCTCAGAGATACTTGGATACATGGGGCCAGACATTGCAAAGATCTGGTTGGAGTATCCAACCGGGATCATCAAGTGGCGTGAGTAGGCATCGCGAACGACGATGTCAGAGGGTTCAGGAACTCTTCGTTTGCCTGTAGAATTTACTACCGGGGCAGTGACGAAAACCTTGGGTTTAACATTTTCAGATGGTACAGTAGCGCCAAGAGCATTGGAAGCAGATGCCATTGTTAGAGTTGAGGTTGAAGACGAAGTGAAAGAGGAAGAGTTTCTGCAAAGATAACAAGCTTGTATGAAAACAGAGAAGTTTGAAAGGCTAGATGGCGTAAAAAGTCCCACAATGGGATACTCACTGCTATTTATAGTAGTGGGGAAAAATCCCCAAAAACGAGGACATTAAATTCCATTTAATGCTGCAGGAGTTAGTGGGACGCGTGGAAGCCCCCCGTTGTTTTAGCTGTTCTGCAGAAATAGAGGGACGCAGCGTGCGTCCTCGTTTTTGGGAATTGTCATAATGACAAATCCTGAAATGACGTTTGGTACTGCACGCCGTACTGAAAGTGACGTCCTAGGTACGGAACAATGATGGTTTTCTTGGGATTGCCAATAGTTGGTAGAAAACAACAAAAAGTGCACAAGTTAATTTGTGACTAAGCGTGGAAAGACAGGTGTCGAATGGCGTTTCAAAGAATGCCTTTTTCTTTCAGAGTCGAAATAAGGCATTCTTGGGGGGAAATTTGTTGGCTCCTAAATTCGACACCTTTGTTTTGTTGATGTCAGCCATTAAAGCTGAAGGATGTCTTCGACTGGCTAAGTCTGTCAAAATGCCCGTCGAAAGATGGCAAAGTACTTAGAAGATTTCTTCCAAGGAAGGAGGCTGGTTGCCTTCGACGTCGAAGGAGTTTCTCGTCGAAGATATCTCTTGACGAAAGTGTTCGATGGTTCAGAGTGGAGCAGTTTGAAATTCAAGCTTTTGGAGGGAAAACGGTTTCCAGCAGTTACTGCGTGCAAACGTGCAAGGATCTGGAGCGTCGAACGTGGAGAACGTGCCAAGTGGATTGATCTCGAAGCAGTGTAACTGCCCGACGGTTACTTGGGATGTTTTAGTATAAATAATAGTAGTCATGTAGTTTCTCGCGTGTGTTCACAATTATATACAAAGTCACTCATATAGATTCGAGTACCCAGCGTGTGAGAAAGAATTGTTGAGAAATGTATGTGTGAAACACCAATTTTATTAATCAAAGTCATTTACTTTTTCCAGAAATTTACTTGCTTTCTCCTTTACATTCTTGTCGAACCTTTTACTTTAAAGCCTTGTTTATTTTACCAAGTCTTTCCTTCATGCAATTTATTTAAAACCTCTTTATTTAAAGCCTTATCCAATTCAATCAAACTTCAAAATCAACCTATGTCCTAGGATCAATCTGATCGATCCGTCGAGTAACCAAATAAGTAACCATTTGGAGGATCAGCGGTTGTTTACCAAAACCCAAGGTAAACAGATGGACATTGTTGTAAACTTGAATAAATGAACATTAAATTTGATGTATTTGAATATTGAATGAACTTGAACTTTTATTAACTATTCCATGCAATGATGTATTTCTTTTTTTTTTTATACTTGTAACTTAAATTCCAAGAAATCCATATACATGAACTTTCCAATCTTGCTTGAATCACTCTTGATATAATGAACAAACCATGCACCTAAGACCTTTGAACCATATCACAAGTGTATTCTTGAATCAATATTTATATTCCATGAATCTAATATATGCCATGCTTGATTAATGAACCTTAATCTAAATTGAATCCTTAAATCCAAGTCCTCTTGCATTTGGAGCAACAAGTGGTTCAAGGGACAATAATGCCTTGATCGTAATGAATTCACAACCTCATGTCTTGTAGCATGACTCATACTTTGTACTTAATCAACAATATATCTTGACATGATGATCAATAATTTCCCAAGAGAAATCTTGATACGTGATCTCAACACAATAGTAGTGCCTTGAGAAATCTTTTGATGAAGATAAGACTTGAAATATGGAAAGAAGTATGACCAAGATAACCTTTACATGAAACCATAATCTCGTGATCCTTAGTTGATGAATATTAATAAGCTTAAACAAGATGAGTATACCTTAATCCTCTTGCTTTTGATGCTTATTGAGGGAAGAAGTAGCATGCGATGTTGAAAGGAACCAAAACCCCAGTTCAAAGAATTCTTAGTTGAAGCATTGATAAAATCTTAAGCACATACAAGTGAAAACCCTAATGCACTTGATCTTTAAGGAATTTTAATGAGTGATAGCCTTATAGCTTGATGAGAAAGAAGTTATTAATGGCCAAATATCCAAACCCTAATTCTACAATCCATAATTGATAAAGGAACCAGTTGAATCAAACTTGAGTGAAGTAGAAACTCTAATTTTCCAAGATCCTTGATCCCATGCCAAGTTTATTGATTAATGATGCATGGTGTGTTAGATGGCCTAATAGATGATATATACATGAAGGATATGTGAGATGCATAAGCCATAATATATGAATGAAAGGGTAGGATAAATTCGGGGTATGACAGATGCCCATATTTAGTCATCTTAAACTTGAAAGTGAGATTGGTGCTAACTTTTTGAACATTAGAGGTAGAAAAGGATTAAATATCAAGACCTGAAATTTGTCCTGAAGAGAAGGTGTGATTGAATACCTCCTCGCAGAAAAAAAATTGTTTTCTAGTGAAAGGTTCATGATGAGTAAGTGTGGTTGCATAATGATAGCTTGTAATATGGTAATGGTGTCAATACAAGATGTTTTTGTAGTTAGGAGGGATTGGTTGACACGGACGAGTGTTGGGGATTGATACAGGTGAGTATTAGGAGAGATATTAACATGGACGAGTGTTAGAAAAAGGATAACACGAACGAGTGTTGGAAAATATTGACACAGACGTGTATTAAAAAAGGATAACACGAACGATTATTCAAAAGAAGGGCAACACGGACGAGTGTTGGAAAAGATCAACACAGACGAGTATTAAAAAGAGATAACAAGGACATTTGTATGATGAGATAGAGGTAATAAAGTTGACACAAGAAAGTGTGTAAATTAATATGGACGTGCATCGAAAGAAGATACGTAAGGGTGTCGAAAGAAAGATTAACACAAACAAGTGTTTAGAATTAAAGATCGACACAGACAAGTATTGAAAGAAGATACATACGAGTATCAAAGAAATACTAACACTAACGAGTTTGAATTAAAGATCTACATAGACAAGTATCGACAGAAGATACGAATAAGTATCAAATAAAGATTAACATAGATGAGTGTTTGGATTAAAGATTGGCACATACAAGTGTAGCGGTGAAGATTTTAGATTAAGCTATTGATTAACTTAATTCACAAAGCAAGAGTCACCATAGCACTTTATTTTTCCAAAGGAATAAGGAAAGAGTGAATAAAAACCAAAAGAGTTTTAAGACAAAACTAATAAAACAAAGAGAACAAGGTTCAGGGGTTGGTTATGTAAAGGGAAGGTATTAACACCATAAACATCCATAGTACTCCATGGAAACCTCTTGAAATTTTGTGTGTTTAGCTAAAATTGGTTGTTTGCAAAAATATCGTGAAGATGAGAAAATAATTGGTTTTTATGATTTTGATTTGGCAAGACTTCAAGAGCCCCAGGCCTACATATCTCCAATGTGCAAGGAAGACATTAGAACAATGTAGTTCTTCTAAAAAAAGAACAAAGTTGTTTGTTGGTTGATTTTAAATAAAGAGACATTTTGTCATCTTAAGGAGAATACTCAAACAATCATCCATAAACATGAGAAAGATGGACCTTTGCATCACAATGAAAGAAGGGCTCCAACTTGGATAAAAACCAATAAGTATGTCACTAAATCTTTCAAGTGGAAAATAATCAACGTCATACCAATCAATGTTATAGATATAGGAAAGTTGAATCTCAACTATGGATATGATTCATGTATAAACTTTGAGAAAGATTTTAATATGAAAATCCAAATGGCCAGAAGATTTGAATGAGTTTTGGTGTTTTTTAAGTCTTTTGAAAATATTTTGATATGCTTAAGATGTCTTAGCATTTATTTAAGAAAAGAAATTTTTGAAAATGCAGTTGACAAAGTCAAGGTTTTTATTGAAAGTGGTTTAAGTTTAAAAACAAAAAGATTTTGAAAAGAGAGAAGATTTTAAAAATAAAGAAGATGGGCAAGAGATAAAGGGACTATCTTAAAGCATAAAATAAAAGATAAGGTCAAACAATTAGTCATATGCAAACAATGTCATTTAAAGAATGCAAAACTCATGTCTGTCTTGAATTTTTTTTTTGAAAATGTGTTTTATGTAGTAAAACAAAATTTGCAAGAATGTGATATCAACTCAGGATTCGTAACAAAGCCTACAAGAGTCAGGATACCTTTGTAACAGTATGCTCTCAAACTAACCCATGCTTCAGCTAGGACTTTTAAGGGTTATAACGTGGCCTGGTTCACGGTTTAAGAAACAAAGGATAAAGGCTTAAATTTATTTGCACCCTCCCGTTCTTCGTGATGTCCTTCAGTCCTATGCTTAGTTAATTATGCGTTTAGAATCCCAGTTGGGTCCTGGAGTACTGTCCTTGACGTTCCGGTGATGGTTCGGATACTGAAATTTTATCTTGAATAGGCAGTCATTTTTGAAATCTTCTTTCTGTTGAGGATTTGTAAGACCTCTTTCTTTTTGATTTTGTTGTCCCTTTTTTTCCTGCCTGAACTATTTCTTTTTGTGATTATAGTCAGCGGGATGCCCCAGTTCTTTTCATGGGTTTTGATTAACGGATTTTCTTTTGCAAAATATTAACTTCTTGCTTTGATGATTATGTGGAACCATCACCATCTTATGATTCAGAAGGACGTCTTTGAGGCCATTCATTGTGTACGAAGCATAAGATTGTGACTGAATGCGCCTCTGAATTAACTGAGAAAACTACCCTACCCTAGGTTATGATTAAGGGTTTTAATTTGTGTGAAAAGAAAAACTCCTACTTCTTTGGCTCGAAGGGGTTGACTAGGGATTATCTTCCTTATAACTCCACTGTTTAGGATTTGAAACAACGCCTGTACATCGTCAGCGGGGTTTGTTCAAAAGCATACTGTGGAGATTGTGGTATCATTTTCGTCATCCTCCCTCTAAGGCTTTTAGCTTTTAATCGAGAGTTGAATATCACGAAAAGGAAGTATAAAGCAGTTTAAGCATAATGAAAACAAATTATTTCAAGACAAACATGTGTAATGCATTAATGAAATAATAAAGTTTGACATGACAATAATTATTCGAATAAGCAAAGAAAATACAACTTGAGAATTCAAATGAACAAAAATGCTTTCGATCCTAGCCATGTTTTGGCAGGGGAGCAGTAATCACGTTGGGAGTCTCAGGAGGGTCGAGTTCAATCTCCTTGGTGTCAATCATATTCTGAATCTTGTATTTCAGCGTCCAACAATCATTAGTATCGTGCCCTGGGCTGTCAGAATGATAAGCACACATTGCATCCGGATTGTAGTTAGGAGAGGAAGTCTTCGGGTTCAGATGAGGGTCTATCACCGTGATCAGATTCATCTTCAACATGTGTTGCAATGCTTGTGAAAGTGGCATGTTGATTTGGGTGAAATTCCTTTGAGGTCTTTCTACCCTTGACTAATTGTTTCGTTGTTGAGTAGCTGTAGGCCTAGGTATCATCACAGCCCCTACCGTTGGACAACGCTCTGCTCTGCTCTGACCTCTTGAGTTATACATAGCATTGACCTCCTTCTTACCCGTGAATGGCTTCTTTACAGTACTCGAAGAGGTGTCTTTCTGGATTTTTCCACTATGGATCCCAGCTTCTACCCTTTCTCCAATCAATATCAGCTCGGTGAAACCAGCTGAGGAGCTACCAATCAAGTGATTGAAGAACGGACAAGACAGTGTATCAAGAAACATGTCAACCAACTCCCTATCAAACAAAGGGGGTTGGACTCTCCCTGCCATATCTCTCCATTTCTGCGCATAGTCTTTGAAACCTTCGCTTGCACCCATGGACATACTCTGGAGTTGAGTACGGGTAGGGGAAAGGTCAACGTTATATTAATACTACTTGTAAAAAGCAGCAACCAGATCCTCCCAGTTGTGGACATTGGTTCCCTCCAGTTGATAGAACCATTCAAGCTGAGTCCCAGATAGACTGTCCTGAAAGAAATGGACCCACAAATTCCTATCAGCAGTGTGAGGCTGAATCTTCCTCACATAGAAACGAAGATGAAGTTTAGGACAAGACACCCCATCATACTTCGCAAATATCGGAGCCTTGAACTTCCGTGGGATGACTACCCCAGATATCAAACCCAACTCTTCGAAATCTAGTCCTGGTATTCTTTGGATCTCCATAGCACTCAAGCGAACTTCCAACTGCTTGCATCTATCCTCAGTGGGAGGATACTGCTCATCATTGTAGTCGGTATCATTGTCAGAAACTTCAAGACTGGGATCCTTCTCCCTTGCCTCTTCTTCTCGATTCTCCCCTTCCTTGGATGAAGAGGTCAGATCGACTTGTTGCTTCAATGGCCCTCTAAACCTTCTACCCATATTCAAAATACTAGCATCCTTCTTCTTTTTCTTTTTCTCTTTCAGGATGAGGGCTTTCAGATCCTCCTACCCTTTTTCCAGATTTATGAACATTTGCTGGAACTGGGCGTTTTTTGCCTGAAGGTCCTTGATGCTTTGTTCGGAAGACATTTCTGCTGAAATAAACAGCGAAGAAGATGAGAAACCTGTAATGGTACCTGTACATGCAATGCTATGAATGGGATGCGCATGCAACAATTTCAAAGACTTTGGGAAATTTAAATTTGTGAACCAAAATGATACAAAGATTTTATTAGTTTAATTCAAAGTTCAAATGCCTTTTAGGCGTTACAATTAAAAACAAATCTAAAACTAGAAAAAATCAAAATTCCCATGGATGCTTCCTCTTTATACCGAGATAAACATTGAGTCCTCTTTCCTCATGGAGCTGCTTTGTGAGCTCTAAAACCTTCCTCTCCTGGGCATAAAACTGATCCCTATAAGTATCCCACTCTTTCTTTAACTGAATCCAAGACCTCTATAATTCTCAAATATCAGTGGGCATATCAGAATAGAGAACCGTGTAAGGAATACCCCCTTCAGTAGTGGGTTCCACAATCATTGGTAAAATGACCATATAGGGCATCATAAGTTTCTGGGCACGAGCTCGTACCCATTGGAGGTAAGGTTCCATAGGAATGAAAGCCTTTGGCCCCAAAGCCTTGGCGCCAGGTCTGTTTACCATGCCCCAAGCTCGTACGAACCTCCGGCGATACTCTTGAGCGTCATCCTCATAGTTGAATACAATGCCTTCGATAAGTAACTCATGGGGACCATCCCTTCAAGCGTAACCAAATTTTTGCAGAGCTAAACAAGGATTATAGGTTATACCCCCTCTGATGCCAAGTAACGGGACATTAGGGTACTCCCCGCAACGGTCAATAATAGCAGTGTTTTCCATAGCTCGGGAGCACAAGAGAATATCCATGTGAGCGAGTGAAATTATCCTTTGTGACCAACCCAAACCTTCTTCATTCTTCAGTACGGACTTAGGGAGGTGAGAAATAAACCACCTCGACAGCAATGGCATGTAGCACATAAGAACCCCTATTCTCTTCATGGTACGAGTATGGAGAGCATGCAAAATGTCTCCGAGCAAGGTAGGCACGGGGTTGCGAGAGAGGAAGATCTTGATAACATTTACATCTATGAATGAGTCTGGATTAGGGAATAGTATTAAACCATGTATTAGAAGGGCCACGACCTCCTAAAAAGCCTGAAAATCCATATCATCCTAAAACAGCTGGGCCTTGTCTATCAGGAACTTGGCTAGAAAACCCTTGACTCCGCTTCTTGTTTCCCAATTGGATACCATGTTGACCCGTTTCAGATGCAAATCTGAGGCATTGACTTCTGGCTTAGGAACCTCTTCCATACCTATGAAGGGCAACTGTTCAAGAAAGGGTATATCCAACAGCTGAGAGAATTCTTCCATGGTAGGCACCAACTGATAGTCGAGAAAGGTGAAGCAGTGGTGCTTGGGATCGAAGAACTGAAAGAGTACACTCATCATCTTTTCATCAAAGGTTGAAGTAACCAGGTTGAGAAGTCGACCATGTCTCTTAGTGAACGCAGAAGTTTCAGAAACCTTTGATACTAACTCTTTGAGTTGGGCAGGTATCTTCACAAAGCTGATTCGGATAGTGTTTCTACGAACAGAAGCCATGATCTACAAAACAGAACAAATATAAATTCCCTTGGTCCTTGAAATGGTTAGTGCAATAAGAATGGATGCTATGTTATGATGCATGATATCATGATAAATCACAGGTATAGCAAACACAGACAAATCACACCAAGCTCTTAGGTTTAAGGCTTGCATGAGGTTAAGGGTAAGTACCCTCTTGAAGTTTAGTTGGTTTCAACCTGTCTTAGAAAAGTAACCGGGTTCTAAAGATTCTTAATATCACTGACCATCCTTTATCGGGCATTATTTCAGCTCAAGCAATCTTTTCTTGTGGCCGAAATATCCTGAAAGTCTGATCTTAATGAGTGTAGCATCGAGTATCTACCAATCCTTAGCTCTATAGAAGGCCGGCTACCTCACTACTTTCTAATGGCCAAGTTTGTTCAACTAAGGTTCTAAGGTCTATTAGTGCTTCACGACACCACGCAGCGGCCCCGTATTCTCCTCGTTTCCCCACGGAGGATACCGGTACCAACCAAAGTGCCACACCAACACATCCATCACTTTAACCATATCGTTCTACACCGTACAGTCTCCATGATCTATTGCTGTTTACCTAAAAAGTTCCCCCAGATCCGGGTGTAGGATCTATAGTAACCCAAGCAAAACCCTTTAAGAATAAAGCAAACAAATAAGAAAGCAATTTTAAAATGACCTAGATCCTAAGGTAAACCCCACTTTATTTTTTCCCCAGCAGAGTCGCCAGTTCTGTGATACGGTGGCAGAACCGACTGCTATACTGGTTTGCATTTTGTATTCGCAAATGTCGCGGTAAGCAAGAGTCGCCACCAACTTTTATTTTATCCAATCAGGAAAAGGAAAAAGAACAGAAAAAACCTTTTTCGAGAATATTTCTGAGTACGGGGGTAGATTATAGAAAGGGAAGGTGTTAGCACCCTTTCTATCCGTGGTTTTCCACGGGCTCTTAGGTACTTGCTCATTTTAAAATTGCTTGTGTGTGTACTTGTTTTGAAAAAAGTTTTACTTCGTGATAACCCTTGTATCAGTCCTCAAGGGTGTGACGAAGTTGTTTTGAAAATTGTTTTGAAAAAGTGTTTGTGTGAAAAGTTTTGTTTGATTGATTGAGCAAGTACTTAAGAGTTAATCTACCTACTCGAAAAAAGTCTGTTCATTTTCCTTTTGACAACGCTATCCCATTATTAAGGAATAGGTAGTACCGTCTTTGGAGGTTTAAGGGACGTTTGAAGGGACAGATACGGTCACAAAAGCAATGTTAGGGAATTTTAGTAACCCTTCTAAAGCCTTAAAGATCTTTTCTAAGGCAACATCTGAATGGGTCATTTTTAGATCTTTCGGGGCTAGAGGACGACCACTAATAAACCCTATACTTTATGACCGTTTAATTAAAGGCAACCGGAGTGGAGTAAATCCTAGAAGTGAGCATGTGCGAGTGAATTTTTTCCAGTTAATTATCTTTGCACAATTTAGGGTTTTCTACCATTTTAATTTCCAGTTAATCTTTCCATACAATCTTATTAACATACATCTAGGCAGTTTATAATTTGCGGAAATTAAAATGCGGAAAGTTTAAAGTTCTAGCTATTACATGGCTTTCGTAGATACATAATCATTTTTTACTGTAAAATAAAATGCGAAATTAAAACCTGATTAAAGCTATTACAAACTCGGAGCAATTACAAAATAATAAAAAGTAATTAAAATGCCCGCGGCAAATTAAATGCGAGAACGATTTGTAAAACCTGAAAAATATAATTGAGAAAAATATTTAAGTTATTTTTTGAAGAAAAATTAGTTATATACAAAATTAACTCTAATTTCTAATTGATTTTAATTACAAAAAAAAAAGGAATTAAATTAACCTAATTTTTAATTAAACTAATTAATTAAAGAAAATAAATATTTTATGAAATAAATTATTTTTGGTGTTTTGTGATTTTTGATTTTTAAAAAAAGATTTTGGATTATTTTGTGAAGAAAAAAGAAAATAATTAATAAACAAATTAAAAGAAAAAAGATATAAAAGAAAAAAAACTTGGGCCTGCTTGCTGAAGAAATCAGGGGGTGTATTGTGAAATTGCTTAGGCCCACAAAGCTAAAGCCCAGTCCTTGCACTGAATTCCGTGGGATGCTCTTCTGATGGTGTACCATGGTCCTTCAGTGGCGTGCGTTGGATTTGGACAGATGATGCATCCATTGGCTGGATGGTGGCAATGCATGGTAGGCGTCTGGGCACTTGGGGCACAAGATCTGTAAAGGAAAATTAAAACAAAGAAAATGCTGGGACCTGGGATCGAACCCAGGTCCTCACGTTCAACACCAACGCGCCTAGCCATTTGGGCTATTGTTCTTATTTGTTAACATAATAACAACAAAATATAATATATAAAATCAAGTGGCTCAATGTAAAAAGCGCACGAAATTCAAATCATCCAGTGGCGTCCAGACACGTTGTCATCTTCCTCCTCATATGTCGCCTTAGGTTCTTACCTTTTACCTACAGACACACGTCTATAGCCATAACCCTACAAGCTTCAAAAACTCATGATACGTATGATAAATGAAATTGAAGGCCATGGTTCAATTTGTCTTGATGCTACTATCATCATAGTTCCCTGTTCTTGGTCTAATTTTACCTGTAAATAAAAACCCTAAAACTACCACGAAAACCTTAGTAATGGCAAACGCGTATGTAGGCATCAAAAATTCAATTAAACCATTCAGTCATGTTGCAAACACATCAACAATCACAAATATAACATTCGAATGTGTTAATGATGCAAGAATTACTGTAATCGATTTTAAAAAAAAGGGCAAACCGTATGAGGTCTAGGGAATGATTCTGGGCGCGAGAGCACTTGTAATGGATCCTGTTAGCTTCAGAGATGCTCCAGGGATCGATTGGGAGTGTTGTAATTCTTTGAATTGTCCTCTATCTTGAAATCTGATTCACCAACTTTTGCCAAAAATTTGAGTTTTTCTTTGTTCCTTCCACGACTGCTAGCTTCCCTTCTGCACTTGGTTTTACTCAATATATATCTCTGAATGAATTAGGTTTATAAAAACTACATGTATCTTTAAATTTTTTTGAAGATTTGATCTTATTCCTTCCTTGTATGATTTGTTTCCAAATTAGGCCTAATCATGCCATTCTTGTGCCAATCCACCTTGATTCGATTTGATCCTGATATGTCAACATAATTAGCTTATGATCCTGTCCAAAAATTAGATCAAAACAAATCTTTGCTATTAGTTGTCATTTATTTGATTTAATTCAATTTTTAATTAATAAAAAATCAAAATAAAATGGAAAATGAAGCAAATAATGTGTGGGTGAATATTTGGGTCTTGGACCAGGTTATGAGTGAGGTGAAAGCATAAAAAGTTAGGCCCATTTAACAAAAAGTGTATTTTTGAGCACATTTGACTTTTGGCAATTTTGCAAAAATGGTTAACTTTGACAAGGCATATCTCTTCCAATTTTAACCCTAGAGAGGTGTTCTTGGACTTTTTAGAAAGCTTAGGATGTCCCCTAAACAAAACTTTTGGTCTCATCTCAATTGGGTCTTCCATGTGCATGTAAGAAGCTTTGACCCAAAAAGTGTTTTTTGTTGACTTTTCAAAAGGACCTATAATGTGGAAATTCATATCTTTTGATGAGTGCATATTTTGAAGTTGAGGGATGAATATGAATTGTAGGTAATTGCATCCTCTTCAAAATGAGCCTTGGATGGAAAATTTCTGATGAAGTATGAGGAAGTTATGCTTGGTCAAAGTTTGGTTGACTTTTCCTAAGAAACCCTAATTTAGCAACTTTTGAGTTTTGATGAATTAGGAGAATTCCTTGAGGTATCATGATCAACCTTTGATCAAATTATGAAATTCACTTAAAAATGTTGATCAAAAATATTGAGGTTTGACTGTATGTGGGCCACAATTGACTTTTGACCTAATACAGTCGATTCTCAAGCATTTGAGCAGTTGACTAAGCAAACTTTTTGTGCAAGGCATGATATTTGACATGGATGACCTAGAGATAATATTAGGACTATGGAAAGCATTTGAGGCCTTTGGAGTACACACATCCTGATGAAAATGGAAACCCTAATTTGAGACACATTGTCTTAGGAGAGAGTTTGTCTGGTCAACTCTTGGGAAACCTTGAGCAAATTGAGGATCTCAATGGGCATGTGCTGAGTAAAATGAGAGGGAAAATTTTGGGGTACAACAATGTACCTTTGGCAAAGTGTTACCTTCAAGAAGCATTTCTTTCAACAATGCAAGCAATTCAGTGAAACTTTTATCCGTCCATCCACCTCTTTCCTTAAGATTAAATAGTCTTAACACAACTGACAATCTTGTAAAACCTTTACATCCCGGGTACAATGAATCTTTCATGTCTTTTCGCAAAGTATCTACCATACTATATTTCTTAAAAGAATCTACTCCAATATCAAGAATGATGTCTTCTAGATTATCAGTCATACATTCATCATCTTTAAGTGTTTATGACAAAGGTCTCTTTTTTGACCCTTCACCATGCCATACCCATTTCTTATAAGTTTTAATAATTTCATCACAACCACAACGATCGAGTATAACACCCCTCGCATGTTATTTTGCATTATAGTATTTCATACAAGGACACCAAAATATCCCATTGTTATGAGGAAGTTTTTTTCCGCGAAATCAAGAAATTGTTTCAATCCATTCTCATACTCACTACTTAATCTATTGGCTTTCATCCAACTATGATCATAATCACAGTTTCTGGAAAAAAAAATAGTACATAAATAAATCTTCTCAACAACAACAACAACAATAAAAAAATGTGCGGAGAATAACAGGAACAACAGTAATGGAGAACAACAAGAACATACCGCAGAGATCCTTGGAGAAAAAGTTCTTTTGTTGGCTAATCTCCTTGGAGTAGAAGTGTTCTTTCGTTGGCTAAGATCCTTGGAGTAGAAGTGTTCTTTCATTAGGGCTCAAAAAATGAAATAGATGGACATTGAGTTGGAATCAAACATATATAGAAACTTTACCTCAGTTAAATTAAAAAACCGAGGTAGAATAGCTGACGTAAAATATAAAAAAGGACGCCTTTTTGTTTGCCAATAAAGTAAAAAAGTTAGGGAGATTTTGTTAGAATAAGATTTGGTTCTGCAATATTATCTTTGAGTTTTGATGATAATAAATGAGTATGTTTGTATGGACACTTTTGATACTTTAATGTTTGTTATTTTTGAGTATTTAACAAATAGGTTATGCTTCTGATGGATGGCGTGGCCAAGACATTAGAAGAGAATTCATTCCGCTTCTGCGACAAGTTCAAATGAACAATAGCAAGACACTCCAGAAGACTCTGAAGTGTAGGCTCTGATATGAAGTCTAAAGAAACCAGTCAGAAGATCTGAAGACAAAAGTTTCTATTTAAGTCCATATGCTAAAGACTCATGTTTCTGAATACAACGTGCTATAAAGAAACAAGTCAGAAGATCTAAAGACAAAAGTCTCTACTTAAGTCCAGATGCTGAAGACTAAATTTCTGAAGACAAAGGGTTCTCAAGACCAAGTGTTGAAGATTCTGATAGACGAAGTTCTAAAGACTCTGAGTACTTCAAGTTATAAATACCCAAGGTTCTAAGAAAAGGGTTCTAAAGACCAAGTACTAAAGACTCTGAAGACAGAAGTTCTAAAGACTCTAAAGACTTGAAGTTCTAAAGACCCAAGGTTCTAAGAAAAGGTTCTCACGACCAAGTGCTGAAGACTCTGAAGACGCAGTTCTGAAGACTTGAAGTTTTGATGACCTTGTGTTATGTTCTCGCTTCGAAAGTCATGCTCACAGAGGCCTTTGAAGTGCAGAAGGAAAGAAGATAATGTTAATATGGTACAAATAGTACATGGTATAATCAACGTTTCATTCCACTACCATGAAAGGATGGATGTGTTGCATGATCTTGTTCCCCGCGTGATTGCTCAAGCTGCCAATGTTTTTGGAAATCCCAAGAGTACCCCTCAATGGATATATTATTTTATTGGCTACATAAAGGCTTGAAGACTAAGAGAGAAAACCATTAATTTTTCATTGAATATCCACGTACAAGCGCTATTCATAGCTTTCATATTCTTAAGTCATTGTTCTTAAAATATTTTACATATTTAGCTTGGGTAGAAGCAATATTATTGTAAACAAAACTCGTATTCAAACAATTGTTTAATTTCCTTAAGGGACCGGTTAGGTCTGTATCCTTAAGAAGTCTAGGACTAGTGTGTCTTAGAATATTGATTTTCCCTAAGGGAACAGCTAGGTCTGTATCCTTAAGAAGTATAGGACTTGTGTGTCTTAGAGGTTGTTAGTCACTTGCGGGTAGCTTGTGCATTGTAATAATCAATTAGATTATTGGATTAAGTCCTCGATTGAGAGAGGCGAAATTACCTTGGTGGGTGGACAAGACTAGATTGATAGTTTTAAAGTGAACTAGTATAAACATACCTTGTTCTTTACTTTCTGTTCTTAATTATTGTTATTATCAAGATTGAGGGAAAAGTATTTTAATTAAAGGGGAGTATTTTTTAAAGAAAAGTTTTGATTTAAAACCTAACTCAAACCCCACATTTCTTGTGTTTTTCACACCTTCAGATTTTATATCAGTTTTGAAAATAACCGAGGTGACGTATCCAACGTAACATCTATAAAAATTAATGACGCATTTTTGGTTCCATATAAAGCCCTAAATAGTAATAACTGAGAATCGAACCTAAAACCCTGGTGTTGTACCCTAAAATTCCCCCCCCCCCCCCTCCATTTTTGAATACAATTGATTCAAGACACCTCCTCATGCTCATAGGGTTCTCAATTGCTCAAGAATACTCAAGGGTTTGAGCATACAAGTACCTCTCCTAAGCAATTGACCTACAACTAGGTTTTGTGTTTCTCAAAGAAAATTGAGCTTCTAATGCCTCAAGTAGATTCCATGATTACTCATATGCTTCAAAGTACCCTCCTGACAAGTTTCAAGCCTAGCATCATAAGTTTGCTCAGTCAATTGCTCAGATAATTGCTCAGATGATTGAAAATCAATTGTATTAGATAAAAAGTCAATTGTGGTCAACATACAGTCAAACTTTAATATTTTGGTCACATCAAGATTTTTAGGTCACATTCATTATTTGATCAAGGGTTGATCATGATTCATCAAGAAAACTCAAGATTCATTAAAAGTCAAAAATTGCTAAATTAGAGTTTTCTTTAGGAGAAGTCAACTGAACTTTGACCAAGCATAACTTTCACATGCTTTATCATAAAATTCTCAAACAAAGCCCATTTTGATGAAAATTCAATTCTCTACAACTTTGAATCTCTAAGCTCAAGTCCAAAAAATGCTTCATTTAAAAGATATGAGCCAAAACATTATAGGTCATTTTGAAAGCCAACAAAAAGACTTTTTTGTCAAAGCAATTTACATCAGGTTAAAGACTTCAAATTTAAAAATGACTAGCATGAGAGTTGTAGGGGACATCTTGGGATTTCCAAGAAGTCTAAGATCACCTTCATATGATAAAATCTTAGAAAGTTATGATTGGGGCAAGTTGAGATTTTTTTGAGAAATGCATGAAACCTCAATTGTGTAATTTTGAAATTTTGGACTAGTGGACCTATCTTCTAAAGTCTAAACATGTTCATGACCTTATACAGGACTCCTAAACTCATTCATACCTTACCATGATTTTATTTATTTATTTATATTTATATTTATTTTTATTCAATTAAATACAAAATAAATTAAATAAAATAACAAATGATGGACCAAGGCATGTGGGCTTGGTTTTGAATCAGATTTGAGGCCCGATAACACATATCCAACTTTCCAAAACCGTATTGCCTCAATATGGGAAGATTTTCACTTGTTTTTGAAGGTTTTTAATTGGCTTTGGCAAGAATCTTCAAATTTGAAAGCTTGAAAACATGTTTTATCATGTTTGATTCACACTTAACTCCTCATGATTTCCATTCACTTTTGTTGACTTAATATGATGCTTATAAATAGAGGACATCATCAGTGAAGAGAGCACACGAATTTCTGCCTCCAAAGCAAGTCTCAAGAAATCACAAAAATATCAAGATTTAGGGAAAAGTAGAAATCCTATTTCCAGGTTTTTTCCATCAAAACCAAGCATCCAAACATACTCTTGAAGATCCCAGGAGTCGCTTCCAGTCTTTCAACAAGCTCGAGACATCCCATAACATGCTCTCTCAAGAACACCGGCTGGGTAACTTTTCCGAAACTTTAAACTTATATTTTTCGCATTGTTAACTAATCTTCTGCGTTCATGTGTGTTTAAGATGATGTTTAGAACATGTTAATGTGATCGCATATAAAGGTTCAAGCCCCTGCGCCTGCAACCCTTTTTCTTATTTATTTTTAACCCTTTTTCTTTTTTTCTTTCTTAATTAATTTTCCGTTATTTCATTTTTTAACTATTTTTTTTAATCCAATGAAAAATCAGAAAAAAACTTATAAAATAAAAAATTAGGTTTAGTATTTTTTTATCAATTAATTTAATTAATTTAGAATTAGGGTTTTGCAATTAAATTAATTAATTTGTAATTAAAATTAGACATTATGTTTTTTATTATTAACATATAAAATCAAACTTAAAATACACAAAATTGATTTCTAATATTTTATAATTTAGGATTTTAGGATAATCTTTCTTTCATTTTTGTTAATTTTTCTTTTGCATTTAAATTCCTAGAAACAATTGTATAGGTCGCACGTTTTTTTTGTAATAACCTAGTTTAAATTCCTGCACAATTTCTTTATCATGTAACTGCCCCAAGGCCCTGTAATAGCGTAGAACTTTACTTTTCTGCATTTATACGTTATGCCTTGTATATATATATATAACTGTGTAGTAATAGGCTTGTATGGCAAGATAAAATTAATTGGTAGATAACCTTAAACAATTCCAATATAACATAACTGTAATTGAATTACTTTGCACACATACACCTCTAGGGTAATTCTCTCTGTTGCCTTCAGAAAACATTGGTCATATCCCTGGAAAATAGGGATGCTTTAGAAAAAAACCCTCGAATAAAGATCATAGTCCCTCAATGACCCTTCAATATTGCCTACGAAAAATGATATAGTCCCTCTGATACAATTGCTAAAGTATCTTTATATGTTGCCTTCAATGACCATTTGATGACCCTTCGCTTGTCCCTTAACATCCAATGGAGAGTACTTCTTACCAACTAATGGCATATATAGTCTCTTTCCTCTAAAAGAAAGGAAAGAATAGGAAAGACTATAAATTAAATGGGTAAGACTCTAAAAATTGCTTGCTTGATAAAACTTTTCACATTATATTTTCAAAATCAAACAACAAACCTTTTCAAAAATCTTTGCAAATTTTCTCGAGGACAAATACGAGAATATTTGCAAAGCTTGCCTTCTATTGGCACATTTCAAAACAAATCACAATCAAATCATTTTTACACATTACACTTTCAAACAAAAATTTTCAAAACACTTTATATACATTCTTAAGGACTGATACAAGAATTATTATAAAGTCTGCCTCATAGTTGGCATTCAAAATATTTTCAAATCACACACACACATACAAAGAAAGTTTAAAGTGAGCCAAGAAATTAAGAGCCCATAGATAACTACGGATGAAAAGGGTGCTAACACCTTCCCTTTTCATAACTTACCCCCCGAACTCAAAATCTATCAAAGGTTTTTCCTATTCTTTTCACCTTTCCTCATTGGATAAAAGAAAAGTTGGTGGTGACTCTCGCTATCCGTAGCATTTGCGATAAAATGTTAAATAAGTAAGTTCTCCCTACGTATTACAGAACCGGTGACTCTGTTGGGGAATTTATATTAAAATATGGGTTACCTTAGAGTCTTAGATCACTTTTACTTGCTTTAAATTGTTTGTATTGCTTGCTTTATCTTTAAGGGTTACTTGGGTTTCTTGTAAAGATCCTACACCCGGATCTAGGGATGCCTTAGGTAAGTAGCAATAGATCATGGAAACTATACGACATGGACCGATATGGTTAAATTAATGGCTACGTTAATGTGACACTTTAGTCTGTACCAATGTTCCTTGAGTCAGTCGAGGATAACATTGGGTTGCCGCGTGGTACCATAAGCACTATTTGACTCTTAGAACCTTAATTGACCCATCTTATCCATTAGAAGGTAGTGAGATGACCGAATTTGGTGTAGTCCAAAGTTAGTTGATACTCGATGCTATGCTCATTGAGATCCGACTCTCAAGTTTTCTTTGGTGGCAAGTCAGTTGTCGTGCTAAATAAAACATGTGAGAAAAATAAGTGATATTGAGATCCCTAGAACTCGATTACTATTTTAGGACAGTTAGAGCCAACTTAACTCTAATAGAAAAGGGTACTTACCTATGGACCTCATGCAAGCCTTTAAACCTTATACTCTTGTGTGATTTGTTTGTGTTTACTTCTTGCCTAAACATGAACACAACATCATGATATCATAACACTTTCACTAACCGTTTCAAGGATCTAGGGATTTATCTTTGTTCTTTATTGTAGGTCATGGCTTTCGATCGCAGAAATACTATCTGAATCAACTTTGTAAGGATACCTTCCAAGCTTGAGGAGTTAGTCTCAAAGGTCCCCGGAAATTCTCATTTCACCAAAAGACATGGCTATCTACTCAGTTTGGTTACTCCCGGTTTCAAAGAAGACATGATGAGTGTTATTTTCCATTTCTTTGATCCTAAGCATCATTTTTTACTTTTCCAGATTATCAGTTGGTTGCCCACAATGGAAGAATTCTCTAAGTTACTCGGAGTGCCTATTCTTGATCAGATACTTTTCACCGGTCTAGAGAAAGTTCCAAAACCTAAAGATATTGCAGCAACCGTACATTTGAAACGATCAGACATCGTATCTAATTGGGAAACAAGAAGTGGAGTTAAAGGTTTTCTTGCTACATTTTTTATAGATAAGGCTCAATTGTTCCTAGATGCCATGAGTTTTCGCGCTTTTGAAGATATTTTGGCTTTATTGATCTATGGTTTGGTACTATTCCCTAATCAGGACCAACTCATAGATGTGAATGCCATCAAAATATTTCTTACTCATAACTTGTGCCTACTTTGCTTGGAGATGTTATGCATTCTCTTCATACTCGTATTATGAGGAAACGAGGGACTCTCATGTGTTGCATACCTTTACTTTCCAGGTGGTTTATTTCGCACCTGCCCCGATCAGTGATGAAGAATGAACATGGTTTGAGGTTGTCTCAAAGGTTAATATCACACTCTCATTTAGATATCCATTGGTGTTCCTGATCTCAGGAAGATATCACCATTATTGATGGCTTTGGGGAATTCCCTAATGTACCACTCCTCGGTATAAGGGGAGGAATTGCTTACAACCCTTCTCTAGCTCTACGTAAATTTGGTTATGCTCGAAGAGATAGTCCTCATGATATGCTCATCCATGGTATTGTATTCGACTATGAGAATGACCCTCAAAGTTACTGTCAAAGGTTTATACGTTCTTAGAGCATGATCAATAAGATTGATAATGTAATACGGTGGGAGAACTGACTTGGTTGTTTTGCGTTTGATCGCAATTGTTGCAGATAGAAAGAGTTACCACCGACTTTTCTTTTATCCAATAAGGAAAGGGTGAAAAGAACAAGAAAGACCTTTGAGATTATTTTCTTGAGTTCGGGGGGTAGGTTATGAAAAGGGAAGGTGTTAACACCCTTTTCATCCGTAGTTATCTACGGGCTCTTAGTTGCTTGCTTTTGTTTGAAAATGTGCTTGTGGTGGGTGTAAGTTTGAAAGTATTTTGAAAACGTCTTTGTAATGATTCTCGTCTATATAAGAATGCGTACAAAGTTTTGGTTTTTGAAAATAGTTCAAAGAGATGTTTGATTGTGGAATATGTTTTTGAAAGTGATTTTGAAAAGTGCCTTTGTAATGATTCTCGTCTCTATAAGAATGCATACAAAGAGCTTTGACTTTTGAAAATGTTTCAATTGAAAGTGTTGGTGTGAAAATGTTTTTTGTTGTGAGCAAGCAAGCAACTACGAGCATCCTACCTACTCAAAAGGTCTTTGTTCTTTTCCTCCTCCTTTAGATGTTGTTATCTTACCATTGATTGATAAGAAGCCCTATCGTTGATGTGAAGGGACGGGCGTGGGTCATTTATGTAGTCATAAAAAACAACCTATGAGACATTTTAGCAATTTTGTATAGGTACTAGATCGTTTACCGAAGACAACATCGAGGGACATCGAGAGACTACGATCTTTTATCGAGGGTCTTTTCTAAAATGCCCATATTCGAGGGACATGACTACTTTCTGAGGCAACAAGTGGGATTACCTTAGAGGTGCATGTGTGCAAAGTGTGTTTGATTACATGCATTTAGTCTTTTGATTTTGGGTTGTCTACTTGTTGGTTTTATCTTGCCATACATCCTAATTACTAACATTTGTATAAAGCAATAAAAATGCAGAAAATAAATATCCTACACTATTACAACCATATTGAATAGCAAGAAAATATAAAGAAAGGCATAAATAACATTAAAAGAGAGAAAAAGTGAGTCCTTCGATCTAGGAAGTAGGCTCCTTCGATTCACCCTTGTTTGGCTTCTTTCGATTTGGGCTGGGAATCAGTGTGAGCACCCTTCGATTTCGTCCTTTTCTGCTTTTCTCGATTGGCTTGGAAGTCAGCGTGAGTGTACACCTTTCGTTTTAACCTCCTTGCTGCCTCCTTCAATTGCAGGAATACAAAGCTCCCAAGTTGAGATTCGAAAGGCTTCTATGTTTAGCCAATCGAAGGATATAGAAAACATGTCTAAACTTGAAAATGAAACTAACAAGTGTAACTTTCAAAAGCTAAAAGCCAGGGGTTAGCACAAGATTATTGGGGCACTAAAATCCAAAGTCTAACTAGTCAGGGTTGAGATTTGCAACATACAGGCAGTGAGGATCGAAAGTTCGGGCATGGTCAACTTCCTAGATGGGATATCTACATTTTCCTTTTATTTATATGTATAAGTGCTATTTAAATGAAAAAAAAGTTAGAAGTTTAGAGGAAACTTACCTCTTGAAGCACTAATCGAAGGAGCTGCAGGTGACTTCCTTGGTGGTGGATGGAGCTTTGCTGGAACCTTCCTGAAGCTAGTTCAGTTGTTGCTTTGTTTAGGCAGTCACTGAATCGAAGGAGGTATGTGATAGTGGTGAGTGAATCGAAGGTTATTATATAACAGTCCAGGGAGTGAATCAAAAGACTATCATGTTGTAGTTTGGGAATGAGTCTAAGGTTAGTTATCTGGTAGATGAGGAGTGAATCGAAGGGTTCACTAATGTATTAAGGGATATGAGTTTTTTAAAGTTGGAGTGTTTGGGAGTGTTTAAGAATGTTTGATAGTGTTTGAGAGTTTTGAGAATTTGATAATTTTCTCACAACAAGAGTTTTTTCAACTACCACCGGCCCCTAAGATGTGTGATGAAAGCTCTTATTTATAGATGAGTTTGGCTTAGGTTTGGGAGGGAAATCAAAAGAAATTTGAACAAATTGGGTATGCTGTTCTTGTAGTCTTCGAGGTGCAGTTTTTATATGCCAATTTGGTGCAAGTATGGGAGCAGCATGGCAGGACTGCTTTGTAGCAGTTTTGGAGTGTTGTGGCCAGTGCAACAGGCTTGTACTTGGAAGCACATAGGCCTCTGGCTCGTAAGAATCTTTGGATGTTTCAACCTTTCGTTTTGACTTCATAAATCCAAACTTAGACCAGGTCCTTTCTTTAGACAACAATATTTGTTTCCAAACAATATGTGTCTTTCAAATGGGCCCTTTTGTGCATCCTTCGAAGGGGCCAAATGTACGCCCCTTGAATGGGCCACCAAAATATGTCCTTCTAATGGGACATCTAGGTATGTCCGGCAAGTCCTTCGAATGTGCCACCATAGTGTAGAAACTATGCGTTTTGAAACAAACTTTCCTAGGGAGATACTTCCCAGACGAAGGTAGCGTGGAAATAGTTAATGCTTTATGGGCGCTATCATAGGTGTTTCCCCTGTGAATCGAAGATAGTTGAAGATAGGCGTTGCCTTTTGAAGCTTGCAGCAAGTTATTTCAAAGGGAGACTTTACCCAGACAGAGCTAGCATGAAGATAGCCAATGCCCTGTGGGTGCTAATATGAATCCAGTGAATGTTAGTCATATGGAAGCTTTTGCCTTGTGCTTGCTAGCATGTTGAGAGCCCCATTGATTTGTGAATTGAAGCATGCAAGAAAGAGGTCATTACTCAATCGAAAGCTGCATACAGATAGCCATTACTTTTGTGAATCAAAACAAGCATGTCAGGGACCAACGCTCAATCGAAGGGTGTATTTAGGAGACTAAATCCCCAATCGAAGCTTGCATGCAGGTAACCATTGCATTATGAATCAAGCAAACATGTAAGGCCAATGGTGCAATCGAAGGATGTATGCAGGGTACCTAAATCCCCAAACGTGGCTTGCATGCAGGAATTCCCTACTTGGTGAATCGAATGAAACCTTCAGAAGGCCATTGCCTTCTAAATCAAAGGAAGCTTTCAGAAGGTTATTTCATTCTGAATCGAAGGAAGCTAATAAAATGTCATTTCCTTTTGAATCGAAGGAAGCTAGTAAAAGGTCATTTCCTTTTGAATAGAAGGAAACTGTTTCAAAGGGAAATCAAACCCAGTCGAAGCTAACATGGAGGAGAAAGTTCAGTCGAAGTTAAGCACCAATCGAAGCAAGCTTGTTTTTCTCCAATTTTGTCCGAAAAGTCAAATTTATCTGCTTTGCTCTTTCAATAGTTTCCTCCTTGACCCGATGCTTGGAAATCCAATATGATCCATGGCAACTTGATCTGATAAAGCCTTGTGCAGTTTTGGCCCAGTAGAAATCTTGTGAGGAAATAATTGGAAAATTGACAGGGCAAATTTTGGAGTACAACAGCTGCCCCTGCTCAATCTTCTTAAACCTGAAGAGTTAGATTGGTGAGTCCACCATTCGTGACTTGAAGGTGGGAGATGATTGAACACTAGAGTGCTCAGAAATTTGCACTCGATGATGTGGTGGTTGATTGTGTAGGGAATGGGCTTAAAGATGCCATTTGAAAATATGATGGAAAGTTGTTAGAGGTGGGCTTATAGATGCCATCCAAAGGTAACTGTCGATAGAAATTAGACTAAGTCTAAGCTTGATTTCAACTAGGAAAGAATCAGAATAAATATTTGGAGTGATTTATTTGAACTAGAGAAAGTGTCCACCATAATGGAATCAGGATAAACCATTGATCGATTTAAACTGAACCATCAGAGGTCTGAATAATCTTTAACTGGAAAAGAATCAGAATAAATCTTTGGAGCGATTTATTTAAACCAGAGAAAGTGTCTACCGGAATGGAATCAAGTTAAACCATTGGTCGATTTAAACTGAACCAATAGAGGTCTGAATAATCTTTAACTGGAAAATAATCATAAATCTTTGGAGCAATTTATTTAAACCAGAGAAAGTGTCTACCAGAACAAAATCAGGATAAACCATTGATCAATTTAAACTGAACCAGCAGAGGTTTAAATAGTCTTTAACTGGAAAGTAATCAGAATAAATCTTTGGAGCAATTTATTTGAACCAGAGAAAGTGTCTACCGAAACAGAATCAGGATAAATCATTGATCAATTTAAACTGAACCATTAGAGGTCTGAATAACCTTTAACTGGAAAAGAATCAGAATAAATCTTTGGAGAGATTTATTTGAACTAGAGAAAGTGTCTACCGTAACAGAATCAGGATAAACCATTGATCAATTTAAACTGAACCAGCATAGTTCAAAGGAAATGTTTGTCATGTAGATAGTCACCATGTCCTGCTTCAGGAATTGATCTACAATCAATTTGTTCACAGATAGTTGTCCTATCTCGTTTCAGGTGTTAATTTGAAACTTTGTTGAAAATTGGTAATGACATTGGTTTGCTTGCTAACTTTTTTGAAAAAGGTAATGAGTCAGCTGTGTGCAGTGTCATGATGTATGATATGTATCGAGTAATGATGTTCTCAAAATAAATGAGATTGCGATATATGCATTTGTGTTGTAGATTCTATGATGTTTGTAAAATGATGTATGAATGCAATGTACGAATGTATCAGTTGTTCTACTGTGGTGTTGCTGGAATGGGGAAAATGAATCCTTAACTGCTGCTGGAGATGAAGAGCGTATGTCTTCATATTTTATTGAAGTTGAAGTGCTGAGAGACGGATTTCCGTTGTTTAGAGAAATGGACCTTGTCGAGGAAGGGAAATTCCATGAACTTTCTTGGGGATTTTTATGAAGTCCTGCCATGGAATCTTGATATCACTAGGTTGTGTGCCGAGGATATGGCATCGATTTTATTGTGGGATGCCCCTGCCTCTATACCTGCTGGGGAAAGTACCTGTGGGGATTTTGTGGATGGCCTTTAGACACTGTCCTATTTCTTAAAGTCATTAGTAATTATCTTTCTGTTTTTGTTTGCACGTTTTTTTATAAACGGTGATCACATCCAAATGCATATGTTCAAAAATAACCACTGGACTTTTTTGCAAACAAAACAGAATAAACAAAAAACAAATGGTTTTGTACTTTCCAAGAGATAATTTTGTATTAACTTGAATAAGTGTTTCTTGCACAAGGAGACGAACATCCTAGTAAGAGAATACCTTCGTAAGAATGAAAATTAATACAAATAAAAACAACTATGTGAAATAATTCCGTTGATTTCCCATTCTGCTATTGCCTTTATGTTTTCAGGCGTCTCATCTCTTTGCTACTTGTCCGAAGTAGACTGGATTGATTAGTACCACTTGAGCTTGATAGTTGTTACCAAAGATTGGCTGTAAGGTGATCCAACGAGACATAGATATACGCTTTCGATCCTAATTTTTTTCCTGGACCGCCCTTTTGGGTTTTCAGTCCACCGAGATACCCTTTTTGCCCAAGCCGCCTTTTCAGGTTTTCGACTTGCCGGATGTACAAATTTTTTCATATGTATATCCCTAATTTTTGCCCGAACCTTTTTGGTTCGCCGGGACACCCTTATTTTTTCCTAGGTAAGTCAACCTAGCGGGTCTTTATTCACGCGTAGTATCTTTTAACTATGTCTGCATTTACAGGGTGTGAAAGGTCGTCGCCATCCATAGTGGTTAAGATCATGGCTCCACTAGAAAATATGTTCTTGATCACAAATGGTCCTTCGTATGTAGGAGTCCATTTTCCCCTGGGATCACCTTGCGACAGGATAATTCACTTGATTACTAGGTCACCAGCCTGATATACCTGACGTCTGACCTTCTTGTTAAAAGCTTTAATCGTACATTTTTGGTACATCTGACCATGGCATACAGCCGCAAGCCTCTTCTCGTCAATCAGGTTTAATTGGTCAAGTCAAGTCTGAAACCATTCATCTTCCTTCAAACCCCCATCCTTCATGATTCTCAAGGAAGGGATCTGGACTTCTATGGGTAGGACAGCTTCCATACTGTACACTAGAGAGAAAGGAGCTTCCCCTGTTGAGGTGCACACTATAGTACGATAACCATGTGTAAGTATGAAGTGAGCCAAAGAGGGGGGGGGGGGGGGGGGGTGAATTAGGTACTTTAAAAATTTATGGCTTTAGTGATGATGGATATTATTTTTCTGGTTTATGGTGAGTTTATGAAAGAGTAAAGTGCAGAAAAATAAAGAGACACAAGCAATATATCCTGGTTCCCCTCACAGTCCGAGAGTACTCCAGTCCCCTTTTAACATGAAAGAGATTTCCTTATTGTGGCTAACTTAAACAAGAACTACCCAAAACCAAGAACAATCCTCTTGGACCAAGAATAATCCTCTTGGATTTTCACTATGTCAACAATGAGAACAATCCTCTTAAAGTGACTTTACTTGTATCCAAAAATCCTGGAAAATCAAGATTTATAAAACCACTTAAACTTATTTCCAACAATCCTGAAAAATAAGCAAGTATATAGCAATATTTGATTTGAGTGAGTTTGAGTAGAAATGATCACTTTGAGTGATTTAATCAATGAATTAATCTTCTCTTCCAATGATAATAGTATATAATGACTCAAGATATATAATGCTCAAAGTTTTTCTGGTTAACAATATGTGAAAGTGTGCAGAAAACTTGTGTATGAAAATGTATAATAGCTTGAGTTTGATTTTTGAAAACTTAGAAAATATATTTGGAAGAGGTGTTGAAATGATTTTGAAAATGAGTATTTATATGTTCATAGCACCCTTTTGAAACAACATAAAGATTTGTAAATGAATCATGAACAATTGCCAAGATTGAGTGAAAGTTTTCCTGAAATGGTGTTATGAACAGGCATGTGTAAAGCTGCTGTTTTTCAAAATTGTACAGCATGCAATCGATTGCACCCTTTGTGTAAATCGATTGCACGGGTTTTCAACAGCTAGAAATTCAAATATTTTGATTGTGTAATTGATTGCACAAGAGTGTAAATCAATTTCATTTAAAGTTAGTAGCAAAAAGTGATTGAGTGTAATCGATTGCACAAACATGCAAATCAATTGCACTTAGAGACAGTAGCAAATATTTTGAAAATTTGAAGCATGCAATCGTTTGCACTAATATGCAAATCGATTGCACTCGAGTGAAAAATGATTTTTAGCTTAGAAAAAAACTTGAGTACGGATTTGGACAATATAAAATATTTCTTTTGACCATTGAGCATCTATGTCTTAAGTTCAAAGTAAGTATTATCATCATTCCTTGAAATTTTTCTAAGTGCTTGAACCAAAGAATTTATCCACAAATGCTTTTAAGTTGATTAATAATCTTTGCCTTCTTTGTCAATCATGGTTTGTCTTCATCAAAACAAAAGTGCATTTGAGAAGATTGATTTTACATTCTCCCCCTTTTTGATGATGACAAACGATCTTGCTTGGTGCTTTGTAATTTCCAGAAAGAAACTTCTCCCCCTAAGATGTATAACTCCCCATTTGTATGGGAAAGATCTTCTCCCCCTAAGATTCATAACTCCCCCTTTGAATGAGAAGGTTGGAATCCTTTGACTTAGTTCATCTTGGTTGAAGAGTACCTTAAAAATTTAAGACAAGGAAATATACAAGCATAAAGTGCCACATCCTTATCCCCCTTTGACATTATCAAAAAGAAGGGAAAGATGCAATAAAAATTGACAATAATAAAGCAATATTGAAAAACTTAAATAACCATGCATCACAAATTATCATAGACATAGTAACATAACGATTACAAAGAAATCTAACAACAAACAAATTGTAGCATAACTGAACAAGGACATAACAGAAAAAAATAGACATAATAAAGTTGGACATAACTTTATGGTTAATTCATGTCCCGGTTGTTATAGAACCAAGATCCTTGATTTGGAAATTGTTGTTGTAGAGGAGGTTCTGTGTAATATTGTGGAGGTGCAGCTGGGTTACTTGGGTCATATGGTGGAATGTGAACATGAGAGTAAAGGTAAGAAAATTATTGATTCACATCTGTGCGGAAGTCATTAATCCGGGTTATTGTAGAATCGTTGATAGAATTCCATTGGTTCTTGATGTTGGTATTTATGGAAGAAATTTTTTGAAACATGAAATCCATAAGATCTTGATTGCTTGGACCAGAGGGAGCAGTAGGTGGAGGAGGTACAACTTCACCACCTTCAACTTCTTGATCGTTTCTTTCATCACCGACCACATCTTAACCAATGTAAGTTATAGTTTTTGTTTCCTGATTATAATTAACACCCTTTCTTGAGTCAACATTTTTGATTGAAATCTTATGCAGATTTGGATCCATATTAACTTTCTCAAACCCAACAAAATCAACTCCAAATTATTCCATAATTAGTGTAACAATGTAAGCATATGGTAGAAATTTCGATTTTGCATCAACCCTCAGCATATGAACCATTATGAGCCTTGCCAAATTAACACTTATACCTTTCTTCCTTGCATAAATCAGCTGAATTTCCAGGTCAGTCACGATGTAGTGGTTTCCAGCCCGTGGAAACATAATATAGACCATGAAATAATGAAATAGTCGTTCGTCTATATAAAAGTTACCTGCACTCCATGAGTCTCTAGAGGGAATCACTCCTCCTAGACCACGAATCCTTTTGGCACAGAATTTAACTTCGCTTAATCTCCCAATGCTGTAGTAAAATTCCTTTTTCCTGTAGTCATCCCATGCCTCGTTTTCAGGGTTGTACAAAGAGCTTCCAGTGTAGGGAATATGTAGAATCTCACCAACAATCTCAGGGGTTAGAGAGATTCGTGTACCCAACACATATGTCACCATCTTGCCTTTGTGAGGAGTTAAATTGTTGAAAAATACTCTTACCAGATCCGGATAATATGGACCAAATGATGAAATTAATGGTTCTAGTCCATAAGTAGTTAAATCATTTTGAAAAGAGAAACATTCCTGGGGAAAAGATGATAGCATACCATATTTAGGATTGGACACTATCTTTCTTTGAAAATCCTTTGTAAATCTTGCTTCTTGTTCTTCGGTGAGGGTTGAGATTAATGGATTCTCAGAGGATGAACCAACCTTTTTCTTCCCTTTCTCTGAAGCCGACACCTTTCGTTTTTTCCTTGAAGCCATGGATAAGGTGTTTTTTTTAGGGTTTGGAAGGTTTTAGGTTTTGAGAGAAAGATGTTTGATGAGCTGAAGTTTGGATATGATTTATGAGTAAATAGAAATGAGTGGGTTGTATTATATGTAATGAAGTTTAATTGACTTTTTAATAATAGAGACGAGCTTGAGAATATAAGAGAGAGAGGAATTTTGACCAACAAATATTTCTGTCATAAAATCATGTTACAGTGGGTGCAATCGATTTGCATACAGATGCAATCGATTTGCACATAAAACAGAAGCAAAATAAAACTAAAACACACAAAGTGCAATCGATTTGCACTTATGGTGAAATCGATTTTCACTGAAATAGAAAGGTCAAAAAATAAAAACACTCAGTGAGCAATCGATTTACACTATTGTGCAATCGATTTGCATCAACCAAAAATGACCAAAAACATATCTTTATTAAACTTAAACACCACTTAACATATATATTCACATATAACAAGGTTAATACAAATATATAAAATCATATCAAGGATAGAAAGCACCTTATGTGTCGTGTTCATCAAGAATGCCAAGCTCTCGTCGAATCTTGTAAAACGGTTCTCTTGCTAAAGGTTTAGTGAAGATATCGGCAAGTTGATTATGAGTATCTACAAATGTTACCTCGACATCTCCTTGAAGCACATGATCACGAAGGAAATGATGTCGTATATCTATGCATTTGGTTCTTGAATGCATGACCAGATTCTTCGTAATTTTTATTGCACTTGTATTGTCGCACCGTAGAGGAATGCATCCTAGATCGAGTCTGTAGTCACAAAGTTTTTGTTTGAGCCACAAAATTTGAGCGCAACTACTACCCGCTGCAATATATTCTGCTTCATCCGTGCTAAGAGAAACACGTGCTTGTTTCTTGAAGGCCCATGATACTAATGCATTTCCAAGGATGTGACAAGTACCACTTGTGCTTTTTATATCAGTTTTACAACCTGCATAATCTGCGTCAGAATAACCAACTAAGTTACAAACACTACCTTTAGGATACCATAATCCAACATATGTTGTTCCTTTGAGATACTTCATGATCCGTTTCACCGCCATGAGATGAGATTCCTTTGGATTTACTTGAAAGCGAGCACATAGACAAACACTAAACATTATGTCAGGACGGCTTGCCGTCAGATATAATAAGGATCCAATCATACCTCGATACTTTGTAATGTCGATGGAAACACCTGATTCATCTTGATCAACACATGTACCGGAACCCATTGGTGTAGACATTTCCTTACAGTTATCCATGTCAAATCTTTTCAAGATTTCCTTGCAATACTTTGATTGGTTGATGAAGATGCCATCTTTTAATTGTTTGATTTAAAGTCCAAGAAAATAATTCATTTTACCCATCATAGACATCTCAAATTCTCCTTGCATCATTGCTGAAAATTCTTCACACATTTCGTTGTTTGAAGAGCCGAAAATGATATTGTCAACATAGACTTGAACTAGAAAAGTGTCACCTTTGATTTTATTGATAAACAAGGTCTTGTCAACTGTACCCTTTCCAAAACCTTTTTCGTATAAGAAGTTACTTAGCCGATCATACCATGCCCTTGGTGCTTGTTTCAAACCATAGAGAGCATTTATCAATTTAAAAACATGAGATGGATTCTTTAAATCTTCGAACCCTGGGGGTTGCTTAACGTAGACTTCTTCATTGATATATCCATTCAAGAATGCGCTTTTGACATCCATTTGGAAAAGCTGAAAATTTAATGAGCAAGCATATGCAAGTAAGAGACGAATAGCTCGTAACCTTGCAACCAGAGAAAAAGTTTCTTCAAAATCTATTCCTTCTTCTTGATTGTAGCCTTGTGCTATCAACCTTGCTTTGTTCCGAACAATTATTCCATTTTAGTCAAGTTTATTTTTAAACACCCATCTTGTTACAACAATGTGTTTGTTGCTTGGCCTAGGGACAAGTTCCCAAACTTGATTCCTTTCAAATTGATTTAACTCTTCTTGCATAGAAATAATCCATTGGTCATCGCCTAAGGCTTCATCAACTTTGTAAGGTTCAATTTGAGAGATAAATGCCATGTTTAGACAAGCATCTTTGATATTTAGTCTTGTTGTCACACCTTGACTTATATCACCAATTACTTTATCGATAGGATAATCTCTATGAGTTCTTCATTCTTTTGGTAGATCATTGAAATTTGATTCTTGTTGGGATGACTCTTGTTGAATTGGTTGATCTCTGGAAGCATTTTCTTGACGACATTCTAGCATTTCATCATCATCATCATTATAAACAATATTATCCTCCTTGGAGGGGTTAGTTTCATCAAAAGATACATGCATTGATTCTTCAATTGTTAAAGTTCTTTTGTTATAAATTCTATATGCCTTACTAGAAAGAGAGTAGCCAAGAAAAATACCTTCATCGGATTTTTCATCAAACTTACCAAGGTTATCTTTGTCGTTGTTTAAGACAAAGCATTTGCAACTGAAAATGTGAAAGAAAGCAATGTTTCGTTTCCTCCCTTTGAAGAGTTCATATGGAGTTTTCTTCAAGATCGGTCATATGTTAACTCTATTGCTAACAAAACATGCCGTGCTCATTGCATCCACCCAGAAATATTTTGGAAGGTTTGAATCGCTAAGCATCGTTCTTGCAAGTTCTACAAAAGACCTATTCTTTCTTTCCACCACTCCATTTTGTTGAGGAGTTCTTGGTGCCGAGAAGTTGTGAGATATTCCATGTTCTCCATAAAATTCTTCAAATAGAGCATTTTGAAATTCTCCACCATGACCACTTCTTATGGAGGCAATTGTTAGTGACTTCTCATTTTGAATTTGTTTAGCATACTTCTTGAACGCCTTGAATGCATCACTTTTCGGAACTAAAAAGAATGTCCAAGTATATCTAGAGAAATCGTCAACAATAACCAAAACATATACATTAACTCCGAAACTTCTTGTTCTTGATGGACCAAATAAGTCCATATGTAACAATTGTAATGGCCTTGTAGTAGACACCATATTCTTAGATTTGAGAGTTGATTTTGTTTGTTTCCCTTTTTGACAAGCATCACAAAGTATATCTTTGACAAAATTTCTCTTAGGCAACCCAATGACAAGATCATGCTTGATTAGTTTATTAAAGTGTTCCATGTGAATATGAGCAATTATTTTGTGCCACAACCATGAATCATCGTTGTTCGCCATGAGACATTTTACCTTCAAAGATGGATCATCAAGGGAAATCATGAATATATTATTGATTCTTTTACCTTTAAGTATAATCTCATGTGTGACTTCATCTTCTATCAAGTATTCATCCTTGGTGAACTTGATTTTCAAGCCTTTGTCACAAAGTTGGCTAATACTAAGAAGATTGTGCTTTAGTCCTTCGACATAAAGAACATCTTCAATGGATGTGAAAGGTGGAGCACCAACTTTGACTTTGCCAAGAATTTTCCCCTTATTATTGTCTCCATAAGTGACAAAATCCTTGGCCTTTAGAACTAGATTTGAAAACTGGTTTAAGTCTCCTGTCATATGCTTTGAAAAACCACTATCGAGATACCAAAGATTGCACGTGGTCTTCAAGCATACCTTATTGTCTTCATTATCGAAATGGTGTGAGGTCATCAATGCTAGATTTGCACTTTCATCCCTATCAGAATCAGATGAAGAACTTATTTCATTATCCTCCCATGCAACATAGGCCTTTTTGTTCTTGAATCCATTTTTGCTTTTGTAGCCACCTTTCTTGGAGAGTTTCGGACAATCCGGCTTGATATGACCTTGCTTACCACATTCATAACATGTGACTTCTTGTGTTGATGTGGAAGCTTCCTTTTCAACTTCCTGGGAATCTATCTTTAAAGCAATATTCTTGGATTTCTTCTCTTGATTTTTATGTTTTTCAAGTCTTCCGAGTTCTGTTTCATATTCTCGAAGTTTCCCAAACAACGTTGCGGAAGTCATTGGGGAGATACTTTTCTTTTCTGAAATTTCCGTTACCTTTGGTTTCCATTCCCTAGTTAAGGACCTAAGTACTTTCAGATTTAGTTCATCATTTGTCAAGGTCTTACCAAGAGCACTTAGATGATTTGTAGAGTGCACGAATCTCTTTTGTAGGTCAAGGATGGTTTCTACGGGATGCATTCAAAATAATTCATATTCTTGACTCAGGGTATTTAGTCTTGATCTTTTAACTTCAACAGTTACTTCATGAGTTTGTACCAAGGTATCCCATATTTCTTTCACTGTTTTGCATGCCGAGACAGGGAAGAATTCATCCATGCTTAGTGCACCTTGAAGAAGATTTATTGCCTTTTTTTATCATAGAGAACCTTCTTCTTATCATCTTCATCCCATGCATATTTAGGCTTTGATGAGCCAACACCATTAATTACCGTTATAGGGATAAAAGGACTATTCTCGATGGCTTCCCATATTTGTTCTCCTTGTGCTTCTAGATATGCCTTCATGCGTATTTTCCAGAAGTCAAAATATTCACCACAAAATAGAGGAGGCTTGTTGTTACTGCCACCGTCACTAAAAATGGGATTTCGATTTGCGGAAGCCATTCTGGATCTTTTAGGAACAGGTTACCTATAACCTGCTCTGATGCCAATTGTAAGTACGAAGTGCGCCTAGAGGGGGGGGGGGTGAATTAGGTACTTTAAAAATTTATGGTTTTAGTGATGATAGATATTATTTTTATGGTTTATGGTGAGTTTATGAAAGAGTAAAGTGTAGAAAAATAAAGAGACACAAGCGATATATCCTAGTTCCCCTCACAGTCCGAGAGTACTCCAGTCCCCTTTCAACATGAAAGATATTTCCTTATTGTGGCAAACTTAAACAAGAACTACCCAAAACCAAGAACAATCCTCTTGGACCAAGAACAATCCTCTTGGATTTTCACTATGTCAACAATGAGAATAATCCTCTCAAAGTGACTTTACTTGTATCCAACAATCCTGGAGAAACAAGATTTCTAAAACCACTTAAACTTATTTCCAACAATCCTGAAAAATAAGCAAGTATATAACAATATTTGATTTGAGTGAGTTTTAGTAGCAATGATCACTTTGAGTGATTTAATCAATGAATTGATCTTATCTTCCAATGATAATAGTATACATTGACTTAAGATATATAATGCTCAAAGTTTTCTGGTTAACAATATGTGAAAGTGTGCAGAAAACTTGTGTATGAAAATGTATAACAACTTGAGTTTGATTTTTGAAAACTCAGAAAATATATTTGGAAGAGGTGTTGAAATGATTTTGAAAATAAGTATTTATATGTTCATAGAACCCTTTTGAAAATAAGTATTTATATGTTCATAGCACCCTTTTGAAACAACATAAAGTTCTACAAATGAATCAAGAATAATTGCCAAGATTGAGTGAAAGGTTTCCATGAAATGGTGTTATGAATAGGCATGTGTAAAGCTGTTGTTTTTCAAAATTGTGCAGCATGCACTCGATTGCACCCATTGTGTAAATCGATTGCACGGGGTTTTGAACAGCTAGAAATTCAAATATTTTGCGTGTGCAATCGATTGCACAAGAGTGTAAATCGATTTCATTTGAAGTCATTAGCAAAAATTAATTGAGTGCAATCGATTGCACAAACATGCAAATCGATTTCACTTAGAGACAATAGAAAATGTTTTGAAAAATTGAAACATGCAATCGATTACACTAATATGAAAATCGATTACGGTCAAGTGAAAAATGATTTTTAGCTTAGAAAAGAACTTGAGTAGGGATGTGGACAATATAAAATATTTCTTTTGACCATTGAGCATCTATGTCTTAAGTTCAAAGTAAGTATTATCATCATACCTTGAAATTTTGCTAAGTGCTTGAACTAAAGACTTTATCCACATATGCTTTTAACTTGATCAATAATCTTTGCCTTCTTAGTTAATCATGGTTTGTCTTCATAAAAACAAAAGTGCATTTGAGAATCTTGATTTTACACCATGAACAACAAATGGTAACATCTCATGCCAGTCTTTGTAGGTCATTGTCATCTTCTGTATGATCTTTTTGATGTTTTTTTAGCGGCCTCCACAATGCCATTCATCTTTGGTCGATAAGGAGAAGAATTATGATGCTGGATTTTGAATTGCACGCATAATCCGGTTATCATAGTATTATTGAGATTGGTACCATTATCTGTGATGATTCTTTCTGGAATACCATACTGACAAATAAGGTTATGTCTGATGAATCGAGCCACAACGTTCTTGGTGATAGAAGCAAATGAAGCCGCCTCGACCCATTTTGTGAAGTAATCGACGGCGACGAGGATGAAACGATATCCATTAGAAGTTGTAGGTCTGATCTCTCCAATCATATCGATGCCCCACATTGCGAATGTCCAGGGAGCAGTGAAGATGTTTAGAGGAACCAGAGGCATATGTACTTTATCAGCATAGATCTGGCATTTGTGGCAAGTTCGCGGATGTTGATAACAATCCACTTCCATAGTAGACCAATAGTATCCTCCCCGTAGGATCTTTTTAGCCATCGTGCGCCCACTAGAATGGGTGCCAAAGGTACCTTCATTCAAATCATCCATAATCTTTTCTGCCTCACTCTTGTCTATACATCGAAGCAAAGTAGAGTCGTGGTTGCACTTATAGAGGATTCCGTTACTGAGGAAGAACTTAGCAGAGAACCTTCTTAGGAACTTCTTATCATTGACTGAAGCTCCCTCAGGATATTCTCGGGCTTCGAGATATCTTTTAACTTCATGTAACCAAGGTATGTCCGCTACTTCTTCAGTATCAATCTCACGACAGTATGTTGGTTCGTCCATCCTCTCAATAGTTATATGAGGAGCCTCATTATCCCACTTGATTTTGAACATGGATGACATAGTAGCTAGCGCGTCCGCTAGTTGATTTTCCTCTCGTGGAAAATGCTCAAAGGTAATTTCTTCAAAATATAGGATTAGTGTCAACACATGCTCTTTGTAAGGTATGAGATTATGATGCTTCATGTCCCATTCTCCTTTGATTTGACTGATTACTAAGGCCGAGTCTCCAAATACACTCAAGGATTTGATCTCCAAATCTATAGCAACTTTGAGACCCATGATTCATGCTTCATATTCAGACATATTGTTGGTATAATTGAAACACAGCCTGGCAGTGAAAGGAGTATGACAACCTTCGGGAGATATGATCACAACACTGATGTCATTGTCGAGTGTGTTGGAAGCTCCGTCAAAAACCATACTCCATCAGGATCCTTGTTCAGGTCTGTCATACGGTCTGAGTTCTCCATAATTATTCACCAACATGATGTCCTCGTCCGAGAATTCGAAATTCATGGATTGATAGTCATCCACAGCCTGATGAGCCAAATGATTAGCTAGTACACTTCCTTTTATTGCTTTTTGGGTAGTGTACTGAATGTCGTATTCAGCCAGGACCATTTGCCATCTTGCTATTCTTCCAGAGAGGACGGGCTTCTCGAATATGTATTTGATAGGATCCATCTTAAATATCAATAAGGTGGTGTGAGTCAGCATATACTATCTTAGCCAGTGAGCAGCCCAGGCCAGAGAACAACAAGTTTTCTCGAGCAGTGAATATCTGGTTTCATAGTCGGTAAACTTTTTGCTCATGTAGTATATTACATGCTCTTTTCGGCCAGACTCGTCATGCTGCCCCAGCACACACCCCGTTAAATTTTCCAATACTGTAAAGTACATGATCGGAGGTCTTCCTTCAACTGGAGGCATCAAAATTTGAGGCTCTTGAAGGTACTCCTTGATCCTGTCAAAGGTAGCCTGGAAGTCATCATTCCACTTCACCACTTGATCTTTCTTCAGTAATTTGAAGATTGGCTCACAAGTAGAGATTAGATGGGAAATGAATTTGGCAATGTAGTTTAGACGTCCCAAGAATCCCCTAACTTCCTTCTCAGTGCGAGGACTTGGAATTTCTTGTATCTCTTTTACCTTTACAGGGTGTACTTCAATACATTTGCTGCTTACAACGAAGCCTAAGAGCTTACTAGATCTTACTCCAAAGGTGCATTTATTCGGGTTCAACCTCAGTTTGTATTTCTTCAGTCTTTCAAATAGCTTCTGCAGGTGGTCAAGGTGTTCCTCTTCAGTTTGAGATCTGGCTATCATATCATCAACGTAGACCTTTATCTCGTGATGGATCATATCATGAAACAAAGCTACCATGGCACGCTGATAGGTTGCCCCGGTGTTCTTTAACCCAAATGTCATAACTTTGTAGCAGAAAGTGCCCCACTGCGTGACGAAGGTAATTTTCTCCATGTCCTCAGGTGCCATTTTTATTTGATTGTACCCGGAGAAACTATCCATGAAGGAAAATACCTTATGTTGTGCGGTGTTATCAACCAGAACATCAATATGGAGAAGCGGAAAGTCATCCTTGGGGATCGCCCTATTTAGGTCTTCGTAATCCACACATATTCGTACCTTACCATCCTTCTTAGGTACCAGAACAACATTAGAAACCCATTATGGATAACATGTGATAGCTAAGAAACCAGCATTGAAATGTTTCATGACTTCAGCCTTGATCTTTTCTGACATCTCTGGCCGCATACGATGAACCTTCTGTTTCACTGGAGGACAATCTGCTTTTGTCGGAAGATGATGGACCATAATATCAGTGTCGAGTCCTGGCATATCTTTGTATGACCAGGAAAAAACCTCACTATAGTCATGTAGCATCTGAACTAAAAGCTCTTTAACATTATGCTCCAGATTGGCACCTATCTTGACTCCCTTCTTATCCTCTTCAGTACCCAAGTTTACTGTCTCAACTGGCTCTTCATGGGGCCGTATTGCCCTTTCTTCCTGTTGTAACAGTATGGCAAGTTCCCCTGGTACTTCACAATCTTCCTCACCTTCGTCCTCGGCTTGGTAGATTGTATTTTCAAACTCATAATTAGTAATAGCAGAATCGTTACCAATGGGATCCCGAGTGGATGTGGATCTGCATTTCGATATGTGAGTGTGTAAGCGCATAACTATTTTTGATAAAGTAAAAGGTAGAAAAGAAAAACAAAGAGCATAAAATTTGCATGCAAAACGTCCAATGATTTATTAATGACATATGAAGATAAAGTAATAACCCTCATAGATATACCATTGTGCCTCGGGTAAGACACAAGGTTTTAGAGATTCAATTGTTTAAATATTACATATCAAAAACTAAAAGATAATTACTCTTGAATAAAAGTAATAGGAACAAAATCTTTGGCCTCCCAATTGTTGAGTCCACCGTTGATAGTTGGGAAGATCCACTTGTCCATGTCACAGTCACTATCAATATCCTCCAATGCATTGACTCCATGGTTGCTGATGTATAGTGGCGGTCCCCCAGCGCGAGCACGACAAACAACTCTTTGGGCTTTCGATGTAAAACCCAAGCCAAACTTGTTAGATTTGTAGGGAATATTCGAAAGTTGTCCCCAAATGGTACATCCACCTTTTTCAACCACTGCCTTAGCATCCTTTAGAGAAGCCATCTTCAACGGAGCTCTGGTAATCTTCGGAATCTTAGTATCAGTCTTGGTTACAACAACTGTCTATTGAACCTCCTCAAAGTTCTGACAGGGGGTCTCAATGAACTCGCCGTCCATTTCAACATACCTGAAAGAGTTCAGGTGGCTCACCATGTATTCCTCCTCACCGTGGACGGTGATAATCTTTCCATTGACCGGAAACTTTAACATCTGATGCAGGGTAGAAGTAACAACACCAGCCCCATGGATCCAGGGTCGTCCCAACAAACAAGAATAAGACGGGCGGATGTCCATCACGTAGAAAGTTGAGTGAAAAGTCTGAGTACCAACTTTAATAGGGATGGCCACCTCCCCGTGCACCATTCTTTTGGAACCATCGAAGGCCCTTACCACAATGTTACTGGGCTTCAACTTAAGTCCTTCACAATCTGACCTATCCAAAGCATTCTTGGGTAAGAAATTTAGCGACGAACCTGTATCCAACAAAACACGAGCTAGGGTAGTTCCCATGTACTCAATGGAGACATGCAGGGCATCGTTGTGTTTCCTTCCCTTGGGAGTTAAATCAGCATAAAAAAACTCAGTCCATTATCAGCAGTCAGGTTGGCCACACAATTCTCGAATTGATCAGTGAAGGTCTCTTAAGGCACATGGGCAGTCTTCTGGAATTTTACCAAAGCCTTAGCATGGGCTTTAGAGCATAAGAGTAAGGCCATCATTGAGATTTTCGAAGGGGTTTGTCCCAACTGCTCCACAATGTTTTAATCACTTTTCCTTATGATCTTTAGTATTTCTTCCATTTCTTTTTTAGAAGCCTCAGGAATGACTTCCTTGTGTGCCTTCATCTGGACAAGCTCAACCAGTACCCCTTTTCCTCGAGTTTCGGCTGACTCAGTAGCAGGGACAACAACAGGGATAATAGTAGGAGTAGCAATGGGAGGACTGATAGGATTATAAGTGGGGATAATCAAAGGAATAGAAACGGCCTCTGGAGAGATTTCGAGAGATAAAACCCTTACACTTTTCATAACTTTATTGGTCCCGGTGATGTTATCGACGTTAGGATCAATATATTTGGCAACCTTATCTTTAATAGCCAACAGGTCTTGCTTGACGCCATGGTAATAAACATCAGCCCCATGATTCCAGGGAACAACTTTATTAGAGGAATATGGTATCGGCCCAGGAAGAGTGGTAATCAAAGGTGCAAACTTGGGAACAGGTGTAACCCTGATGGGTCTTTTGGTGGAGACCCTAGAAGGATTATCAAAAATGGTAATTATTGAGACATCTTCACACAAATTTCTTGCAAGGGGAACTTTCTCAAACATAATTTCTTTATTAATCATCAGGCATTGGACACCCATTTTAACGACAAACAACCATTTGGTAGAGACATACACAAGTGGAAACCTCCACCACAACCCAAAAATAAACCAGCTCGCAATAGATTTTCTTTAACGATCAGAAGGGGAGTGGCTAATTCACCCACAGAGGAAACAACAGGTCATCTTCAACGGTATTGACACCCTGGCCATGTTTAGGCATTGGCGCAATTATTACGTTAGGTGTCTCTGGAAGGTCAAACTCAATCTCTTTCTCCTCGATAAGGTCTTGCACCTTATTTTTCAGAGCTCAACAATCGTTTGTATCATGCACCAGACTCACAGAATGTTAGGAACATCGAGCGTTTGGGTTGTAGCGGGGAGAAGCAGTATTGGGATTCTTGGGAGTTTCCTTTAGAGTCACCAGATCAGACTTTAACAGATGTGGCAAAACCTGTGACAAGGTCATATTGATCCGGGTGAATCGTCTTATGGGTGAATCTGGCATGCATTGATGGTTTCGTTGTTGATTTGATACATGATTGGCGATCATAACAGCCCCTACCGTTAGACGATGTTCAATTTTGTTTTGATTTCTCCAGCCATAAGCGAAACTGACCTCCTTCTTTCCAGTGAAGGGTTTCTTCATCATGCTTGAAGATGTATCCCTCTGAATCTTGCCACTCTTAATACTAGCTTCTACCCGTTCACCAGTTAAGATCAGCTCAGTAAACCTAGCTGAAGAGCTTCCAATAAAATGGTTGAAGAATGGACCAGACAAAGTGCCTAAGAACATATCTATCAGCTCTCTATCAAATAAAGGGGGCTGGACTCTTCCCGCAAGATCCCTCCATTTCTGGGCATAATTTTTGAAACCTTCGCCAGAACCCATAGACATACTTTGTAGTTGTGTACGAGTTGGAGCAAGGTCAGTGTTATACTGGTATTTCCTATAAAAAGAAGCATCCAGATCTTCCCAATTGCAAATGTTGGTTCCTTCCAACTGATAGAACCAATCCAAATGCGTCCCTGACAAACTTTCTTGGAAGAAATGTACCCATAGGTTTCTATCAGCAGTATGGGGTTGAATCTTCCTGACGTACGATCTTAAGTGAAACTTAGGACAGGAGAAACCATCACATTTAGTAAATGTAGGAACTTTGAACTTTGGCGAAATGACCACCCCAGGAACCAAACCTAGTTCTTCAAAATCCAGACCAGGTACTCTCTGAATTTCCATGGCATTGAGACGATCCTCTAGGTGTTTAAATTTGTCATCAGCAGAAGGATATTGTTCTTCAGCGTAGTCAGTCTCCTCTTCATCAGACCCTAGACTGTGGTCTCCTTCCTTTGCCTTCTCCTCTTGATTGTCTCCCTCATTTGACAGAGTTGTCAATTCTAGAGCTCGCTTTGCTGGTTGTCTGAACCTCCTTCCCATCTTTAGGAAACCCACTATTTTCTTTGTCTTCTTCTTGTTGTCTTTGATCGTGAGGGCCTTTAGTTCCTCTTGTCCTTTAGCCAGATCCAGGAACATATGTTGTAATTGAGCATTATGTGCTTGAATATCCTTTATTGTCTGTTCGATATCCATCTCACTGAAATAAACATTAGAAAGATAAGGATAGCTGTTGTGAAAAACCTGTTTGTGTTACGATGAATGAAAATGCATATGCAAATGATTTCAAGGAAACTAGGAGATTTAAATTTGCTTAGACAAAAGGAAACACACATTGTATTAATAAATCCAAGTTGATTACATCATGCCTCTTGGGGCTTACAATGGAGGAAATAAACACAAAATAAACTCCTAAGACAAAAAGGTCGAGCGCATCCTTTTTGGCGCAATGTAGGCATTCAAACTTCGCTCTTCATGAAGCTGTCTCGTAAGCTCCAAAACCTTATTCTCACTCGCGTGGAACTGGGCTTCGAAGGTGTCCCACTCTTCATTTAGCTAAATCCAATCCTTTTTCAAATCTTCAAGAGAGGTAGGCATGTTAGGATAAAGGACAGTATACAAAACATCTCCCTCAGCAACAGGCTCCATGATGATAGGTAGGATGGAGGGGTAAAGCATTAAGAGACTCTAAGCACGAGTTCATACCCACTTAAGGTAAGGCTAAAGGGGAATACATTTTTTTTGTCCCAATGTCTTACTATCCACTTTGTTTACCATTCACCAAGCTCATATAAACCTTTGATGATAGCCTTGGTCATCGCTCTCGTAGTCGAATACCACACATTGGATGAGCGTATCATGAGGATCATCTCTTCGTGCATACCCAAACTGTCACAAAGCCAAGCAAGGGTTGTAAGTAATACCTCCCCTAATGCCAAGAAGAGGGAAATTAGGGGATTCCCCACAATGGTCGATGATATTAATGTCCTCCAAGGATCGAGAACACCAGTGAATATCCAAATGTCTGAGTGACATCAACCTATTGGACTATCTCAAGCCTTGCTCGTTCTTTATAATAGATCGGGGTAGGTGCGAAACAAACCACCTAACCAACAGAGGAGTGCGACACATGAGGTCCCCCCTGCTCTTCATGGTGCGAGAGTGGAGAGAATGCAAGATATCTCCCAACATAGTAGGCACCGGATTGCGAGATATAAAAAATTTGACTGTGTTCACATCTATAAGTTGGTCAGGATTAGGAAATAGTACCATCCCATAGATGAGAAGAGCCAAGAATTCTTCAAAGGCTTGTAAATCCAGAGTATTCCAACAGTCTTGAGACTTTTCTAACAAGAACTTGGCTAGAAACCCTTTCACACCACTTATTCTTTCCCAGTTAGCCATGACGTCGGATTGTTGCAAGTGTAAAGCTCGAGTAATCTCCTCAGGGCTCGGGTCTCTTTCAATACCGTTGAAAGGTAATTAATCGAGAATAGGAATTCCCAAGAGTTGATAGAATTCTTCCATAGTAGGCATACGTTGGTAATCAGGGAAGGTAAAACAATGGTGTAAAGGGTTGAAGAACTGGAAAAGCACTTTCATCATGTCTTCATAAAAGCTTGAGGTAACCAGATTGAGAAGTCGTCCATGTCTTTTAGTGAACGGAGAATTCTCAGGGACCCTTGATGCTAATTCTTTGAGTTTAAAAGGTACTCGTACGAGGTTGACTTGGATCGTATTCCTGCGAGTTGGAGTCATGTCCTACAAAATAGAACAAAGATGAATCTCGAAATCCTTGAAATGCTTAGTGTAAAATTCTATAGTATGATGTCATGATGTTATGTACAAGTATATACACAAGCAAATCAAACAAGTCCTTAGGTTTAGGCTTGCATGAGGTTCATAGGTAAGTACCCTCTTGAAGTTTAGTTGGTTCAACCTGTCCTAGAAAGTAAACGGGTTCTAGGGGATCTCAATACCACTGATCTTCTTCATCGGGCAATGTTTCAGCGCAAACCTCTTTATTAGCGACCGAAATATCCCAAAAGTCTGATCTCAATGAGAATAGTATCGAGTATCAACGAACTTCAGATTGCACCAAAGCCGGCTACCTCACTACTTCCTAATGGCCAAGTTGTTCAATTAAGGTTCTAAGGTCAGTTAGTGCTTCATGACACCACACAGCGGCCCCGTATTCCCCTTGAATATTCAAGGGCTACCGGTACCAACAAATGTGTCACACTAACATAGCTATTGCTTTGACCATGTCGGTATACCCCGCACAGTTTCCATAATTTATTGCTACTTACCTAAAAGGTGCCCCAGATTCGGGTAGAGGATAAAAAAAAACCCAAACAGAGAACCATAATATAAAGCAAGCAAGTCAAACAAAGAAAGTAAGTAAAGATGATCTAGTCCTAAGGTAACCACACTTTTAAGTAAAAACTCCCTAACAGAGTCTCTAGTTCAGTAATACGGTGGGAGAACTGACTTGGTTGCTTTGCGCTTGATCACAATTGTTACAGATAGCAAGAGTCGCCACTGATTTTTCTTTTATCCAATAAGGAAAGGGTGAAAAGAACAGGAAATACCTTTGAGATTATTTTCTTGAGTTCGGGGGGTAGGTTATGAAAAGGGAAGGTGTTAGCACCCTTTTCATCCGTAGTTATCTACGGGCTCTTAGTTGCTTGCTAGATCACTTGCTTTTGTTTGAAAATGAGCTTGAGGTGGGTGTGAGTTTTAAAGTATTTTGAAAATGTCTTTGAAATGATTCTCGTCTCTATAAGAATGCGTACAAAGTGTTGGTTTTTGAAAATAGTTCAAAGAGGTGTTATGTTTGTGGAAGATGTTTTTGAAAGTGATTTTGAAAAGTGCCTTTGTAATGATTCTCGTCTCTATAAGAATTCATACAAAGAGCTTTGACCTTTAAAAATATTTCAATTGAAAGTGTTGGTGTGAAAATGTTTTTGGTTGTGAGCAAGCAAGTAACTACGAGCATCCTACCTACTCAAAAGGTCTTTGTTCTTTTCCTCCTCCTTTAGATGTTTCTATCTTACCATTTATTGATAAGAAGCCCTATCATTGAATGTGAAGGGACAGGCATGGGTCGTTTGTGTAGTCATAGAAAAAACGTATGAGACGTTTTAGCAATTTCGTATAGGGACTAGATCGTTTACCGAAGGCAACATCGAGGGACATCGAGGGACATGACTATTTTCTGAGGTAACAAGTGGGATTACCCTAGAGGTGCATGTGTGCAAAGTGTGTTTGATTTCATGCATTTAGTCTTTTGATTTTGGGTTGTCTCTTTGTTGGTTTTATCTTGCCATACATCCTAATTATTAACATTTGTACGAAGAAATAAAAATGCAGAAAATAAATATTCTACACTATTACAACCATATTGAATAGCAAGAAAATATAAATAAAGGAATAAATAACATAAAAAGAGAGAAAAAGTGAGTCCTTCGATCCAGGCAGTAGGCTCCTTCGATTCACCCTTCTTTGGTTTCTTTCAATTGGGGCTTGGAATCAGTGTGAGCACCCTTCAATTTCGTCCTTTCTGCTTCTTTCGATTGGCTTGGAAGTCAGCGTGAGTGTACACCTTTCGTTTCAACCTCCTTGCCGCCTCCTTCGATTGCAGGAATGCAAATCTCCCAAGTTGAGATTCGAAAGGATTCAATGTTTAGCCAATCGAAGGATACAGAAAACCTGTCTAAACTTGAAAATGAAAATAAAAAGTGTAACTTTCAAAAGCTACAAGCCAGGGGTTAGCACAAGATTATTGGGGCACCAAAATCCAAAGTCTAACTAGTCAGGGTTGGGATTTGCAACATACAGGCAGTGAGGATCAAAAGTTAGGGCATGGTCAACTTCCTAGATGGGATATCTACATTTTTGTTTTATTTATATGTACAAATGATATTTAAATGAAAAAAAAAGTTCCAAGTTTAGAGGAAACTTACCTCTTGAAGCGCTAATCGAAGGAGCTGCAGGTGACTTCCTTGGTGGTGGACGGAGCTTCGCTGGAACCTTCCTGAAGCTAGTTCAGTTGCTGCTTTGTTTGGGCAATCACTGAATCAAAAGACTATTATGTCGTAGTTTGGGAATGAGTCGAAGGTTAGTTATCTGGAAGTTGAGGAGTGAATCGAAGGGTTCACTAATGTATGAAGGGAACTGAGTTTTTTAGAGTTGGAGTGTTTGGGAGTGTTTGAGAATGTTTGATAGTGTTTGAGAGTTTTGAGAATTTGATAATTTTATCACAACAAGAGTTTTTTCAACTACTAGGGGCCCCTAAGATGTGTGATGGAAGCTCTTATTTATAGATGAGTTTCTCTAAGGTTTCGGAGGGAAATCAAAAGGAATTTGAACAAATTAGGTATGTTGTCCTTGTAGTCTTCGAGGTGCAGTTTTTAAATGCCAATTTGGTGCAAGTATGGGACTAGCGTGGCAGGACTGCTTTGTAGCAGTTTTGGAGTGTTGTGGCCAGTGCAGCAGGCTTGTACTTGACAACACATAGGACTCTAGCTAGCAAGCATCTTTGGGTGTTTCAACCTTTCGTTTTTACTTCATAAATCCAAACTTCGACCATGTCCTTTCTTTAGAAGACAATGTTTGTTTCCAAACAGTATGTGTCTTTCGAATGGGCCCTTTTTGTGCATTCTTAGAAGGGGCAAAATATATGCCCCTTGAATGGGCCACCAAAATATGTCCTTCGAATGGGACATCCATGTATGCCTGACAAGTCCTTTGAATGTGACACCATAGTATAGAAACTATGCGTGTCGAAACAAACTTTCCAAGGGAGATACTGCCCAGTCGAAGCTAGCATGAAAATAGTTAATGCTTTGTGGGTGCTAGCGTAGGCGTTTCCCCTATGAATCGAAGCTAGTTGAAGATAGGCGTTGCCCTGTTAAAGCTTGCAGCAAGTTGTTTCAAAGGGAGATTTTGCCCAATCAGAGCTAACATGAAGATAGCCAATGCCCTGTGGGTGCTAATATGAATCCAGTGAATGCTAGTCATAAGGAAGCTTTTGCCTTGTGCACACTAGCATGGTGAGAGCCCCATTGCTTTATGAATTGAAGCATGCAAGAAAAAGGCCATTTCTCAATTGAAGGCTGCATACAGATAGCCATTACTTTTGTGAATCAAAGCAAGCATGTCAGGGACCAACGCTCAATCGAAGGGTGTATTTAGGAGACTAAATGCCCAATCAAAGCTTGCATGTAGGTAACCATTGCATTGTGAATCAAGCAAACATGTAAGGCCAATGGTGCAATCAAAGGATGTATGCAGGGCACCTAAATGCCCAAACAAGGCTTGCATGCAGGAATTCCCTACTTGGTGAATCGAAGGAAACCTTCAGAAGGCCACTGCCTTCTGAATCGAAGGAAGCTTTCAGAAGGTTATTTCCTTCTGAATCGAAGGAATCTAATAAAAGGTCATTTCGTTTTGAATCAGAGGAAGCTAGTAAAAGGTCATTTCCTTTTGAATCGAAGGAAACTATTTCAAAGGGAAATCAAACCCAGTCAAAGCTAATATGGAGGAGAAAGTTCAGTCAAAGTTAAGTACCAATCGAAGCAAGCTTATTTTTATCCAATTTTGTCAGAAAAAATCAAATTTATTTGCTTTTCTCTTTCAATAGTTTCCTCCTTGACCTAGTGCTTGGAAATACAATATGATCCATGGCAACTTGAGTTGATCAAGCCTTGTGCAGTTTTGGCCCAGTAGAGATCTTGTGAGGAAATTCTTGAAAAATTGAGAGGGAAAATTCTTGAACAAACCATCAAAGATCTCCAATCCCAAAATGCTCAGTTTCAAGAAATGTTCTTGAATTTAGCCAAGGGGAAGGAAGAACTGAAGGCTCTGATCGCCAGGAAGAAGAAGACAAAGAAACTAGTTGGCATCCTCAACATGGGAAGAAGGTTCAAAGGTCCAGCCAAGCAGGCTCAAACTTTTGATATCCCATCAGATGAAGATGACAATCAAGAGGAAGATGGTAAAAGTATTGAAGCCGAGAAAAGAAGCAACCTTGGTTTTGGAAAAATTCTTGCTAAAGAAGAAGAAGACTATTCAGACGAAAAATATCCCCCTGCTGATGAAAAATACAAACAGCTTGAAGATCGTTTAAATGCTATGGAGATCCAAAAAGTGCCTGGGCTGGATTTTGAAGATCTGGGTGTAGTCTCGGGTGTTGTTATTACTTATAAATTCAAGGTCCCCACTTTTTCAAAGTATGACGATGTTTCTTGCCCAAAACTTCATCTGAAGTCATATGTCTGAAAGATTCAACCACACACTACTGACAGAAAGTTATGGGTGCATTTATTTCTAGAGAGGCTATCTGGAACACAGTTGGAATGGTTCTATCAACTAGAAATAATCAATATCCATACCTGGGAAGACTTGGCTTCTACTTTTTACAAACAATACCAATACAATGCTGATCTTGCACCAACCCGTGTGCAATTACAGAGTATTTCTATGGGCTCAAATGAAGGCTTTAAAGAGTACACCCAGAAATGGAGAGATCTAGCAAGAAGAGTTCAACTTCCTTTGTATGATAGGGAGTTAGTTGATATGTTTATGGGAACTTTAACGAGTTTTTTCTTCAATCATCTGATTGGAAGCTCTTCAGCCGAGTTGATATTAAAAGGGGAACATGTTGAAGGCGCAATCAGAAGCGGAAAGATTCAGATGGCTGTATCTTTAAGTATTATGAAGAAGACGTTCAACGGAAAAAAAGAAGTTAATGTCGTGTACAGCCAGAAAAGTCGTAGTAAAGGTGACTGCCGTCAATCTGTGGGGGAAGTAATGATTTCCAATCCCGCACCAATGCAACATCAACAACAAGGTAATCAACGCATGCAAGATGAGCCCCGGAGGAAATTCACAAGAATCAACATGCCATTGGCGCAAGGATTACAATACATGCTGAAGGCATGGCTGTTTACATTGAGATAACCTCCTCAGAATCCAACACTTCCTCTCCCCGCTACAATCCCAATGTAAGATGTGCATATCACTCCGACAGCCCCAGGCATGACACTAGCAATTGTTGGGCTCTGAAGAATAAAATTCAAGACATGATTGACTACAAGGAGATTAAGTTTGACCCTCCTGAGACTCTTAATGTGATTACTTCTCCCATGCCAAATCATGACTAAGATTGAGAGCGTCAATTTCATTTGAATTTTCAGTTGTAATTTCTTTTGTTTGTTCGAACACTTATCTTTATGTAAAAATTTGTTTTTTCATTAATGCATTGCATATGTTTGTCTTGAATTAATCCATTCATTTTCACTATATTTAAACTATGCTTTTTAATTCCTTTTTGTGATATTCAACTCTCGTTAAAAGCTATTAGCCTTTAGAGGGAGGATGACGAAAACGATACCATAATCTCATATAGTATGCTTTTGAACATACCTTGCCGACGATATACAAATGTTGCTTCAATTCATAAACAATGGAGATATAAAGAAGTTAATCCCTATTCAACCCCTATGAGCCTAAGAAGTAGGATTTTTCTTTTTCACGCAAATTAAAACCCTTAATCATAACCTGGGACATGGTAGTTTCTCAGTTAATTCAATTGTGCATTAAATCGTAAGCTTTTCCTTTGTACACAACAGGTAGTATCGAAGACATCCTTCCAAATCAAAAGTAGGTGATGGTTCCCCGTAATCATTAAGTCGGACAGTCATTATATTTCAAAAGAAAATCCTGCTAAGTCAAAACTTATGAAGGAGACTTAGGAAAAAAAACTGGGGGCATTCCGCTGATAGCAATCTCAAACAAAACATTTCAGGTGAAAGTTAGGGATAATAAAGTCAAAAAGAGGTCGCTACAAATCCTCAACAAAAGAAATATGTTACAAGAAAAAATGACTGCCTTCTCAAATAAACTTTCGGTTTCTGAACAATCACCAAGTTTCAGCGCTATAATTCCAAACTCTATTGGAACCTAGATGCGTAATTAACTGAGTATAAGACTGAACGACACCATGGTGAACGGGTTGGGTACAAATAAACTTTTATCCTTTATCCTTTGTTTCTTAAAACCGTGAACAAGGCCACGTCACAACCCTTCAAAGTCCTAACTGAAACATGGGTTAGTTCAAAAACATACTGTTACAAAAAGGAATCTTGACTCTTGTAAGGCTTACTATAAATCCTGAGTTGATATCATATTCTTACAAATTTTTTTTTACTAAAAAATGCATTTTTTAACTTCAAGAAAGACATAAGCTTTGCATTTTAATACCATTGTTTGCTTATGACTAAGTGTTTGACAACAGAGAAATTTGCATGACGAATATTCAATGAATGAAAATCCTCCCAATGGACAAAATTACTTTAAAGGATGGGTCAAAGAAAAAGGCACTTCCAGTAACAGGCCTTTCATGGACACAATTAGTTATAAATCAAGGGGCATGACATGTTATTGTCCAACTCATATGTGGCAGTCAAGTCAAGATTCAAAGAATCTCTAAAAAGTGTTGAATAGCCAGGGGCAGATATCCATCTGAATCACTTGGGGAATGTTACATTGATCATGAGTTTCAGCAAAAGCCACTATGAAAATTGAATCTTCGCTATCACCAAATTGCTTGTCTATGTCAGCAGTATCAAATGGTGTCATTCTGTGTAACAGTTCTTAGAAAATACCGATGAAGGTCAAGACTATCAGAAACCTGGTAATCAATGGTTGATTAATAACTTCAAACATCGGGTGCACCAGACTAATCCCAGGGGAAAATGGACTCCCGCATACAAAGGGCCACGTATGATCAAGAAAATATTTCCTGGTAGTGCTACAACACTTACTACCATGGACAGTGAAAATTCCCCACGCCCTATGATTGCGGACATAGTAAAAAATACTACGCATGAAAAAGAGATCCGCTAGGTTGATTGGCCTAGGAACAAACAAGGGCATCCCGACGAACCAAAAAGGTTCAGGCAAAAATTAGGGACATATAAACAAAATTATACACCCGACAAGTTGAAAACCTGAGATGGTGGCTTGGGCAAAAAAGGGTATCCCGGTGGATTGAAAATCTGAAAAGACAGTCCAGGCAAAAGTTAGGGATTAAAGTGTAAGACTATGTCCCGTTATCTCATCACTTGTTTATCACTCTGATCAGCATTTACTAAAGACTCTAGGAGTTAAGATAATGTTCAAGTCATCCATAAATACCCACAGAACAATCTCCATGGAATCATCTCTACAAAGCTATCTTCACAAGCTCATCCCCAACAGAGATATATTCCCCAACAAGTCTAATATGCCCTCAGACAAAAATTTGGGCATCTCCCATCAAATCAAATCCATATCCCTGATGGATAGCTTGACATGATCATCTTCCCCAATAGGTCCCCTAGTATATAAGGAAGTTTGATCTTTTCCCCAACATATAGTGGAAACTTCCTCAACGCAGCCTTTAAAATTCCAATCCCCATCAGAGTAATTTTCCTCGACAAAGTTTACAGTATTTTAATTCCCCAGCGGAGTTTATCACTCCAACTCCGTAAGTCCCAAACAAAATTATCTTCTCCAGTAGGGTTTAATCAAAGTTACTTTCCCCAGAAGAGTTGCTACGGTATCTGAAACCTGGACAGATAGCACACCGTAGGGATATCCATCTCTTTTATCCCCAGTCTGGGTACATAAGAATCAAATCCTTCAACAAAAAGAACGACGAATGAACGACTCTTCTTGAATGCCTCTATCCTCAAGCAGAAGTCGAAGATCCCCAGTGGAGTATCCTCAAATAGAAAGCAGGAATCCCCAGCAAAATTATTCCCAGCAGAAATTGAAGAATCACTTTCTTCATCCCCAGCAACAGTCCAGGATTTATTTTCCCCAGCTAGACATTGTTACAAGGAGCTACCGATACGCTTCAACGACATATTGCATCCATAGATCATTTTACAGTACATCATGGCATATACATATCAAAACACATATATGACGGGGAAACTATCTATATGACAAGGTGGTACGAATTCCCGAAATAGGACTGGTTTACCAACAAAAAATAGATCAGAGATTAATTCCCGAAACAGGACGAGGCAACTATTTATATGACCAGACAATATGAATTCCCGAAATAGGACATGTTTACCAACGAAAAATAGGTCACATATTAATTCCTGAAATAGGACGGGGCAACTATCTATATGACCAGGTGGTATGAATTCCCGAAACAGGATGAGTTTACCAATGAAAAACAGACTGTAGATCAATTCCTGAAATAGGACAAGGAGACTATCTGCATGACCATATGATATCCTTCAGAGACCGAATTCTGGAAAGCATTCCCTTCAAAAGAAATCTGAAAAGCATCTCCTTCAGGGCCTTCGTTTTGAAAAGCATTCTCCTCCAAAGGTTTATTTTGAAAAGCATTCCCCCAGAGACTGAATTCTGGAAAGCATTTCCTTCAGAGGTTTATTCTGAAAAGCATCTCCTTCAGGGCCTTCATTCTAAAAAACATTCTCCTCTAGAGGTTTATTCTGAAAAGCATTCCACCCCCAGAAACTGAATTCTAGAAAGCATTTCCTTCAGAGGTTTATTCTGAAAAGCATCTCCTTCAGAATTATATTTTGGAAAGCATTCCCCCCAGAGACTGAATTCTGGCGAGCATTTTCCTTCTGAAAAGCATCCTTCAGATACAGTCAGGCGTAGACTCATTCTGATACTCCAATCAGCAGTAACTTTGGATGGAATCTGTAAGTCCATCTCCAACGACACTTTATCATCTCTCCTAATGGAACATTTAATCCCATTCAAGCATTATAATCAACCAACAGTGTCACTTCGTGCACATGTGAGTGCAAATTTCTGGGCACTTAAGTGTTCAATCCTTTTCCATCTTCAGATCACGAATGACGGACATGCTAATCTAACTCTTCAGGTTTAAGAAGATTGAACAGGGGCAGTTGTTGTACCCCAAAATTTTTCCTCCCTTTTTTAAATACAATTGATTCAAGACACCTCCATATGCCCCTAGGATTCTCAGTTGCTCAAGATTACTCAAGGGTTTGAGCATACAAGCACCTCTCCTAAGCAATTGACATACAACTAGGTTGTGTTTCTCAAAGAAAATTGAGCTTCTAATGCCTCAAGTGAATTCCATGATTCCTCATATGCTTCAAAGTACCATCATGACAAGTTTCAAGTCTAGAGTCACAAGTTTGCTTAATCAATTGCTCAGATGATTGAAAATCAATTGTATTAGACAAAAAGTCAATTATTGTCAACATACAGTAAAACTTCAATATTTTTGGTCAACATCAAGATTTTGAGGTCACATTAATTATTTGATCAAGGGTTGATCATGATTTATCAAGAAAACTGAAGATTCATCAAAAGTCAAAAATTGCTAAATTAGGGTTTTCTTTAGAAGAAATCAACCAAACTTTGACCAAGCATAACTTTCACATGCTTCATCATAAAATTCTCAAACAAATCCCATTTTGATGAAAACTCAATTCTCTACAACTTTGTCTCTCTAAGCTCAAGTCCAAAAAATGTTTCATTAAAGAGATATGAGCCAAAACATTACAGGTCATTTTGAAAGTCAACAAAAAGACATTTTTTGTCAAAGCAATTTACATCAGGTTAAAGACTTCAAATGAAAAAATGACCAACATAAGAGTTGTAGGGGACATCTTGAGATTTCCAAAAAGTCCAAGATCACCTTCATATTATAAAATCTGAGAAAGTTATGATTGGGGCATGTTGAGAAACTTTTGAGAAATGCATGAAAACCCAATTGAGCAATTTTGAAATATTGGACTAGTGGACCTATATTCTAAGGTCTAAAAATGTTAATGACCTTATAGAGGACTCCTTAACTCATTCATACCTTACTATGATTATTTATTTATTTATTTATATTTATTTTGATTTTTATTCAATTAAATACAAAATAAATTAAATAAAATAATAAATGATGGACCAAAGCACGTGGGCTTGGTTTTGGATCAGATTTGAGGCCCAATAACACATACCCAACTTGCCAAAACTGTGTTGGCTCAATATGGGAAGATTTTCACTTGTTTTATAAGGTTTTTAATTGGTTTTGGCAAGAATCTTCAAATTTGGAAGCTTGGAAACATGCTTTATCATGTTTGATTCACATTTAACTCCTCATGATTACCATTCATTTTTGCTGACTTAATATGATGCTTATAAATAGATGACATCATCAGTGAAGAGATCATACGAATTTCTGCCTCCAAAGCAAGTTTCAAGAAATAACAAAAATATCAAGATTTAGGGCAAAGTCGAAATCCTATTTCTAGGATTTTCCCATCAAAACCAAGCAGCCAAACATACTCCTGAAGATCCCAAAAGTTGTTTCCAGTCTTTCAAGAAGCTCGAGGCATCCTAGAACGCGCTCTCTCAAGAACACCGGTTGGATAACTTTTCCAAAACTTTAAACTTCTATTTTTTACATTGTTAACTAATCTTGTGTGTTCATGTGTGTTTAGGATGATGATTGGAACATGTTAATGTGATTGCATGTAAAGGTTCAAGCCCCAACTCCTGCAACCTTTTTTCTAATTTATTTTTAACCCTTTTTCTTTTTTTCTTTCTTAATTAATTTTCCATTAGTTCATTTTTTTACCTATTTTTTTTAATCCAATGAAAAATCAGAAAAAACTTATAAAATAAAAAATTACGTTTAGTATTTTTTTATCAATTAATTTAATTAACTTAGAATTAGGTTTTTGAAATTAAATTAATTAGTTTGTAATTAATACTAGACATTAGGTTTTTTATTATTAAGATATAAAATCAAACCAAAAATACACAAAAAGTTGATTTCTAATATTTTAGATTTTAAGACTTTAGGATAATCTTTCTTTCATTTTTGTTTATTTTTCTTTTGTATTTAAATTCCTATAAACAATTTTACAGGTCGCACGGTTTTTTTGTAATAACCTAGTTTAAATTCCCGTACAATTTATTTATCATGTAATTGCCCCCAAGGCCCTGTAATAGTATATGACTTTACTTTTCTGCACTTATACTTTATGCCTTATATATATATATATATATATATATATATATATATATATATATATATATATATATATATATATATATATATATATATATATATATATATATATATATATATATATATATATATATATATATATATATATAACTATGTGGTAATAGGCTTGTATGGTAATATTAAATTAATCGGTAGATAACCTTAAACAATTCCAAGATGACATAATAGTAATTGAATCACTTTGCACATATATACCTCTAGGGTAATTCGCCTTGTTGCCTTCGGAAAATATTGGTCATGTCCCTCGAAAATAGGTGTTGCACCCCAAAATTTACCCTCTTGATTTAGGCTTATGTTTCATCACGAACATCATAGTGCATTGCATTCATACATTGTGATATGATCAAAGTACTTTGGTTATCAAGTTTTCCTCAAGCTTTGAAGGTTAATTGCATTAACAAGTTGCTCAAGTAGAATCTTGTCATCTAAACCTCTGGATCTTTCAAGCTCAAAGATTATGGCATAGCTCAAGACTTTTTATACATCTCTTTGGATCATCAGAGGATTGGAGTTTGTGTTTGGTTGCAAGGAGAATCACTCTTTGGATTCACCAGTAAAATTAGGGTTTTGTTTGAGCAAGGCTATTGGCTAATGTACAAGTCTTGATTTAGGGAGTTATAACATCTCTTTGGTATCTAAGAGGTCTTTGCACAAGGAATTGGTCATGATGCCCAAAGGATTGGAAGTTTTGGAGATAATTCACCAGTCTCTTGAGGTGTTGACCAAAACTAGGGTTTGAGTTTTTATTAGGTTTCCTTGAGAATTTTAAAGTAAAACTTTTTACATGGCCTCTATATATTTGGAAGATCATATGTTTGAAGTTTTGATCATCAATTTTGAAGGGAAATGGACCAATTGATTCAGAGGAGCAAAATGGTCATTTTGGTCAAAATCAGTCAAAGTCAAGGTTGACCAAGTGAACCTTTGGCCAACCACCAATTCAAGGATTCACTTTTCATATTTCAAGTCCTTTTTGGTCATTGGATCAAGGATATTGAGGTTTGGGTTGAAACTTGTTCTTGAAGAAACCCTAAAAGTTACTAATTTTGGAAAATAAGGACTTAATTTCAAAAAATCATATTTTATTCACCCTTGATCAAGAAGATGCAAATGAAGTATGCTTGGAAATATAAGAGAATGATATTTCACCTCCTTTTGGTCTCATGTCCAAATTGGAAAGGAATGAAGAGTTATGGTCTTTTGAAGTCACAAAATTATAGGTCATTTTTTAAAATTAGTGAATTTCAAGCCAAATTTTGAGGACCTTAATTGATTAATTTGAAAACACTCAAAACTAAGGGATTGTAGATCTTTTCAATACCTTTCCAAATTGTGCTCATTTGTGCCAAAATTCGAAAGTATGAGAAAGTTATGAGTATTGGAATTTTGGAGCATTTTATTGAAATTTGGCAAATGTGCAAAATGGCCAATTTTTGAAAACTCAAGTTTCAGCCATTCTCTTTGTTCCTAATCCAGACCATGACCTATTTGTGACTTGATAAGGCCCATCATATCATCCATTTCGTGTTCCATGGACCTTGGTGTTTGCTTGAATGAAAAATACAAAAATTGCCCAAAATTGCAAAAACTCCAACACTCTTTGATCAGATGGAATTAAGGGCCAAAATCCTAAGCATGACCTTATGAAGTAATTTGGCCCATAAAATGCATAGGAAGCCAAAGAATGCACGAGCAAAACAGCTAATTCTGTGCACACTTCATTTTTGCCAAAACTATCCAATCAAGCCCTTGGACAACTTGGAAGACCAAATTCCTTTTCTAACCTTCTCTACAAACTCTATATAAGAGGAAGCAAGCAAAGAGAGAGAAAGAGAACACGCCATTTGCAAGAATTCCAGATCTGAGATTTACTTTCTTCTTCTGCAACTTGATTCGATTCTCTCAATTCCTTGGTGTTTTCTTCAAAATTCTTGTGGATTCAGCTTCAGCAAAGGGAGTAGAGCAAGCTAGCACCATTTCTTTGCATCTAGAGTGAAGGAGACAGTAGAACACTTTTCTCCTTGAGGTAATGATTCCAAACTTCAATTTCTGAGATATGCTTGTTTATTGAAGTGTTTAAGCTTTGAATTGCATTCAATGATGTTAATGGAATGTTTCTGAAGCTTTATAGCATTTGATTTGGTGAATTATGCGTGATTGAATACCCTGAAACTTGCGATTCAGAATGATTTTGCTCATATTCCTGACTTGATTGTGAACAGTGTGGTTGATATTTTGATTTGATTCCAATTACAATGTGAAGTATGAAATGCTGGCTTCAATTTATGCTTAATTTCATGAAAAATGATGTAGAAATGATTATGCATGATTGATCTGAACATAAGCCCTAAGCCTGTATGCTGCGCGCATTTTTGAATTGTCCAAAGGTTAAAGATGATGTGGTGGCGCTTTCTCATTGGTCCGTTTGAATTTTTTTGGCTTATTTGAATTATTTGTTTTATTTGACATTTTGTTTGATTTTATTTTCTGATCAAAACATTTTCAAAAATCACAAAAAAATTACCATAGGTCAATAATATTTTCTGGTATTTTTCATATTTTTTTGGATTTTTTTAAAAAAAATTTCTGATTGGTTCAAAATTTTATAGGTTTAAATAATTGTTTATTTGAAGATAATTTTGATTTTAATGTTTCTTTGATCCAAAAAATTCCACAAAAAATGTTTTAGACTCAAAAAATAATATAAAATTTGATTCTGAAATTGGCTTAGCATATGTTCTATTTTTGAGTAGAATTTTAATTTGGGAGGTTTATTTTGAATTTTTGCTTTGTAATTTTTATTTTATAACTTCCTTTGATTAAAAAATTCTCAAAAAAATCATGCAAGCTTGTTTTTAATCTTAGAATCTGAACATATTTTTACTTTGACCATTTTGTGATTATTGGTTAGGGTTTACATTTTCCCTTAAAAAATAGTTTAATTGTTAATTGTTTGTTTATTTTTTTTTAAATATTTCATTTAATTCAAAAATTCTACAAAAATTCAGGGATGTGTGTTTTCAGTTCTAATATTTGAATATAATTTTGGTTTGCCATTTTTCTGAATTTTTGATTTAAATGATATTTTGAAATGTGAATATTTGTTAATGGACTAATTTTTTTAATTTTATTTAATTTTGGCTCTTCCTTAATTCAAAAAAAAATATAAAAAATATATTTTCTGACATTTAGGGTTTCTTGATGATTTGTATGATCTTGGTCTAATTTGTTTGAATTTTGATCTCACTTAATCAATATTTGAGATTAAAAGTCAAAAATTAGGGTTTTGTTGCTTATGGTGCAAGTTTCATTTCTAAAAACCCCCATGCCATGGATTTTCAATAGGATTCAAATCTTAATTAGGGTTCATGAATGTATTGAGGGTCTTAAAATCATTCATCTTGATTTTTTAACTTGGTTTGACATTTTTTCACAAATTATTTTGAAAACTTGTCTAGCTTGGTAGTTTTGCCAACTAGTCTTGAACTTTGAACTTCATTTGGTCTCCTCCTCAACCATTCATGAACCTAGGGCTTGCATTCTGACTTCTATACCTTTCAAAGATGCTAATATTTTTTTGGTTTGAATTATGGACCTTTATTTCCATTTTTGGTGTAATTTTGAGGTGAAGGTACCCAGTTGATGTTGCATGTCTTGTTACAATTTGCTTGATGGCCAATGAACTTGAGTGAGGCCTATAATTGGGCACCTAATGATCATGTTGATTCTAATTGTCCTTGTTATCTCAAGCCATTTCATTTAAAAGCCTCATGTTTGAATGTTTTGAACCTTCTAATGCATTATGTAGGTTTCATCTCCTATTGTGTTCATGAAGTTGTGATTGAATTAATTATGCACGATTAAAATATGTTTGCTACTGACCTTCATGGTCTTTGTTCATATTATTCTCAAGCTCTTATGATCCTTGATTGATATTCAATTGTCAATTCAACATGGTGATTGAAAGGAGCAACATTCTTCTGATTCTTTTGACCTAATCTGTGCATATGCTTGTTTCTTCTTGCCTATTATGTCTAATGTTTGATAATTGTCACCATGTTGTTCTCACTTTTTCACCTTATGGAATACTAATTTGGTTGTTGAATATGCGAGGTACCCTGAGAAAGTTTCCACTTTTGGCTTGAGGCTTTTGTGTTTCACTTTATTTGTGGAACACAATTTATTATATTGGCATTATTTTTGTGCTTGGCATGTTTGATGGTTTATGCAGGATATACATACATATGATTGTGAATGCCATACATTGCCCATGGGATTTGTTCATATCTGATAAATTACTTACATCTTGATGGTGTAATTTCTGACTCGATTTGTCTATTGATGCCAGCTTGCTTGAAGTTTCTCTGGGTTTCTTTTATTCTTGCTTGATTGCTACAGATAGTTATCTGTTTGGTATTGTACTACTTCCTTTCTCCCATTTTCATTTTGCATAATTCTCTGACTGCATGATGGGACCTCTGTTGCTGATATATGTCAGGAGGCCCTCTGGTTTTTGTCTGATTGCATGAGTTGTGTTTGTTTTTGATTGATGAGTCACTTAATTTAGAAATTGAGATCACGACTTCGCTCTCATTGCATGTTCCCTATAGGATGTTTATTTCTTTTCTTCTTTAATTGTTGATAGATGAGTCACTCAATTTAGAAATTGAGGTCACGACTTCGCTCTCATTGCATGTTCCCTATAGGATGATTATTGCTTTTCTTCTTTAATTGTTGATCGATGAGTCACTCAATTTAGAAATTGAGATCACGACTTCGCTCTCATTGCATGTTCCCTATAGGATAGTTTTGTTAAGCCCCCTTTAACATGTAAATTAGGGTAGGATTTTCCCTTATCCTCAACCCTAGGATCAACCATTGTATGATAACACTAGGGATAATGCTAGGCTAGCTTCCCTTAGTTGTTTTTACCTTTCTTTGTATTTTACATCTTAAAACAAAAACAGTTTTCTTGGAAAATCATAAAACACCTCTAATAAACTCAAACCCTTCTTCTAGGTAAAAGATACAAACCAATCCTATTTGTTAGTATGCCTTTTGGCTTTGTTTTTTTAACATGTTTAGCCGATGTTTCGCCATTGCACATTTGTCTGAAACCGATGTTTCTCCATCGCACATGTTTGTTATCCTACTTTGATTCTCAATATCATTGTTAGGTGTAATGTTTCGTCATCTGTTTTATTGATGTTTCGCCATCTTTGCCATTTTCTCTTAGCCGATGTTTTGCCATCGCACATTTGTCTGAATCCGATGTTTCGCCATCGCACATGTTTGTTATCCTACTTTGATTCTCAATATCATTGTTAGGTGTAATGTTTCGTCATCTGTTTTATTGATGTTTCGCCATCTTTGCCATTTTCTCTTAGCCGATGTTTCGCCATCACACATTTTCCTGAAGCCGATGTTTCGCCATCACACATGTTTGTTATCCTACTTTGATTCTCAATATCATTGACAGGTGTGATATTTTGTCATCCATTTTATCATTTGATGTTTCGCCATCTTTGACATGTTACTTTGTTATTATTTAGTCGATGTTTGATCACCTCATTTGTTTGTTGTTTCATTCGATGATTTACCATCTTGACTATCTTTGTTTGTCTTAATTAAAAAACACAAACCAACCAAAACACATAAGCCGAACTACGGCTGCTTTGATTCCTTAAAAGGGATACGTAGGCGTTGGGGTAGGGCCTAATCGAGCACAACTTTTATTTTCCCTACATTATTTTCTTTTTCCTTTTGCATGCATTCCCTTTTCAGTGATAAACCATAGACATAGGATTTGACCACACCCTTTAGATTAGATAATAAGAGTGGATACCGTAGAGTACTACGAGCGTGTGGGGTGCTAACACCTTCCCCTTGCGTAACAGACTCCCTTACCCGATCTCTCGGCCGAAAGATCGTGATTTCTCCCTTTCCAGGTTTTCTCGATGTTTACCTTTCCCTCTCGGCGGGATAAAAGATGTTCGGTGGCGACTTCATTGATGTTTCATTAACATCCAGATGACAGGTTCCGACCGCGTAGTTTCAATAGGGATGCTTTAGCAAAAGATCCTTGAATAAAGATCATAGTTCCTCGATGACCCTTCGATGTTGCCTACGAAAAATGATTTAGTCTCTCTGATACAATTGCTAAAGTATCTCTATATGTTGCCTTTAATGACCATTCAATGACCCTTCACTTGTCCCTTAACATCCAATGGAGATGACTTCTTACCAACTAATGGCATAGATAGTCTCTTTCCTCTAAAATAAAGGAAAGAATCGGAAAGACTATAAATTAAGTGGGTAAGACTCTAAAAATTGCTTTCTTAATAAAATTTTCACATCAAATTTTCAAAATCAAACAAAAAACTTTTTCAAAACTCTTTGCAAATTTTCTCGAGGACAGATACGAGAGTCTTTGCAAAGCTTGCCTTCCATTGGTACATTTCAAAACAAATCACAAACAAATAATTTTTACACATCCCACTTTCAAACAAATATTTTCAAAACACTTTTTATACATTCTTGAGGACTGATACAAGAATTATTACAAAGTCTGCCTCACAATTGGCATTTAAAACATTTTCAAATCACACACACAAAGCAAGTTTAAAGTGAGCTAAGAAATTAAGAGCCCGTAGATAACTACAGATGAAAAGGGTGCTAACACCTTCCCTTTTCATAAATTACCCCCGAACTCAAAATATATCAAAGGTCTTTCATGTTCTTTTCACCTTTCCTCATTGGATAAAAGAAAATTCGATGGCGACTCTTGCTATCCGCAACATTTGCGATAAAATGCTAAACAAGTCAGTTCTCCCACCGTATTACACCTGAGCATTTATTTATGTCGGTTTTATTAAAAAATGAGGTAATAAGATTTTTTTTAAATAAAACAAAGCACTCCGTTCACATGTACCCACAATTTTATTTCATTCGTTGTGAAAGCTTTGTCATGAAAAGCGTTATTTGTTATAGTGAAGTAAATAGAAAGGATACACACTCTGCAAGGGGATAAACAACACCAAAGAGAGTAGGTCAAAAATATAAAGGAATACAATTGAGCACGACTCTAAGTTCGGCTATGCATAATGTATGTATGAATGAGTGAATGTTATGATGATGTGTATATTGACAAGGCATACACACAAACTACGTTAGGGATAACCAGACAAAACACTTGGGTACAACTAACACTCGACTAAATCACATCCAAGATTGAGATCCTACTGGAGAGTAAGCATCCAACGAAGGCATCAAAGTCCTATTACAAGGCTTAACTCTTCAAGGAAATGAAAAGGCTGCTTGGGAAAGAACCAGAGCATAATCTATCATTGAAAACAATACACTAAAAGGATACAAAGTTGTTGCATACATTCCACTAGAGGGAATGATGGGGCTGTTGGAAACAAAACCAATCATCTTCCCAGCTTCGCTGGGGAAAACAACATATAAGCTTTGTTGGAAATGATAACACCACATATGATGAGGAAACCATTATACAAGCTCCACTGGGGAAAACCAAAAATGGTATCCTACTACGGGAGAAAACAAATGTTGGGCAAACACCAGACACCCTTCTTGGGGATTAATAATCCCGTTGGCAACTACCATACTAAGAAACCCAGTGGGAAACAAATACCACAAGCCAAAGCATGACAACATGCTAAAGAATAACTAGAGAAGGCTTCTCAATTCAAGGGGAGGAAAGCTACATTATGCGCTTCAAAATTTGACCATCCTTAGAATAACTGTCTTTTATTCTTTTAATTCAGAAATCAAAGTAAAATGTGTAAGAACAAGAAGTGTTTCTACATCTGGCCTTAAGATTTTGATGATAACTTTACATTATATCATAGAGAATAATTATATACTCTAAAGGTTTCGTTCTAGTGTGTAGCTGTTACTGTAATGTTCTAACCCTAGTATCAAGGGGTGTGACATCATCATGTTCTAAGCATAAACACTACTGGAAGAAAACATGTGGTTATGTGTTACAGTTGAAGTCAAGATTCAGGAATTCATCTTATGCAACAATTCTTAGGAATATTACTACAAGAAGTTCTGATCGTGACTTGGTGGTTAAGCTTTGGAGGCCTTCTAAAGCTTTTCTTCTCTGTGTTACAAGTTCTGAAGATTATAAAGAAGAGGTTATGCTGAACAAGTTCTGATGATCTGAAGAAAAGCAAGTTGTTACAACCAAGTGCTGAAGACTCTGAAGACGAGGTTCTGATAGGACAAGTTATGAAGACTCCAAGACTTAGGTTCTAAGACTTAAGGGTGATTATTTTACAACAAGCTTCAAGCATTCAAATTATTCGAAGCCTGTGAAGAATAAAATAAGTTCAACATGGTTAGCGTGTGATGGTGTACAAAAGGTACATAAATTGCCTAAGCCGCCCTTTCATATTTTTAACTTAGCGAGTTGTTCTTTTATTTTTTAGGCGAAGTATTTCTTGACTGCATCAACATTCATGGAACGTGGGAGCTCCTCATCATCCATAGTTTCAAGAATCAAAGTACCTCAAGAGAAGGATTTCTTGACAGCATATGGGCCTTTATAATTAGGAGTCCACTTGTCCCTAAAATTAGTATTAAAAGACAAGATCTTTTTTAGCACGAGGTTGCCTTATTTGAGTTCACGAGGTTTGAACTTCTTAACAAAAGCTTGTTTCATTCTCTTCTGGTATAACTGGCCATGACACAATGCCTTCATTATCTTCTCTTAAATTAAATTTAATTGTTCAAACCTATTCTAGACCCATTCAACCTCGAACAACTTGGTTTCCATTAAGATACGCAGAGATGGAATATCAACCTTTAAGGGGAGCACTGCTTCCATACCATAAATAAGATAGAAAGGGGTTTCCCCTATTAAAGTGCAGACGAATGTACAATACCCATACAAAGCAAAAGGGATCATCTCATGCCAGTCCTTGTATGTAATAATCATTTTCTAGATGATCTTCTTGGTATTCTTTTAAGCAGCTTCAACAACCCTATTCATCTTGGGCATGTAAGGAGAATAGTTGTGATGTTCAATCTTGAAAATTTCACAAAGCTTTCTCATCATCTTGTTAATTAAATTCGAGCCATTGTCGGTAATAATCTTGCTTGGCACACCATACCAACCAATAATCTGATTCTTAATAAACTGGACTACAACCTGCTTGATCACATTTTCATAGGATGTGACTTACACCCACTTGGTAAGGTAGTCAATAGCCACTAAGATGAACCGATGTCCATTCAAAGCTTTAGGCTCAATCATTACATTCATGTCAATAACCCATGTTGTGAAAGGCCATGGAGAGGAGATAACATTGAGAAGAGTTGGAGGCACATAAATCTTGTCAGCATAAATCTGACACTTATGGCACTTCTTCGCAAATTTGTAGCAGTCAGATTCCATTGTCAACCAATAGTAACCTGCTATAAGCGTCTTTTTAGCCATTAAATGTTCATTGGCATGGGTACCAAAGTAACCTTAATTAAATTCATACATTAACATGTTTGCTTCGTGTCTATCCACGCATCTGAGCAAGACCATGTCATAATTCCTTTTGTATAAAACATATTCATAGAGGAAGAACCTGTCGGCCAATCTTCTCAATGTCTTCTTATCTTTATTGGATGCCCTAAGTGGGTACTCTTGGGTTTGAAGGAAATTTTTGGTATCATAATACCAAGGCTTTCCATCTGACATCTCTTCTACTGCAAACACATGAGCAGCTCTATCAAGACATCTGATTATGATTTGAGGCACTTCATTTGGAAAATTCACTTTGTACATGGAAGAAAAAATGGCCAAAGTATCTGCCATCTAATTCTCATCTCGAGGAATATGATAAAATTCAACTTTATTAAAGAAAATTAACAACCTCATTGCATAATCCTTGTAGGGAATCAAGCCAGGATGACGAGTCTCCCATTCTCCTTTAATCTGATTAATTACAAAAGTTGAGTCTTAGTACACATCAAGAATATTGATTCTGAGATCAATCTCTTCTTCGAGACCCATGATATAAGCTGCGTACTCTGCCATATTGTTCGTGCAATCAAACATCAACCCCATAGTGAAAGGGATGTGGGAACCATGATGAGTAATAATGATTGCATCAATTCCTTTACCATAAGCGTTAACAACTCCATCAAATACTAAACCCCAACAAGATCTAGGTTCTGGTCTTTCTTCAGGCAAAGGTTCATCACAATCTTTGGCTTTCAGATACATCATATCTTCATCAGGGAAGTCAAACCTAATGGACTAGTAATCTTCAATTAGTTGGTGAGCAAGGTGCTACTTTTAACAGATTTCTGAATACAATATTCAATATCATATTCAGACAATAACATATGCCAATGGGCAATTCTTCCAGCAAGAGCATGCTTTTCAAAGATGTACTTAATTGGATCTATTTTGGATATCAACCAAGTAGTATGATTCAACATATATTTCTGCAGACGCTTAGCAGCCAAAGCCAAAGCCAAAGCACAACAAGTATTTTCAAGCAATGAATAATGTGAATCGCAATCAGTGAACTTCTTGCTCAGATAATAAATGGCATATTCATTTATACCTGGTTCATCTTGCTGACCCAATATACAACCCATGGAATTATCTAGCACAATCAAATACATAATCAAAGGTCTTCCTTCAATAGGAGGGAGCAAGATAGGAGGATCAAGAAGATATTCTTTGATACTTCCAAAAGCCTTCTGGCAATCATCCGTCCACACACATCCCTGATCCTTCTTTAGAAGCTTAAAGACCGGCTCATAAGTAGCAGTCATATGAGAAATAAATCTAGAAATGCAATTCAGACGTCTGAGGAAACCCCTGACTTGTTTTTTTTGTTTTTGGTGCAGACATCTCTTGAATAACTCAGACTCTATCAGAATCAACTTAAATTCCTATATGGTTGACAATGAAGCCCAATAACTTTCCAAAACAGACACCAAATGTGCATTTGCTTACATTCAAGAGGAGACAGTACTTCCTCAAACACTGAAATAACTTCAACAAATCTTCTATATGACCTTCTTTAGTACGAGATTTGGTAATTATGTCACCAACATAGAACTCAATTTACTTATGCATAAAGTCATGGAATATGGTTGTCATAGCCCCTGGTATGTTGCACCAGCATTCTTCAACCCGAAGGGCATCACTCTGTAACAGAATGTTCCCCAGGGTTTGATAAACGTCGTTTTTTCCATGTCCTCGGATGCCATCTTAATTTGATTATATTAGGAAAATCCATCCATAAATGATAAGACATTGAACTTTTATGTATTATCTACCAACATATTAATATGTGGCAGAGAAAAATCATATTTTGGACTATCTTTGTTCAAATCTCTATAATCAACACACATGAAGACTTTTCCATCTTTCTTTGGAATAGGAACAATAATGGCGATCCATTGAGGATAAACTAATGTCACAAGAAAACTGACATCAATCTGCTTCAGGACTTCCTCTTTGATTTTAATTTCCATATCGGGGTGAGTACTTCTTAACTTCTTCTTGATAGGTGGCCATTCTGGCTTCATCGGCAAACGATGTTCCACAATATCTTTATACAAACCAGACATGTGTTGATAGGATCTAGCAAAGATATCTACATACTCTTTCAACAAATCAGTCAACCGGCTCTTTACATATGGATAAAGTAGTGCCCCACTCTTGATCTCTTTCTTATCTCTCCAGAACCTAAGTTAATCATCTCCACCGACTCTTGGTATGGTTGAATGGTCTTCTCCTTATGCTCAAGCAACCGAGTGACCTCTTCTAGGATTTCAATTAACTCTTCTTCTCCAGCTTTGAAATTCAAGTATGATAGAACTCATATTTCCTATGACATGTTGGCATATATGACCCGACATATACAAACAGGCAAGGTATAAATAATGAAAAACAATACTGAAAAGCATAAACAATACACCATAATTGTTAGCCTAGTTTACAGCACCTCTCATACTCTGGGGGCATTACCAAGCCAGGGATAAATCCACTATGATAGTATCAATTCATAGACCCTACAACAAGCCTCCATTTTACAGCCTAATCACTTAATCACTACCCTTCCTAAATTTTTATCTAAGACTAACCTAGATATGAGGCCCTCCTCAATCTCTCTTCCATCACAGACAACGATTAGATCAACACAATTCTAAACAAACAAAAAGACACACTTCCATGATAATCTCTAGCCAAGACTCTTGACTAAGACCACAACTTGGAGTTGCTTCAAAGCTTCCTCCATGAAAAATACTCAACTAATTACTTCACAGCTTCTGAGTGAGAACATAGTGACCACTCACAACCCGAGTGGTTCACACATACCAACTCTCCTAGAGAGTGGCTGACAGATTCAGCCCTAATGATTACATCTTCACAATTCTCGAATGGTACTAATCCTAGGTTACAAATCTTCTATTTATAACCTATACCCAACTGGATTTGGGCCTTTAAAATACAGTATATCAGCTATAACAACCAGCAGTAACTTCTGCTACAAACAAGGTCTTCAATCAAATCTTCCTAAATTATCTCCAAATTTAGAAACTGTATATTCTTCAATATTATAATTTTATTCTTCTTGACCTTTAAATCAACGCCACATAATATTGCATAGTATTCCCAAAATATTTTGCATCAGTTAAATCATAACAGAATCTAATTGTCCACTTCAGCTCAGGCGCGATGTCGTATGCTCCTTCATAGGACATCTTATCTGACATGTTGTTCCAGATGTTGAAACACTTCAACTCAACATGTTATAACATAAGATAAGAATTCTTGCTCAACTTGTTCTTGTTAGCAAGATAATACATCATATCTAACATATTGCTGCTATATTTATTTTACTAAAATTAATGTCAATCCTTAAAACTAAGGAACTTACAATCTCCCCCTTTAGCAAATTTTGGCTAAAACAAATACATTAGAAATTACAACTCAATATTTTAGCAATAAACAAAAACATCCACTAACAGTAGTCCTCAGAAACTGATGATCACAACAGCACAACAACATGGAGTTGGTCTTCAGTAAAGATGTTGGGACATATTTGTTTGTCATCTTCTTTCAAGCATTTTGAATGAGCTCCATTGCAGTACCAAACCCATCACCAAAGAACAACACCTTCAAGAAAAGGAGTAGCTAGTCTTAAAGTATGTTGGTGTACACGAGGAAGAAGATAAAACAACACTCCCCTCAAACCATGATGAATATTTAAAAGACCAATGGTGGCATAAGAAATCTTTCTTATTTGATGATCAGTGGCCACCAGTAGACCTAGACAAATCAACTATCATCCATGGTAACTCAAAACTCATGTCATGTCTGTTTTCATGACTTAGAACACAAGCCACAAATATATTCACAAGACACATGATAGAGTTTCTTATCTTGCATCTTTGAAAGATACTTTTGAGAACATATTTCAAAAATGTCCATCTGAGTAAACCCTTTCTCCCCCTTTTTGGCCAAAAATTGACAAAGAAGGCCTTCACAAAACCAGACCCAAGCACAGTTCACCCAACAAATTCTCACATTGTGAAAGAGGGAAGGAGAATCCTCTATAAATAACTAGTCATTTACTTGGGAAATAACGATCCTTGAATGTAGCAATAATCTTGGTAAATAGGAAACATTATTTGAGGAGAAACTTCCACCAAAATCAATGTGCACCATCCAAAAACAACTTTGAATGTCTTATCTGCTCCGAACTATTTCATTTGAGTGAAACAAGTCCCAATAAATGCACATCCTAAATCAAACATGCTTACTTACACGATTTTTATCAAATTGTCCACCAAAACACCTTTGTTGATCATGCAGGAAGCCATGTCCTGAATAATGTCCTGACATCCAATAAAACATTGTCCTCTTCTGCTTGCACATTGACCAACACATCTTCAATCACACTGTCTTCTACTGGAATCTAAGTGTTCTCCTTTCACTTAGACTTAGTGATACACACCAAGACATCAGAATATCACATTTGTGACATCTCTCAAAAAAACTGCAGAGAAAAATAAATTCCCCCAGACTAAACCATTAATCACTCGAAAGATATGTAAAATTTTGATTGATCATCCAACTTCACATGACTAGAACTCACCATGCCTTGTCAAGATCTCCAATAACTTCATAATATCATAACATGTTATTTGACATCATACCCTTATAAGAGGCATAAGATCTCCACAGCTTGAGAAACACACAAATAATATTTGTACCATTGCAGCAAAAATCCACAGACACATACATGAATCCCCCTGTCATGAATAACCAACACTCCAGCTAAAGATGAAAACTTGAGCACTAGAGGAAACCATATGAAAGACTCCATGCTTTCATGTTGAAGGATAAACCTTCACGCATATGTTGAACCCCGACTCCCTCAGAAGAGTCATACCAGAGTAAGATACTCTCACTCCTTGAGAATACATTCAATTACTCTGACTTCATCACAACACAAGGTCACATATGATTACCGTTCTTTCATAACCACACTCTGTATCATGACCTTTTGAGTAGGCAAAATGTCATGCATACTAGGTGTGAAGTCACTCGCAAACTAAAAAAAAAATCTTAGTTTGCTTAAAATCTTTACTAAGATCCAGATTATCAACACTCATATGGAGTGACTTGTAGCAGAAGAAAAACATCTCCTCAAAACATTCTGCTCAAACCTTAATATCTGTCAGCAATCTTTTGCCCTTACATCCAATAGTAGTTGCTGATACTAGTGGGATCTTCAACAAAGAAGTCGTTCATTCACCACACATACTAATGTAGACTGGATTAGACTCTCCACATTCTAATCCGCATAGTCAAAAATGCTACTTCTGATAATAATGCTTGAGCATCCAACTTCACATGCACAACCCCAAGCATTAAAAATAAAACAACCATCAACAATCATGATGTTCAAACATCATGTGGGACATCAGCTCCATAACATAGAACTTAATTAAGCTGGGTATTAATCTATCCTTCAAAGGACTCATTATGCATATAAATCCTTTAAGAAGCTCCAAATAGAACACACATTCGGTGTAACTTACTCAAGTTTTTTCAAAACACCTGAATACCATGGATAGAAATAAACTCTCACATATTCTCTGAACCACAATGTTCAGAATGCAGAATTGCATAACTTCTCAGACAAATACTTAGTCTTTCGTCAAAGTATTTACCATAAGTATCATGCACAACCTCTTCAGAGGACAGACAAATAATCAGCTCTTGTCAAAGTATTTATCATAAGTCAGATAAGATTACCTTCTCACACAAGGTATGACATTTGGTTTGGCATCCTTCTTCTGCATACGTCTGGATCCAGCTGACATGCATTATCACAGTTCCAAATTAGGTTAGTAGCTTGACCTTAAAACTCCACTTTGGACAAAAACAACTTCCTTGACTGAAGGAATAAAACTCACTATGAGACGATGTTCCAACATTAGATCTGGCATCAGTCTCAAACACATGGATTTCACTATCAATTATGGTCTGGAGACACCATAGTAATCCATAACTCTTGCAAGGGATACAAGAGGATCATCCATCAGTAGTTGATCAACCTTCAAACTCATACCAATACATGAAGAGCATGCACACCTCAAGAATATTTCTTCTTATAATCATATTGTTTAGACCTCCTGTCTGACTTTGAGGTGATAGAAGCCAATCTTCTGTACCTAAAGAAGAGATTACCTCTAACAGGTATCTGGAGAAGACTTCAACAATAATGACATTTACTTGTCATCACAAACAGACTGTTCAGAATAAGTCTGCTTCTTCATCACACAAGGATTCCCTTCAGTCCTTGCAAAAACATATGTTCGATCATGTGAGAACACCACATAATTAAACTCTAGCAGAGAGAGGAATTTCCTATAGATACAAGGTGTAACGCGGTGGGAGAACTGACTTGGTCATTTGCGTTTGATCGTAAATTTTGCGGTTAGTAAGAGTCGCCACCGACTTTTCTTTTATCCAAAAGGAAAGACTGAAAAAAAAATGAAAGACCTTTGAGATGTTTTCTTGAGTTCGGGGGGTAGATTATAAAAAGGGAAGGTATTAGCACCCTTTTTATCTGTGGTTTTCCATGGGCTCTTAGTTACTTGCTAGATCACTTGCTTTTGTTTGAAAATATGCTTTTTCTGGTTTTTGAAAGTATTTTGAAAAGGTGCCATTGTTTAGGCAAACTTTGTAATGATTCTCGTTCATAAGAACGTATACAAAGTGTTGATCTTTTGAAAATGTTTTCAAGTTTGATATATATTTTTGAAAGTGTTGGTGTTTGTTTTTGAAAATAGAAAGGATGTTTTTGGTTTGAAATTGAGCAAGCAACTAGGAGTAATCTACCTACTCAAAAGTATTTCATGTTTATTTCCTCTTTCCTTTGACATTGTCATCTTACCATTGATTTAGTAAGTAACCCTATCTTTGGATCTAAAAGGGACGGGAAAGGGTCATCATATAGCCATGATTAACAATGTTGTAAGATATGTTAGCATTTTTCTTAGGGACTAAGATCATTTTGAAAGGTAACATGGATAGCGTCATCGAGGGACTATGATCTTGTATTTTGTTTGTTTTTGCTAAGATACCTCACATGCATAATATGGCCATCTTTTATAAGGCAACAAAGTGGGTTTACCCTAAGGGTGTATGTGTGCAAGTGTATTAGTTTACATGCTTGATTTTCCTTGATTAGGGTTTGCTATTTTGTTGATTTTAATCTTTCCATACAAACCCTAATTACTAGCATTTGTATATAAAATATTAAATTGCGGAAAATAAAAATACTAAGCTATTACATCATTTAGAGGAGGGGGAGTACAAATTTACAAATGGGGAATTGCAAGAAATTAAATCTAAATAATTATTACAACCATATTGAATTTGAATAAATATACAAAATAAAGATAAAAATGAAAGAATATAAAATGTAAAAAGAAATGTGATTTTTGTTTGGTTTTCATAAAAAAGGTTTTTGACTTAATTAATTAAAACAAAATAATTAACTAAATATAATAAAATTAAGATTAAGTTAGTAAAATAAATTAATTTAAAGAAAACAAGTTTTTTTAGGGTTTTTTTGTGAATTTAACAAAAATAATTAAATAAAAGTCATAAATTCTAAATTGATTTTAATTTACAAGAAAATAATATAATAATGTGATACGGTGGCAGAACCGACTGTTATACTGGTTTGTGTTTTGTATTCGCAAATGTCGCGGTAAGCAAGAGTCGCCACTGACTTTTATTTCATCCAACAAAGGAAAAGGAAAAAGAACAGAAAAAACCTTTTTTCGAGATATTTCTGAGTACGGGGGGTAGATTATAGAAAGGGAAGGTGTTAGAACCCTTTCTATCCATGGTTTCCCACGGGCTCTTAGGTACTTGCTAATTTTGAAATTGCTTTTGTGTGTGTTTTGAAAAAGTTTTATTTTCTTCGTGATAACCCTTGTATTGGTCCTTAAGGGTGTGACGAAGTTATTTTGAAAACTATTTTTGAAAAGTGTTTGTGTGAAAAGTTTTTGTTTTAAGCAAGTACTTAGGAGTTTTCCACCTACTCGAAAAAAGGTATGTTCATTGTTATTTCCTTTAGACAGTACGATCCTACTATTAAGGAGTAGGTAGCTCCATCGTTGGAATTTTAAAGGGACGTGCGAAGGGACGAAATGGTCTCTGAAGGCAACAAGTAAAGATACCTTAGCATTTCAAAGGGACTATCGCCATAAGATCAATTCGTAGGCAACTCGAGGGACTAGTAGGGACTATGATCTTTATGACGACTTTGAATCGCGGGTCATTGCTAAGGTATCCCCATGTTCGAGGGACACAACCATTATTTCCGAGGCAACCAAGCGGGGCAAACTCTAGGAGTGAGCATGTGCAAGTGTTTGATTTCAGTTATTTAATCATTGCACAATTAAGGTGATCTACTATTTTAATTTTATTTGTATTTTTGCATGCATGCCTATTATCCATATATCTAGACAGTTCATAGTTGCAGAAATTAAAAGCGGAAAAGTAAATTTACGCTATTACAAGGATTCGGGGAGGGGGTTACATGACCAAACTTGGGGAATTGAAACAGTAAATAATATGCGGTAAATAAAATCCTAGTTATTACAACCTCAAAGCAAATACAATAATTGGAATTAAAACACACAAAATATTACGCACGAGAATTAAATACGGGAATCAAAGTTTAAATTCAAAGGGAATCACAGAAAATATTTTTGTTATTTTTTGATTGAGAAAATAATTAAATTGCAAATTAACCCTAATTTTCTAGTTGATTTTAATTATGAAAATAAGAATTTAAATTTCCCTAATTAAATTAATCTAATTAATTTAATGAAATAAAATATTTTATGAAAAAAATCTGATTTTTATGTCTTTATGATTTATTGATTTAATAAAAAAATGATTTTGTTTTTGTAAAAATAATTAAACAAACAATTAAAATAAATAAAAAAAATTAAAAATAAAAATTAAATTGGGCCTGCTGAAGTAGCAATCTGGGAGGTGCATTGTTTGAAATTTCCAGGCCCAGCATAGCTGGCCCAAAGCTTACTTTTTCTCTAGTGAGACGCTGGCCAAGAAGGTCCACCATGCGCCTGAATGCTTGAGGCATTAGATCTGGGATAAAGATGATCCAATGATGAGGAATTGGGAGCCTATGGTGAGCGTGCTTATGATAGTAACATAGAATCTGCAAGCAATTATTAGGAAAAATAATAGAAGCACACGCCTGGGATCGAACCCAGGATGTTTGCTTCATAGGCACACTCCTCAACTGTCTGCGCTAGCTGGAACATTTGTACATATAATAAAACGAATAACATATAATGGAAAAAAGTGCCTTGCCCAGAAACACGCGCCAATTTCAAATGGGCCAATGGTGTGCTGTCACCTCTTGTCTTCTTCCCCATAACTGTTGTTTTTCATATCAGCTTTTACCTACGGACAAAACCGTCACTAAAGGCTATAGTCACAGTTTTTGTCCGTAGCTACATCCCTGCAAGATTCAAAAAAATAATACAAGAAAGATAAATCAAAACCAAAGGCATAGATCAGTTGCAAATCACGCCCTGAGTTCATTGGTACCCATAATTTGGTCTAATTTCGCCTCTACAGAGAGTCCCTAATTTGGGACCTTAAAACCCTAATAATGGCGTCGTGCCATTCCTGCCCTTGAACTCAAATTAAACCATCCAGAAACAATGCAAATATGATAACAAGCATGGATATGTGATCAAAATAAGTTTATAATGGGTAAATCAAAAGATTCGAGTTTGAGAAAAATATGCAAACCGTGGTACTATAGGGGCACAATTCTTGATGTTTTTGGCCTTGAGGATGATTGGGATAGCTTCAGAACACGTCCAGGAACAGATTGTTGGCTTTGAAACGACTTGGATTGGTGTATGGAAGAGAATCCGGTCTGCACTTTTTCTTCCAAAATTTTCAACTTCTTCCTTTATTTTCACGACCCCAAACCATCTTTTTGTGCCTTGAGAATGTTATGTCCTTATACTGGAATGCATTAGGTCAATAAAAACTAATCATATCTTTGCAAATTATGGAGATTTAATTTCATTCTTTGTCTTGTATGATTTGTTTCCAAAATAGACCAAATTAAGATCTTTTCCAATCAATTAGCTCTTTCATGAATTTTTTGATTTTCTAGCTTTTCATGGACTCATAATATGCTCATAAAATCAAATCTTTGATTTTATTTGATTATTCTACTACTTAAATTGATTTATTTTGATTTAAATGGATAAAAAATCAAAATAAATAATAAAAATAATAAAATAATAGTTGGATAAGCTCAAGGGTCGTGGGCCATCTTAGGAACAAGTTTCAAACAAGAAAATATGGGCCCATTTGGAAAAAAAGTCATTTTGATCATTGTTGACTTCATGCACATTTCCAAAAATTGGTCAACTTTGACAAAACATATCTCCCTCAATTTTAACCCTAAGAGGGTGTTATTGGACTTTTTATAAATCTTAGGATGTCCTCTAAACAACCCTTTTGGTTTCATCTCAATCGGATCTTCCATGTTCATGTAAGAAGCTTTGACCCAATAGGTGTTTTTGTTGACTTTTTGAGATGACCTATAATGTCTGAATTTATATCTTTTCATGAGTGAATTTCTTGAACTTGAGGGATGAAGATGAGTTGTAGGGATTTGAATCCTCTTCAAAATGAGAATTGGATGGGAAATGTTTGATAAATTATGAGAAAGTTATGCTTAGTCAAAGTTTGGTTGACTTTTTCCTAAGAAACCCAAATTTAGCAACTTTTGAGTTTTGATGAATTCGGAACCTTCCTTGGGGAATCATGATGAACCCCTTATCAAATGATGGATATCACTTCAAAATGTTGATGTTGACCAAAAATCTTTGAGTTTGACTGTATGTGGGCCCCAATTGACTTTTGACCTGATACAGTTGATTTTCAAGCATCTGAGCAGTGGAAACCGTAGTTGGAGGTTCATTGCTTTAAGAGAGAGTTTGTCTGGTCAACTCTTGGGCATCCTTGAGCAAATTGAGGATCTCAATGAAAATATTTTGAGTAAAATGGGAGGGCAAATTTTGGGGTACAACAAATAATAATTTAAAATTTATTATCTAAGCATTTAAAAAAAGTAAATTAAATTATGTAAAGGAAATGTTTTTGTTCTTTTGTTTTTGTGAAGAAAAATAAACTAAATAAATATAAATATTTTTTTGGATTTTTTATCAGTGAAAATAATAATTAATATTAATAATAATATTACTAATAAAGAAAATTTAAAATGAAAGTAAAATAAAAAAATAAAGAAAATAAAATAACAAAGAGAAATAAATTGGCCAGGGGTGTAAACAACAAGGCAGGGGGTCAGAAATAGAAAAAAAAGGCCCAATCATTTGGAGGCCCAGGTGCTGCAAGGATAAAAAAATGTAAAGAAAATGTGAAAAAAAGCAAAAGGCAGCGCGCTGAGGTTCGAACCCATGACCTCTTGATTACCAGCGCACTGCCTTACCACTGGGGTGGCTATACATCCGTTAATATAACTGAAATGATAAATATATAATACAAAACAAGTCCTGAATACACTTCATCTTCAACCTCCAGCCAGACCACCTGTAACTTCACAATTTCTCAACAAAAATGGAAAATGCAAACATGAAAGTTGCTCCATTTTTCCATACGAATCCAACCATATAAATATTATAAGCTATAAATCAAAGATGAATGAGAATTTTTGAAAGTACCAAATTCTGACCTAATAATTTTCAGAGGTTCAATCTTAAAATCATCCTAGCTCAATCATTATAAATAAAATCTATGGACATGTACAGCTTCAGGGTAATGATGTCTACATTTTATCTTCACAATTGCAAGCCTAGCAATGCCTAAGTAATTAGATAGAAGTTCAAGAAAAATACCTCAAAACTGGAAATCGTGAAATGCAAATGAGCTGGATTTAAGGTTCTGCAATGATCAGGTTAGCTTCCTCAAGTTCCCAGGAAGCTAATGCAATGGTCTGCTTGAGCAATGGATGGTTGAAATGGCTTGGAGAAATCAATATGCAGACTCTGTTTTTTGGTTATGGAGGTTATGATAAATGGTGTTACAGTTCTGGAATGAGGATGGGGATGAGTAGTATTTGATGTAAGGAAGCTTTAGGAACCAAAAGGCCAAGAAACGCACGAGGGAAATATGAGTTTGGTGTTCAAGGTCAGAAATTGTGCAACAATGTAGTTTTTGGGTAATTTATGATTTGAGAGAGTTTTGGTGGGTTTCAGAGTGCTTCAGCTCCTGTTCTAGCTCACAAATAGTGCCTCTATTTATAAGCAACAAGTTTGGAAGCTTGTTGTTGATCAGAATTCAAAATCACAAGTTAAGCATAACATGTGATTTTTGAGAAATCCAAGTTTTAAAGCGTTGTGTACTTGCTAAGATAGAGTGGTTATGCTTTAAACACACTTGCTTCTGACTTTATAGATGGAGTGTGATCAGGGGGAACAAGTTAGAGACTCAAGAATTGACTTTGTACATAAAGCTTGCTTTTCAAAAATGGAAGTGTTCACTTTGTGCCATTAATGGAAATGTGAATTGGATAAAGCTTAAACCACTTGGATTAAAGCTCAAAAGTTTGTGTAATCCATTAATGATGGATAGATACACAAGTTATAAAGCCTTCAAAGCAATATTATGCAGCCTAACATTGAAATTGCATTTTTGTTCATCATGAAAATGACCTATAATTTTAGTTTGAAATCCTAACTTCCTCTCTTCGATTCTCCTTGCTCAAGAATGATCTCAAGGAGTTCTTGGACATTTTATAAAGCTTGTAATGTGATCTACAACCTCTATTGAATCAATTTTGAAAATTCCCTTGGGAACTATATGAAAAATTTCCATGAAGTTAGGTCAAAATCCTGCCTAAACTAGGGAAATTTTTTCACTAAGTGTTTAGTTTCATGACCATGACATCATGGATAAATAACTTGAGATCCAAGCATTTCTAGGAGAATTTGTGTAAATAAATGTTGTAGATCTCATGGAGATCTACAACTTTCATTTTGAATGTTTCTTTTGAATCATCTTGCATCATGGTGAAAAATTGGCTCAAAGTTGTGAAAAAATAGGAAGTTTTCAACACTTAGAAAAATTTATAAGTTTGAAAACTTTGACTGTTTAAAATGAAATCTTGACTTTTTGATTTCTTGATGAACAAGTTTCATATTTTGACATGTTTTGATGAATTGTGATCTTTGACACTTGACTTTGACCAAAAAGTCAAAGTTTGACTTTTCAGTGTATAGTTGACTTTTGATCCGTTGACTGAAAATCAACTATCAATCCAATTGATCTTGAGCAATGTTTTGAGTCATGCCATTAGGTAAAAATGATGCAATTGAAATCTTGAGATCATGCCTCAAACCAATTAACCATTTGCTAGGTCAAAATCAGAAATTGCCCTTTCTCAGTCAAAACCCTAATTTTAACCATTATGCCCTTTTGATGATCTGATCAAATTTCTTGAGGAATTGTGGTCCAAACTTGATAAAATGATACATATGAGTTTATAATGTTGATATGGATAAAAAATTATGAAGTTTGACTGTAAATTGGCCACAATTGACTTTTTCCCCAATACAACTGATTTTTAGGTCAACTGGTCAATTGACTGAGCAAAAATGTGATCCAAGGCTTGAAACTTGACATGAGTAATATTGGGGGTACATGATGATCCATGAAAGTCATATGAGGCATTAAAAGTTCAATTATCCTTGTGCAATCTCAAACCCTATTTTCAGTCATCAGTGCTTAAGGAGGTGTCTTGAGCTGATCAAACCTTGTGCAGTCTTGAATCAAAGGAGATCTTGTGAGAAAATATTTGATAAATGAGAGGGAAAATTTTGGGGTACAATAGCTTCCCCTGTTCAATCTTCTTAAACTTGAAGAATTAGATTGGCGGATCCGCCATTTATGACTTGAAGGTGGAAGATGATTGGACACTAGAGTGCCCAGAAATTTGCACTCGAAGATAAAATGAGAATTGGCTTATAGATGCCATTTGGAGGAATGATGGGGATTTTCCAAAGATGGGTTTGTAGATGCCATCCAAAGGTGACTATTAACAGAGAATGTATTAAGTCTGATCTTTATTTCAATTGGAAAAGAATCAAATTAAATCTTTGGAGTGACTTATCTAAACTAGAAGAAGTCTTGTATGTTGTTTGATTGGGAATAATCAGAATAAATCTTTATGCGATTTATCTGAACCAGAGAAAGTGCCTGTGGGAAAGAATCAGAATAAATCGTTGAGAGATTTATCTGTACCCGAAATGTTCCTTTGGAAAGTATCACGATAAACCGTTGAGGGATTTAAGCTGAACCAAAGGAGATCTTGAATATTCTTTAACTGGAAAGAATCAGAGTAAATCTTTGTGTGATTTATCTGAACCAGAGAAAATGACTGTGGGAAAGAATCAGAATAAATTGTTGAGAGATTTATCTGAACCCGAAATATTGCTTTGGAAAGTATTAGGATAAACCATTTAGGGATTTAAACTGAACCGAAAGAGATCTTGAATATTCTTTAACTGGAAAGAATCAGAGTAAATCTTTGTGTGATTTATCTGAACCAGAGAAAGCGTTTTCGGGAAAGAATCATAATAAACCGTTGAGAGATTTATCTGAACCCGAAGTGTTTCTTTTGGAAAGTATCAGGATAAACCGTTGAGGGGTTTAAACTGAACCAAAAGAGATCTTGAATGTTCTTTAACTGGAAAGAGTCAAAGTAAATCTTTGTGTGATTTATCTGAACCAGAGAAAATGCCTGTGGGAAAGAATCAGAATAAATCCTTGAGAGATTTATCTGAATCCTAAATATTCCTTTGGAAAGTATCAGGATAAACCGTTGGGGGATTTTAACTGAACCAAAAGAGATCTTGAATATTCTTTAATTGGAACGAATCAGAGTAAATCTTTGTGTGATTTATCTGAACTAGAGAAAATGCATGTGGGAAAGAATCAGAATAAATTGTTGAGAGATTTATCTGAACCCGAAATATTCCTTTGGAAAGTATCAGGATAAACCGTTGAGGGATTTAAACTGAACAAAAAGAGATCTTGAATATTCTTTAACTGGAAAGAATCAGAGTAAGCGTTTTCGGGAAAGAATCAGATTAAACTGTTGAGATATTTATCTGAACTCGAAGTGTTTCTTTTGGAAAGTATCAGGATAAACCATTGAGGGATTTAAACTGAAAAAAAAAGATATCTGGAATGTTCTTTAACTGGAAAGAATCAGTGTAAATCTTTGTGTGATTTATCTGAACCAAAGAAAGAGTCTGCATGAAAGAATCAGAATAAACCGTTGAGATATTTATCTGAACCCGAAGTGTTTCTTTTGGAAAGTATCAGGATAAACTGTTGAGGTGTTTAAACTGAACCAAAAGAGATCTTGAATATTATTTAACTGGAAAGAATCAGAGTAAATCTATGTGTGATTTATCTGAACCAGAGAAAGCGTCTGAGGGAAAGAATCAGGATAAATCATTGAGAGATTTATCTGAACCAACAGGGATCTGGAGAAGAATAAGAGCAAATCATTGAGAGATTTATCTGAACCAGAGAAGACAATTGCGGGAAAAGAATCAGAATGAATTGTTGAGATATTTAAATTGAACCGTCAGGAGTCTCTAAGAAACATTTGTTGTGTAGATGGTTGACCAATCCTTTCTTGGGAATTGATCTGTAATTGACTTGTTGAAAATTTGATGATAATTTTATGTTGATTGATCTTTCCTGAAAAATATGAAAGGTTAGTTGTATGCAATGTCATGATGTATGAAATGCATGGTGTAATGATGTTATCAAAATAAATGAGCTTGTGTCGTATGTATCTGTGTTGTCAATGTTATGACGTAAGGATGCAATGTATGGACACATTAATTGTTATGCTGCAGTATGGATGGAGTCAGGGAAAATAAATCCCTTAGCATTGTTGAAAATGAGGAGTGCAAGTCTTCATGCTTTGAAGTTGAAGTGTTGATGAATTTCCATTTGTTAGAGAAATAAACCTTGTTATTGAAAGGAAACACCATGCATTGCTTTTAGACTTCGTGGAATCCTGTTGGGGAATCATGAGAAGCTAGGCGACCTTCATTGGGGAATCTTCAGAGTGGTAACCGAAAGTTTTGCTCTGTCAGATTTGAAAGAGATTGATATTATTAAGCTACATACTAGAGATACGTTAGCGATCCTGTAGTGGGATGTCCCATTTTCCGTTCTTGCTGGAAAAATCTCTACGAGGGATTTTATGGAATAGTCTAAAGATATTATCCTATTTCTTAAAGCCATTAGTGATTGTCTTTCTTAGTTTTTTGTTCATTTGTAAACAGTAGTCATGTTCAAATGCATATGTTCAAAAATAAATCATTGGACGTTTTTGCAAACAAAACACATAAATAAAGAAAAACAGATAGTTTTCCACTTTCAAAGGGATATCTTTGTATTAACTTGAATAAGTATTTTTGTACAAAGAGACGAACATTCTAGTAAGAGAATATCGTCGTAGAAAATGAAGATTTGATACAAAGAAAAGATAGCTATGTGCAATAATCCCATGGGGTTTCGATTCTGCTATAGCCTTCGTGTCTCTGAGCGTCTTGTCCACTTGTTGCCTTGTCCGAAGCTGATTGGATTGATCAAAACTGTTGAGTTTGTCAGTCGATGTTAGAGGTTGTCTGTAAGGTGATCCAACGGGACATAACCATACACTTTAATTCCATAATTTTTGCCTGGACCGCCCTTTCGAGTTTTCAGTCCACCGGGATACCTTTTTTTGCCCAAGTCGCCCTTTCGGGTTTTCAACTTGCCGGGTGTACAGATTTTTTTATTTTATCCCTAATTTTTTCCCGAACCTTTTTGGTTCGCCGGGATGCCCTTGTTTTTCCTAGGTGTGTCAACCTAGCGGGTCTCTTATGCGTAATATATTTTGACTATGTCCGTGTTTACAGGGTGTAAAAGGTCATCACCATCCATAGTGGTGAGGATCATTGCTCCACCAGAGAAAATTCTTTTGATCACAAATGGTCCCTCGTATGTAGGAGTCCACTTTCCCCTGGGATCACCTTGTGGTAATATGATACGCTTGATTACAAAGTCACCTACCTGATATACATGACGTCTGGCCTTTTTGTTAAAAGCTTTGATCATACGTTTTTGGTACATCTGGCCGTGGCAGACAGCCCTAAGCCTCTTCTCATCAATTAGGTTCAATTGGTCTAGCCGGGTTTGGATCCAATCATCTTCACTCAGCCCTGCATCTTTTATGATTCTCAGAGAAGGTATTTGTAATTCTATTGGTGGAACAACTTCCATGCCGTATACCAAGGAGAAGGGAGTTTCCCCTGTTGATGTGCGCGTCGTGGTATGGTAACCGTGGAGAGCGAATGGTAGCATCTCATGCCAGTCCTTATATGTAACTGTCATCTTTTGTATGATCTTTTTGACGTTTTTATTTGCGGCTTCGACAACGCCATTCATCTTTGGCCGGTAAGGAGATGAATTATGGTGCTGGATTTTAAATTACGCTCATAGTGTGGTGATCATAGTGTTGTTGAGATTTGTACCATTGTCTGTGATGATCCTCTCAGGGATACCGTACCGACATATGAGATTCTGTTTGATGAACCGGGCGACAACATTCTTGGTAACAGAATCGAAAGAAGCTGCCTCAACCCACTTTATGAAGTAGTCAATGGCCACCAAGATAAAGCAGTGTCCATTAGAGGTTGTGGGCTTGATTTCTCCAATCATATTGATGCCCCACATTGTGAATGGCCAGGGAGAACTCAGGATGTTTAGAGGAACTGGAGGTACATGCACTTTGTCAGCATAGATCTGACACTTGTGGCAGGTTCGAGAGTGCTGATAGCAATTTGCTTCCATGGTAGACCAGTAATATCCTTCCCGTAGGATCTTTTTAGCCATCGTATGCCCACTAGAATGGGTGCCAAAGGTGCCTTCATGTAAGGCTGCCATGATCTTTTCAGCCTCAACCTTGTCTATGCAACAAAGTAAAATAGAGTCGTGGTTGCGCTTGTAGAGAATGCCATTACTGGGGAAGAACTTAGCAGAGAATCTTCTCAAGAACTTCTTATCAATAACTGAAGCTCCTTCTGGATACTCTTGAGCCTCGAGATACCTCTTAACTTCGTGGAACCAAGGCTGGTCCACTACTTCTTCAGTATCAATCTCGTGACAGTAAGCTGGTTTGTCCATCTGTTCAACGGTGATCCGGGGAGCCTCGTTACCCCACTTGAGTTTAAACATGGATGAAATTGTGGCTAGCGCGTCCACTAGTTGATTTTACTCTCGTGGGAAATGCTCAAAGGTAATCTCCTCGAAATATGGGATTAATGTCAACACATGTTCTTTGTAGGGGATAAGGTTAGTGTGCTTCGTGTCCCACTCTCCTTTGATCTGACTGATGACCAAGGCTAAATCTCTGAATACACTTAAAGACCTAATTCCCAAATCTATGGCAGCTTTGAGACCAAAAATACACGCTTTGTATTCTGCCATATTATTAGTACAGTTGAAGCAAAGTATTGCAGTGAAGGGAGTATGACATCCTTCTGGGGATATGATTACAACACCTATGCCATTTCTGAGTGCATTAGAGGCTCCATCAAAAACCAAAGTCCATCGGTATCCTTGTTCAGGTCTGTCACATGGTCTGAAATCTTCAACAGTGTTTACCACCATGATGTCTTCATCTGGGAATTCGAATTTCATGGACTGATAGTCATCTACAGCTTGATGATCAAGACGATCTGCTAGTACACTTCCCTTTATTTCTTTTTGGGTAGTGTACTGAATGTCGTATTCTGTCAGGATCATCTGCCATCTTGCTATTCTCCCAAAGAGGGCAGGCTTCTCGAATATTTATTTAATTGGATCCGTCTTGGATATCAATAAGGTAGTATGGGTCAGCATATACTGTCTTAGTCGGCAAGCAGCCCATGCCAGAGCGCAATAAGTTTTCTTGAGCAGTGAATATGTTGTTTCATTCGGTAAACTTTTTTCTCAGGTAATAAATAGCATGCTCTTTTCGGCCAGACTCGTCATGCTTCCCCAGCACACACCCCATTGAATTTTCCAAAACAGTTAGATACATAATCAAATGTCTTCCCTCGACTGGAGACATCAAAATAGGAGGCTCTTAAAGGTACTCTTTGATCTTGTCGAAGGCAACTTGGCATTCATCATTCTATTTGACCACTTGATCTTTCTTTAGTAACTTGAAGATTGCTTCACAAGTAGCGGTTAAGTGAGAAATGAATCTAGCAATGTAATTTAACCTTCCTAAGAATCCTCTGAATTCCTTCTCGATGCGAGGAGCAGGCATTTCATATTTCTTTCACCTTGGCAGGGTCTACTTCGATACCTTTACCGCTGACAATGAATCCTAGGAGTTTACTGGACCTTACCCCAAATGTGCATTTGTTTGGGTTCAACCGTAGCTTGTATTTCGTTAGCCTTTCAAACAGTTTCTGCAAATGGTCAAGATGTTCGTCTTCAATTTTCAATCTGGCTATCATGTCGTCCACATATACCTCTATTTCTTGATGGATCATTTCGTGAAATAGAGCTACCATGACACGCTGATAAGTTGCCCCAGCGTTCTTCAACCCGAATGGCATAACCTTTTAACAGAAAGTGCCCCACTGGGTGACGAAGGTCATTTTCTCCATATCCTCAGGCGTCATTTTGATCTGGTTGTAGCCTGAGAAACCATCCATGAAGGAAAATACTTTATGTTGTGTGGTGTTTTCAACCAGAATATCGATATGGGGTAGCGGGAAGTCATCCTTGGGGCTTGCCCTATTCAAATCTCGGTAATCCACACACATGCATACTTTGCCGTCCTTTTTAGGAATTGGAACAACATTGGCGACCCATTGTGGATAGGAGGTGACGGCTAAGAATCCAGCGTTGAATTGTTTCATGACTTTAACCTTAATCTTCTCTGACATGTCTGGTCGCATGTGATGGACTTTCTATTTTACCGGAGGGCAGTCCTATTTTGTCGGTAGACGGTGGACCACGATATTAACATCAAGTCCTGGCATGTCTTTGTATGACCAGGCAAAGACCTCAACATAGTCATGTAGTAACTGAGTTAGTCTCTTCTTGACACTAAGTTCCAGATTGGAACCCACCTTGACTTCTTTCTTGTCCTCTTCGGTACCTAAGTTAACTGTATCCACTGGTTCTTCGTGGGGCTGTATGGTTCTCTCTTCTTGTTGTAGTAACCTGGCTAGTTCCCCTGGCACTTCACAATCTTCCTCACCTTCTTCTTCGGCTTGGTAGATTAGATTTTCAAAGTCACAATAGGCCATAGAAGAATTGTTACCCATAGGATCCTGAATGGATGTGGATATGCATTTTGAATGTGAGTGTGTGTAAGAGTATAACTATCTTTGAAAAACAAAAATGTAGAAAAAGAAAAACAAAGAGCGTAAAGTTTGTATGCAAAAACGTCCATGATTCATTGATGACATATGAAAATGAAGTAACAACCCTTACAAATGGACCATTGTGCCTCGGGTAAGACACAAGGTTTTAAAAGTCTGCAATGTTTAATTATTACAAGTCCGACAAAAATTTATAGACAATTACTGTTGGATAAAAGTAATTGGGATAAAATCTTTAGCTTCCCAGTTGCTGAGTACCCCATTGATGGTTGGGAAAATCCATTCTTCCAGGTCGTAGCTGTCATCATCATCCTCCACTGTGTTGACTCCATGGTTGCTGATCCTCAAAGATGGTCCCCCGGCACGAGCGCGACGGGCAACTTTCTGGGCTCCTGAAGTGAAACCTGAACCAAATTTGTCAGATTTGTAAGGGATATCTAGGAGTTGGACCCAAATAGTACACCCACCTTCTTCTACCACTTCCTTGGCATCTTTCAGAGAAGACATCTTTAGCAGAGGTCTTGTAATCTTCAGAACTTGGGAAATAGTCTTGGTAGCTGCCACTGTTTGTGGAACTTCCTCGAAATGCTGGAACAAAGTTTCAATGAATTCACCATCCAATTCCACGTATATGGAGGAGTTCAAGTGACTGTCCATATATTCCTCTTCTCCATGGACAGTAATGCTTTTCCCTTTGCTTGGGTATTTCAGCATCTGATGTAATGTAGAGGTGACGGCACCAGAATCATGAATCTATGGTCGGCCCAACAAACAGGAATAGGAGGGGGCGGATGTCCATCACGTAGAAAGTTAAATAAAAGGTTTGAGTTCCAACTTTTATGGGGATGTCCACCTCCCCATGCACCATTCTTTTTGAACCGTCGAGGGCCCTTACCACTATGTTGCTGGGTTTTAAGGTCAAACCTTCACAGTCGAGTCTATGCAGGGCTTTCTTAGGAAGCACACTCAAAGACGAGCCAATATCAACCAGGACATGGGCCAAAGTTGTGCCCCTACATTCGATAGAGACATGCAATGACTCGTTGTGTTTCCTTCCTCTAGGTGTAAGGTCAGCATCAGAAAAGCCTAAACCATTGTCAGTTGTTAAAATGGCCACACAGTCTTGGAACTGATCAGCAGAGGTTTCTTGAGGTACATGGGCGGTTTTGAGAAATTTCACCAATGCTTTTGCATGAGCCTCAGAGCACAACAATAAATCTAGCATAGAGATCTTTGACGGAGTCTACCATAGCTGTTCGACTATGTTGTAGTCACTTCTTTTTATAATTTTCAGAATTTCCTCCATCTCCTTCTTGGAGGCCTATGGGATAGATACTGATTGTTCCTTCATCCAGACAGGCTTAACCAAAATTCCTTTGCCCTGAGTCTTGATCGACTCGGTGGTAGGGGTGTCAGTAGGGGTAACCATAGGGATTATAGTAGTAGTAGTGTCAACAGGAACAAAAGCAGGGATGATCACAGGACCGGTAATAGTTTTCGGAGGAGAAATCTCTGGGGAGAATACTCTTCCACTTCGGGTTATCTTGCTCGTTCTCGCAATGTTGCTGATGTCGGGGTTAGCCTTCTCAAAAATCGAGTCTTCATCAGCCAACCAATCCTGCTTGACGCCGTGATAGTAAACGTCGCCCCCATAATTCCAGGGGACAATTTTATCTGATGAGTACGGGATTGGTCATGGCATAGTAATTATCAGTGGAGTCACTTTAGGAACTGGTGTAATCTTAACGGGTCTTTTGGTGGAGACCCTAGAAAGATTGGCGGAAATGGTTACTATTGAAACATCATTGTAAGAAATGGTTGGAACGAGAGTCTTTTCAAACAAAATATCTTTGTCATTCACTAGTCGCTGGACACCTGCTTTCAATAAATGACAACCAGTTGGTAGGGATAAATAGAGGTGGTAATTTTCGTCACAGCCTAGAAGAGGAGTAAAAAGTTCATCAACATCAGTAACAAACATTTCATCTTCAACAGCATTAACATCATGACCATGCTTGGGCATAGGAGCAGTGATAACATTTGGGATCTCAGGAGCATTAAATTCAATTTATTTTGCTTTGAGAAGGTCTTGTACCTTGTTTTTCAAAGCCCAATAGTTGTTGGTATCATGACCTGGGCTTTCTGAATGGTAAGCACATCGAGCATTAGGATGGTAGTGAGGAGAGGCTATGTTGTGATTCTTCGGGGGTTCCTTCAAAGCTACCGGATTAGATCTCAATAAATGTGGCAGGACTTAAGATAATATCATGTTTATCCGGGTAAATTGTCTTACTGGTCTTTTTGTTCTTGGCTGGTTGCTTATTTGTTGAGTAGGTGCAGGCTTAGGGATCATGACAGCCCCTACCATTGGACAACATTTAGTGCTTTCCTGATTCCTTTGAGCGTATACAACACCAACTTCTTTCTTCCCAATAAATGGTTTTCTCACAACACTGGAGGATATGTCTTTTTGGATCTTTCCACTCTTAATCCCAGCTTCTAGTCTTTCCCAGGTCAAGATTAATTCAGTGAAGCCTGCTGAGGAGCTTCCAATTAGATGATTGAAGAAAGGACCGGACAGGGTACCCAAAAACATGTCTACTAGCTCTCTTTCAGACAGGGGAGGCTGGACTCTTCCTGCTAAGTCCCTCCATTTTTGAGCGTAGTCTTTGAAACCTTCGCTTGAAACCATAGCCATACTCTGGAGTTGAGTACGGGTGGGAGCAAGGTCTGCGTTGTACAGATACTGTTTATAAAAAGCAGCGACAAGGTCTTCCCAATTATGGATATTTTCCCTTTCCAGTTGATAGAACCAATCTAGCTGAGTTCCCGATAGACTATCTTGAAAGAAGTGGACCCACAAATCTCTGTCGGTAGTGTGAGGCTGTATTTTCCTTACATAAGATCGGAGGTGCATCTTGGGACACGAAACCCCATTGTACTTAGCAAACACTGGTGCTTTGAATTTTGGTGGAATAACAATCCCAGACACCAAACCCAGCTCTTCAAAGTCCAACCCAAGCAATTTCTAAATTTCCATTGCACTTAGACATACTTCCAGATGTTTGTATTTGTCATCAGCCAGAGGATACTTCTCTTCAGATTAATCTTCTTCTTCCTCCTCAGATTCTGGAGGGGTAATCACTTCCTTGCCTTTCCCTTCTTGATTATCCTTTTCACCAGATAACGTTGTGAAGTCTAGGGTCCGTCTGGCTTGTCCTTGGAACCTTCTTCCCATATTTAAAACACCAGTTGACTTCTTTGCCTTCTTATTCTTCTTTTCTTTGATCATCAAAGTTTTCAAATCCTCTTGTCCTTTGGCTAGAGTCAATTACATTTGTTGAAACTGAGCATTCTGCGCCTGGAGATCTTTTATCGTCTGTTCCATGTCCATCTTACTGAAATAAACAGTAGAAAGATGAGGAGACCTGTTGTAAGATGTCTGCTTATGTTATGATAAATGAAGATGCATATTGTGATACGGTGGGAGAACTAACTTGAAGGTTTTGCGTTCGATCGCAAATGTTGCGGTTAGCAAGATTCGCCACCGACTTTTCTTTTATCCAAAAGGAAAGGTGGAAAAGCACAGGAAAGACCTTTGAGATTGTTTCTTGAGTTCGGGGGGTAGATTATGAAAAGGGAAGGTATTAGCACCATTTTCATCCATGGTTTTCCATGGGCTCTTAGTTACTTGCTAGATCACTTGATTTTTGTTTGAAATTATGCTTGATGTGGTTTTTGAAAGTATTTTGTAAAAGAGGCCATTTGTTTAGGCAATCTTTGTAATGATTCTCGTTCGTAAGAATGTATACAAAGATGTTTGATCTTTTGAAAATGTTTTCAATTTTGTAAGATGTTTGAAAGTGTATGTGTTTATTTTGAAAATAGCAAGGATGTTTGTTTTGAAATGGAGCAAGTAATTAGGAGCAATCTACCTACTCAAATGTCTTTCTTGTTCATTTTCTTTTCCTTTGACATTGTTTTCTTACCATTGATTTGGTAAGCAACCCTATCTTTGGATGTAAATGGGACGGGCGTGGGTCATCGTATAACCATGATTAGCAATGTTGCAAGGTATCTTAGCATTCTTTTTGAGGGACTAAGATCATTTGTAAGGCAACTTAGATAGCGTCATCGAGGGTCTATGATCTTGTATTTTTGCTTGTTTTTGGCTAAGATACCTTACATGCGTAATATGGTCATTTTGTATAAGGCAACCAAATGGAGTTTACCCTAGGGGTGCTTGGGTGCAAGTGTGTTGTTTTCATGCTTGTTTTTGTCTTGAATTAGGGTTTTCTATTTGATTGATTTTATTCTTTCCATACAAACCCTAATTACTAGCATTTGTATATAAAGCGATAAATTGCGGAAAGTAAAAATTACTACGCTATTACATCATTAGGGGAGGGGGTGTACAAATTACAAATGGGGATTGCAAAAATGTAAACCTAGTTAGCCTATTACAACCATATTAAATGGGTATCAATGTACAAGGAATTAAATGGATACAATGTGCAAAAGTGAATAAATATACAAAAATATAAAATGTGAAGTAAATGGATATATGTTTGATTTTTTTTAGAAAAAGGGATTTTGTCTTAATATAATTAATTAAATTAAAAATAATTAATAAAAGAAATAAACCCTAAATTTGTTTAAGAAAATATTTTTTAACAAAGCCCTAAATCTATTAGTTAAAATAAAAGAAAATAAGTTTATGAGAAAAGTGTTTTTTGATATTTTTATGTCTTGAAAATATTTAAGGTATTATAAAATATTTTTTTAGCCCTTTTTTTATATTAAAATAATATATTTAATGGGTGTAAAGAGAAAATAAATATTAACCTAGATTTAATTTAATTTACAAGACTAGTCCATAAAATAAATAATGTGTAGTTAAATAAAATAAAATTTTTTGTGAGAAAAAATAAATTAAACTAAGTTAAAATGAAAATCTATTCTTTTGTGATTTTTTAATATTAGGAAGAATATTTAAGAGAATAAAAAATGAAATGAATAAAAAAAATAAAAATAAAAATAAAAAAACCTGGGCCAGGGGTGCAAGTAGTCCACAGGGGGGTTAGCTAGTAAAAAAAACAACAAAAAGCCCAAAGGCCCAGGCACCCTGCAAAAAAAAAGTCAAAAAATGCAAAAACATATAAAAACACAAAAAGGGTACCACTGGGGCTCGAACCCAGGTCCCAAAGGTTAACAGGCGTGCACTTTAACACTGGGGTGACTATGCATCCGTTCATATAAACAAAACAATAAATATGTAAGGCAAATCAAGTCCCGATGACTTCATCTTCAACCTCCAGCCAGTGTACCTGCAACTTCTTCATTTCTCAACAAAAATGAAAGATGATAAAATGAAAGTTGTTGCATTCTTCCTCACGAATCTAACCATGTAAATAACTAAAGCTAAAAGTCAAAGATAAAAGAGAATTTATCTGGCCCTAATTTGAACCCTAAAAATTTCAGAAACTTCAACTCTAAAATTCTCTAAGCTCAGGCCATGTAAATGCAAACTATGGATATGTACAGCTTCGTGGCAATGAGGTCTACATTTTATCTTCACAAATGCAAGCCTAACAATGCATAAGTAATGAGATAGAAGTTCAAGAAAAATACCTTAAAACTGGAAATTGTGAAATGGATTTGAGCTTGTTTCAGGCATTGTTGATGATCAGGTTAGCTTCCTTGGACCTCTAGGAAGCTAATGCAATGTCTGGCTTGAGCTGAGATTGGATGAGGGGCTCTGGAGAAGTCAATTTGCAGACCCCTGTTTTTGAAAATGGAACTTGAAGATGGAGGTGTTACAGTTGAGCAAATAGACTTTGGATGGTTTGTATTTGATGTTTAGAAGATTTTGGAAGTGAAAGGCCAAAGAACGCACAAGGGGATTTGGAGTTTGGTATGTAAAGTAAGAATTTGCACAACAATGGTGTTTTGAGACAGTTTCTGGCTAGAGGGAGTTTGAGTGAGTTTTAGGGTCTTCAAGCTCGTGTCCTAGGTCACAAATAGTGCTTCTATTTATAAGCAACAAGTTTGGAGACTTGTTGTTGATCAGAATTTAAAATTACATGTTTATGCATAACATGTGATTTTTGAGAAAACAAGTTTCAATGCCTTGTGTACTTGCTAAGATAGAGTGGTTATGCTTTAAACACACTTACTTCTGACTTTGTAGATGAAGTTTGATCAGAGGGAACAAGTTAGAGGCTCAAGAATGGACTTTATGCATAAAGCTTGCTTTTCAAGAATGGTATTGTTAACTTTCTTCCCAAAATGGCGATGTGAATTGGATAAAGCTTAAATCACTTGGATTATAGATCAAAAGTTTGTGTAATCCATTAATTATAGAGTGAAAAACAAGTTTGAGGCCTGCAAAGCAAAGATTATGCAGCCTAACATTGATTTGGTTCATGTGTTCATCCAAAATGACTTGTAATTCAAGTGACAAAACACCAACTTCATCTCTTCGATTCTCCCTACTCAAGAATGATCTCAAGGAGTTCTTGGACATTTTTGAAAGCTTGCAATGTTCTCTAGAAACCATATTTGAATTGATTTTGAAGATTCCCCTTGGAACTATGTGAAAAATTGCCATGAAGTTAGGTAAAAAATCTGCCTAACTAGGGCAAAATTTCACTAAGTCTTTTTTAGTTCATGAGCATGTATTCATAAAATTATAACTTGAAATCCAAGTACTTATGGAAGAAGTTGTGTGAAGAAATTTTTTAGATTTAATGGATATCTACAACTTTAATGTTGGAAGTTTCCTTTGAATTATCTTGCATCATAATGAAAAAATTGCTCAAAGTTATGAAAAAATAAAAAAAATTTGACACTTAGAAAAATTTCTAAGTTTAGAAATTTTGACTTTTCAAAATAAAATCTTGATTTATTGATTTCTTGATGAATAAGTTTCCTATTTTGACATGTTTTTGATGAATTGTGATCTTTGGTGCTTAAATTTGACCAAAAAGTCAAAGTTTGACTTTCAGTATACATTTGACTTTTGATCAGTTGGCTGCAAAATTCATCTGTCAATCCAATGGATTTGCAATTTTTTGAATAATGTAATTAGGTCAAAATAATTCAATTGGACTCTTGAGATCATTTCTTAAACCAATTGACCATTTCTAGGTCAAAAATCATAAATTGCCCTTTCCCAGTCAAAACCCTAATTTTGACCATTTTGCCCTTTTGGAGATTTGATCAAATTTCTTGAGGAATTATGGTCCAAAATTGATCAAATGATACATATGAGTTTAAAATGTTGATTTGGACCAAAAATTATGAAGTTTGACTGTAAATTGGACATAGTTGACTTTTCCCCAATACAACTGATTTTTAGGTCAACTGCTCAATTGACTGATCAAAAGTGTGATCCAAGGCTTGAAACTTGACATGTGTAATCTTGGGGGTCCATAATGATCCATGAAAGTCATATTAAGCATTGAAAGTTCAAAAATACTTGTGCAAACTCAAACCCTAATTTTGGTCATCAGTGCTTGAGGAGGTGTCTTGAGCTGATCAACCCTAATGCAGTCTTGATCCAAAGGAGATCTTGTGAGAAGATTCTTGATAAGTGAAAGGGAAAATTTTGGGGTACAACAGCTTCCCCTGTCCAATCTTCTTAAGCCTGAAGATTTAGATGGGCATGTCTTTCCATTCGTGACTCGAAGGTGGAAGATGATTGGACACTAGAGTGCCCAGAAATTTGCACTCAGCGATATGGTGGTAGAGGGAATGGGCTTAAAGATGCAATTTGGAGAGGTGATAGAAAGTTGTAGGAGATGGGCTTAAAGATGCCATCTAAAAGTGATTGTTGAATCTGAAAGAAAATCTGAATGAGTATCAGAATGGTGCTGTGTCTGGAGCGTATCTGAACTGTATCTGAAAGTTGAATCTGAATGAGTATCAGAATAGCCTCTGTGCCTGGAGCGTATCTGAACTGTATCTAAGAACTTTGAACATTGTTGATGGTATCTGTTTGATTAATCTTATCCTGAAAAAGATAAAATGTTAGCTAATATGCAATGTTATGTTGTATGAAATGCATAGTATAATGCATTCGCGTTATCAATGTTTATGATATATGGATGCAATGTATGCGTATGTGAGCTAGTTTGCTGCATTGTTGTTGGATTGGGGAAAATAAATCCCTGATCGCTGCTGAGGATATGGAGTATAAGTCTTCATGTTGTGAAGTCTAAGTGTTGATGAATTTCTGCTTAGAGAAACAAACTCTGTTGTAAGGGAAATGTCGTGTACTGCTTGTAAACCCTGTTGTGAAATCCTGAGAAATTGAACGACTTCTACTGGGGATTGATAATTGGAAGCTTGTTCCACTGGGAATTAAATTGCAAATTGTGGGGGATTTATGGAAATAGCTTAGAGAGATTTCCCTACCTCTTAAAGCCATTAGTAATTGTCTTTTATTTTGTTTATTTGTAAACAATAATTATGTTCAAATGCATATGTTTAACAATGAATCATTGGACGTTTTTGTAAACAAAACACAGGTGTAAAGAAAAACAGATAGTTTTTGCACTTTCAAAGGGATATCTTTGTATTGACTTTGAGCAAGTATTTTTGTACAATGAGGAAAACATTCTAGTAAGAGAATGCCGTTGTAAAAATTGAAAATTTTAATTCAAAGAAAAGATAGCTATGTGCAATAATCTCATGGGGTTCGTATTCCGCTATAGCCTTTGTATCTCTGAGCATTTTGTTTATTTGTTACCTTGTCAGAAGATGATTGAATTGGTCGGAAATGTCGAGTTTGTAAGTTGTCCGTAAGGCGATCCAACGGGACATAGTCATACACTTTAATTCCCTAACTTTTTCCTAGACCGCCCTTTCGAGTTTTCAGTCCACTGGGATACCCTTGTTTGCCCAAGTCGCCCTTTCGGGTTTTCAACTTGCCGGGTGTACATATTTTTTTGTTTTATCCCTGATTTTTTCCCGAACCTCTTTTGGTTCACCGGGATGCCCTTGTTTTTCCTAGGTGTGTCAACCTAGTGGGTCTCTTATGCGTAGTATCTTTTGACTATGTCCGTGTTCACAGGATGCGGCAGGTCTTCGCTATCCATGGTGGTCAAGATCATTTCCCCACCATAGAAAATGTTTTTGATTACAAATGGTCCTTCGTATGTAGGAGTCCATTTGCCCTTGGGATCACCTTGTGGAAGTATGATGCGTTTGATCACCAGATCTCCAACTTGATACACTTGGCGTATGACCTTCTTGTTGAAAGCCTTGATCATCCATTTTTGATACATTTGACCATGGCAGACAATAATAAGTCTTTTCTCATCAATCAAATTCAATTGATCAAGTCGAGTCTGGATCCAATCGTCTTTGTTCATACCTGTATCCTTCATAATTCTTAGAGAGGGTATCTGAACCTCAATAGGCAAGAAGACTTCCATGCCGTATACCAAAGAATATGGTGTTGCCCCGGTCGATGTGTGAGCTGTGGTACGATACCTGTGGAGAGCGAATGGTAGCATCTCACGCCAGTCTTTGTATGTGACTGTCATTTTCTGTATGATCTTTTTAATGTTCTTATTTGCAGCTTCGACAACACCATTCATCTTCGACCTGTAAGGGGAAGAATTGTGATGCTGGATCTTGAATTGCTCGCACAAGGCAGCGATCATAGTGTTGTTGAGATTTGTACCATTGTCAGTGATGATCCTTTCTGGGACACCGTACCGGAAAATGAGATTTTGCTTGATGAAACGGGCTACAACATTCTTGGTAACGGAAGCGAAAGAAGCTGCCTCCACCCACTTTGTAAAATAGTCAATGGCCACTAGGATGAAGTGGTGTCCATTGGAGGTTGTTGGCTTGATTTCCCTAATCATATCAATCCCCCACATAGCAAAGGTCCAAGGAGCCATCAAGACATTCAGAGGAACCGAAGGTACGTGCACTTTGTCAGCATAGATCTGACACTTGTGGCAGGTTCGAGACTGTTGATAGCAGTCTGCTTCCATGGTAGACCAGTAATAGCCTTCCCGTAGGATTTTCTTTGCCATCGTATGCCCACTGGAATGGGTGCCAAAAGTTCCTTCATGTAATTTAGCCATGATCCTTTTAGCTTCAACCTTATCTACGCATCAAAGTAACATAGATTCATGGTTGCGTTTGTAAAGAATGCCATTACTAAGGAAGAATTTAGCAGAGAATCTCCTTAAGAACTTCTTATCATTGATTGAAGCTCCTTCTGGATATTCTTGAGCCTCGAGATACTTCTTGACTTCGTGAAGCCAAGGCTGGTCCACTACTTCTTCAATATTAATCTCGTGACAGTGCGATGGTTCCTCCATTTGTTCAATGGTGATCTAGGGAGCCTCATTATCCCAATTAAGTTTAAACATAGATGACATTGTGGCTAGAGCGTCTGCTAGCTGATTTTCTTCTCACGAGAAATGCTCGAAGGTAATCTTCTCAAAATGTGGTAGCAACGTCAAAACATGTTCTTTGTAAGGGATAATGTTATGGTGTTTGGTGTCCCATTCCCCTTTGATCTGACTGATAACCAAAGCTGAATCTCCGAATACATCTAAGGATTTGATCCCCAAGTCTATGGCAGCTCTGAGACCAAAGATGCATGCTTCGTATTCCGCCATGTTGTTTGTACAATTGAAGCAAAGTCTTACGGTAAATGGAGTATGACACCCTTCCAGAGATATGAGTACAACACCGATACCATTGCCAAGTGCATTGGATGCCCCATCAAAGAACAGGGTCCATCAGGATCCTTGTTCAGGTCCGTCATATGGCCTGAATTCTTCACAGTTATTTAACGTCATGATGTCTTCATCCGGAAATTTGAACTTCATGGATTTGTAGTCTTGGTGAGCAAGGTGATCAGCTAATATACTGCCCTTTATTTCTTTCTGGGTAGTATACTGTATGTCATATTCCGTCAGGATCTTCTGCCATCTTGCTATTCTCCTGGAGAGAGTAGGCTTCTCAAAGATGTATTTTATCAAATCCATTTTGGATATCAACAAAGTAGTATGAGTCAGCATATATTGTCTTAGCCGGCGAGCAGCCCATGCCAGAGCACAGCAAGTTTTCTCGAGCAATGAATATCTGGTTTCACAATTGGTAAACTTTTTGCTCAGGTAATAAATAGCATGCTCTTTTCGGCCAGACTCATCATGCTTCCCCAATACACACCCCATTGAGTTTTCTAAAACAATCAGATACATGATCAATGGTCTTCCCTTGACTGGTGGCATCAACACAGGATTCTCTTGCAAGTATTCTTTGATTTTGTCAAAAGCAACTTGGCACTCATCATTCCATCTGACTACTTGATCTTTCTTTAATAATTTAAAGATTGGTTCACAAGTAGCTATCAGGTGAGAGATGAATCTGGAAATGTAGTTCAAACGCCCCAAGAATCCGCTGACTTCCTTCTCAGTACGAGGAGCAGGCATCTCTTGTATTTCTTTAACTTTGGAAGGATCGACCTCGATACCTTTGTTGATGACGATAAAGCCTAGGAGTTTACTAGACCGTACCCCAAATGTGCATTTGTTTGGATTCAACCTCAGCTTGTACTTCTTCAGTCTCTCAAATAGTTTTTGTAAGTGAAGAAGATGCTCTTCTTCTATTTGATATATGGCTATCATGTCGTCCATGTAGACCTCTATTTCGTGATGTATCATGTCATGAAATAAAGCTACCATGGCACGTTGATAGGTTTCCCCATCATTCATTAGTCCGAATGGCATCACCTTATAGTAGAAAGTGCCTCACTGCGTGACAAACGTTGTTTTCTCCATGTCCTCAGGCGCCATTTTGATTTGGTTGTAACCTGAGAATTTGTCCATGAAGGAAAACACTTTGTGTTGTGTCGTATTTTCAACTAGAATATCAATATGGGGGATTGGAAAATCATCCTTAGGGATTTCCCTATTCAAATCTCTGTAGTCCACACACATTCGCACTTTGTCGTCCTTTTTGGGCACGGGAACAACATTGGCAACCCATTGGGGATAAGAGGTGACAAACAAGAATCCAGCGTTGAATTGCTTCATGACTTCTACTTTAATCTTTTCTGACATATCAGGCCTCATGTGGCGAACCTTTTACTTTACTAGCGAACAATCTTCTCTTGTAGGCAGACGATGTACCACAATATCTACATCAAGTCCTGGCATATCTTTATACGACCAGACAAAGACTTCAACATAATCGTTTAACAACTGAGTCAGACACTCCTTGATACTGGGTTCCATATTGTCACCCACCTTGACCTCTTTTTTGTCTTCTTTGGTACCTAGGTTGATTTTATCCACGTGTTCCTCGTGAGGCTGAATGGTTCTCTCTTCTTGTTGTAGTAGTCTGGCAAGTTCCACTGGTACTTCACAATCTTCCTCACCTTCGTCTTCGGCTTGGTAGATTAGATACTCAGAGTCACAAAAGGCCATAGCAGTATCATTACCCATGGGATCCCGAATGGATGTATACCTGCATTGTGAGTGTGAGTGTGTGTAAGGGTATAGCTATCCTTGAAAGAAATAAAAATGAAAAAAGAAAAACAACGAGCACAAAGGTTTGTATGCGAAAACGTCCATGATTCATTGATGTCATATGAAAATGAGATAATAACCCTTACAAATGGACCATTGTGCCTCGGGTAAGACACAAGGTTTTAAGAGTGCGAATTGTTTTAATATTACAGCTCCAACAAAATGTAAAGACAAATTACTGTGGGATAAAAGTGATCGAGACAAAATCTCTAGCCTCCCAATTGCTGAGCCCTCCACTGATGGTTGGGATTATCCAATCCTCCAAGTCACATATATCTTCATCATCTTCTATGGCGTCGACCTCGCGGTTGCTGATCTTCAGGGGTGGTCCTCTGGCACGAGCGCGGTGTAAAGCCTTCTGGGCACCTAGAGTGAAACCTAGGCCAAATTTGTCAGACTTATATGGGATATCTGGGAGTTGTCCCCAGATACTGCACCCACCTTCTTCTACCACTGCTTTGGCATCCTTCAGAGATGACATCCAGAGTGAAGGCCTTGTGATCTTAAGAACAACCTTGGTTACTGCCACATCTTACGGGACCTCTTCAAAGTGTTGGAATGGAGTTTCAATAAATTCACCATCTAATTCCACATATCTGAAGGAATTGAGATGGTTGATCTATACTCTTCTTCTCCATGAATGGTGATAATCTTCCCTTGAATCAGATATTTCAGCATTTGGTGCAACGTAGAAGTGACAGGGCCAGCATTGTGAATCCATGGTCGGCCTAGCAAGCAGGAGTATGAAGGACGGATATCTATTACATAAAAAGTTGAATCAAATGTTTATGTTCCAACTTTTATGGGAATGTCTACCTCCCCATGTACCATCCTTTTCGAGACGTCAAAAGCCCTTACCACTATGTTACTCGACTTCAATGTCAATCCCTCTTACTCAATCCTATCAAGAGCTTTTTTAGGCAATACATTCAGAGATGAGCCAGTGTCCACCAAAACATGAGCCAGGGTTGTGCCCCTACATTCAAATGAGACATGCAATGCCTCATTATACTTCTTTCCTCTTGGTGTTAAATCAGCATCCGAAAAACATAGACCATTATCTGCAGTCAGGCTGGCTACGCAGTCTTGAAACTGATCGACAGATGTCTCTTGGGGTATATGGGAAGTTTTCAGGAATTTTACCAAGGATTTTGCATGCGCCTCGGAACATAGTAGTAATGCTAGCATGGAAAAGTTTAGAGGGAGTTTGCCCCAGTTGTTCAACTACATTGTTGTCACTTCTTTTTATGATCTTCAGAATCTCCTCCATCTCTTTTCGGGGGGTCTCAGGGATAGCCAATGACTGAGCCTTCGTCCGAACAGGCTCAATCAAAATACTTTTACCTCGAGTCTCGGTTAACTCGGCAGCATGAGTGTCAGTGGGAATGATAACGGGGGTTGTAACAGCTTTGTTAGTCGGAGTATTAGTGGGGATGATTGTAGGACTGGGAACAACTTTTGGAGGAGTAACAACAAGAATGATTACGGGTCCAGAAACTTCTTTTGGGGGAGCAATTTCTGGAGAGAATATCCTTCTGCTTCAGGTAATCTTGCTAGTTCCTGCAATATTACTGATGTCGGAGTTGACTTTCTCGGAACTCGAATCTTCAGCGACTAACCAATCCTGCTTGATACCGTGGTAGTAGACATCCCCTCCATAATTCTATGGTATGGTTTTGTCTGAAGAATATGGGACTGGTCCAGGCATTGTGATTATTAAAGGAGTTGCTTTTGGAACTGATGTAATTCTAATGTGTCTTTTGGTAGAGACCCTGGAAGAATTGGCGGAAATGGTAATGATAGAAACATCTTCAAAAGGAACAGATGGAACAGAAGTCTTTTCAAACAAAATTTCTTTGTTATCTATTAGGCATTGAACGCCTGCTTTCAATAAAGGACAGCTGGTTGGTGAGGACAACCAGAAATGACAAACTTCATCACAGCCTGGGAACACACTGACATTCAACAAGTTCACTTTAATAGTCAAGAGTGGGGTCATAAGTTCATCAACTGAAGTAACAAACATTTATTCTTCAATGGCATTGGTATTATGGCCATGTCTGGGCATAGGGGCAGAAATGACATTTGGCTTTTCGGGCGCATCGAATTCAATCTCTTTTGCTTCAATGAGGTCTTGTATTTTGTTCTTTAGAGCCCAACAGTTATTAGTGTCATGGCCGGGACTTTCAGAGTGATATGTGCAACAGGCATTGGGATGATAGTGAGGAGATGTTGTGTTGGGGTTTTTTGGAGCTTCTTTCAAGGTCACTAGGTTGGATCTTAACAGATGTGGCAATACCTAATATAGGGTCATGTTAATTCCGGTGAATTGTCTGACTGGCCTTTCCATCCTCGGTTGGTTGTTTCTTTGTTGATCAGGTGCAGGTTTAGGGATCATAACAACCCCCACCATTGGACAGCGTTTGGCCCTATCTTGATTTCTATGAGGATAAACGGCAACCACTTCTTTCTTTCCGATAAATGGCTTCCTTATAGCAGCAGATGATGTATCTTTCTGAATCTTTCCACTCTTTATCCCAGATTCTACCCTTTCTCCGATCAATATCAGTTCAGTAAAACCCGTTGATGAACTCCCAATTATGTGATTGAAGAAAGGACCGGACAAGGGGCCTAAAACATGTCCACTAATTCTATTTCAGATAGGGGAGGTTGAACTCTTCCATCCAAGTCTCTCCATTTTTGCGTATAGTCCTTGAAACCTTCATTGGAAACCATGGCCATACTCTGGAGTTGAGTATGGGTAGGCACAAGATCAACATTGTATTGGTATTGTTTTTAAAAGGCTGCAGCAAGATCTTCCAAGTTATGAACATTGGCTCTTTCTAACTGGTAAAACCAATCAAGTTGAGTTCCAGACAGGCTGTCTTGGAAGAAGTATACCCATAAGTCTTTGTCAGCGGTATGGGGCTGGATTTTCCTCACATAGGACCGAAGATGCATTTTAGGGCATGAGACTCCGTCATACTTGGAGAACACAGGTGCTTTGAATTTGGGAGGAATTACAATCCCAAAAACTAACCCCAATTCTTCTAAGTACAAGCCAGGAACTTTTTGGATTTCCATCGCACTCAACCGTTCCTCGAGATGTTTATACTTGTCATTAGCTAGAGGGTATTGTTCTTCAGAATAGTATTCTTCTTCCTCTTCCTCTTCCGATTCTGACGGGACAACTATTTCCTTGCCTTTCCCATCTTGATTGTCTCTCTCACCGGATGTCGTTGCAAAGTCTAAGGTCCTTCTTGTCTGCCCATGAAATCTTCTTCCCATGTTTAGGACTCCGGTTACCTTTTTGGTCTTCTTTTTCTTCTCCTCAGCCAGCAAAGTCTTCAACTCTTCTTGTCCTTTGGCTAGGGTCAAGAGCAACTGTTGAAACTGTGTATTCTGAGCTTGGAGGTCCTTCACTATTTGCTCGAGATCCATCTTACTGAAATAAACAGTAGAGAGATGAGGAGACTTGTTGCAAAATACCTTCTTATCTTATGATGAATGGTATATGCATATGTAATGATTTTAAGGATTTTAATGATTCAAATTTGTTTTAGACAAAAAGGAAACACACGTTATATTAATAAGTTATAACTTGAGTACATCAATGCCTCTTGGGCTTATAAGGAAATAGAAAAGCTCTAAGATAAAAAGGTAGTTCGCATCCTCTTTGGCGCGATGTAGGCATTGAGAGTATGCTCCTCATGAAGTAGCCTAGTGAGTTCCAAAACCTTCTTCTCTCTTGCGTAGAATTGGGCTTTGAAGGTATATCGCTCTCCCTTGAGTTGTATCTAATCCCTTCATAGGGTTTCAAGAGAGGTGGGAATATCAGGATGTAGGATAGTGTATGGAACATCTCCTTCCATGACAGGCTCAATGATTACCTAGAGAATGGCAGGGTAAGGCATCATAAGACTCTGAGCACGAGTTCGTACCCATTTGAGGTAAGGATCAAGAGGGATGGAATTTTTATGCCCCAAAGTCTTGCTATCCACCTTGTTTAACAGCCTCCAAGCTCGGATAAATCTCTGGCGAAGACCTTGATCGTCTTTGTCGTAGTCAAATACCAAATCTTGAATCAGCATCTCGTGTGGGCCATCCCTTTGGGCTTAACCAAACTGTCTTAAGGATAAGCATGGGTTGTAGGTAATACTTCCCCTAATGCCAAGTAAAGGGACATTAGGGAATTCTCCACAACGGTCGACAATGATAACATTCTCTTTGGATCGGGAGCACCAATGAATGTCCGAATGTTTGAGCGTCATCAACCTTTGTGACCACCTTGAACCTTGTTCATTTTTTAATACAGATTGGGGAAGATGCGAAATAAACCATCTCGCCAAGAGATAAGTGCAATACATAAGGACACCTCTTTTCCTCATTGTGCGAGTGTGAAAAGAGTGTAGGATATCTCCTAGAAATGTAGGCACCGGGTTACGGGATATGAAGATTTTGACGACGTTGACATCTATGAGTTGGTCAGGATTTGGAAACAAAACCATCCCATAGATGAGGAGAGCCACAATTTCCTCAAAGGCTTGCAAGTCCAAGGAGTTCCAACAACTTTGGCCTTTCTCAAACAAGAACTTTGCTAAGAAACCTTTGACACCACTCCTTGTTTCCCAATGAGTTGTGATATCAGATGAGTGCAAGTGTAGAGCTTGAGCAATATCTTCTGGCTTTGGGTCTCTTTCCGTACCATTGAAAGGTAGTTGATTGAGAATGGGAATCCTCAAGAGTTGGGAGAATTCTTCTAAAGTTGGCACAAGTTGATAGTCGGTAAATGTGAAGCAATGGTGTAAAGGATCAAAGAATTGAAAGAGCACCTTCATCATATCCTCATATGTGTTAGAGGTGACCAAGTTTAGTAGGCGACCATGTCTCTCGGTAAATGGAGAGTTTTCAGGAATCCTTGAAGTTAGCTCCTTGAGTTGTGGAGGGACCCTTACAAGATTGACTTGAATAGTTTTCCTGCGAAGTGAATCCATATCCTACAAAACAAGAACAAAGATGAATCCCAAAATCCTTGAAATGGTAAGTGGATGTATATGATGTTTATGATGTTCATGATGTTATGTAAAAGTATGCATATATAAGCAAAGAAAACAAGTCCCTAGGTTTAGGCTTGAATGGAGTTTTATAGGTAAGTACCCTCTTGAAGTTTAGTTGGCTTAAACCTGTCCTAGTAATAGTAACCGGGTTCTAAGGAGCTCAATATCACTGGTTTGTTTCCTTGGTTATTGTTTCAGCACAAGCCTCTTTAATGGCGACCGAAATATCCCAAGAAACCAAACATCAATGAGTGTAGTATCGAGTATCTACCAACTTCTGACTGCACATAATCCGGTCATCTCACTACACCCTAAAGGCCAAGTTGGTCAAGTATAGGTTCTAAAAGTTCATTAGTGCTTTATGACATCACTCAGCGGCCCTGTATTCTCTTTGATTAACGCAAAGGCTATCGGTACCCACAAATATGTTGCACTAACATAGCTATTGCTTAGACCATGTCGGTATACCCCGTATAGTTTCCATAATGTATTGCTACTTACTTATAATGTATTCCAAATTCGGGTAGAGGATTCAAACCCAAACAAAGAACCATAATGTAAAACATATAAGTCAAACAATGTAATCAAGTAAATGTGATCTAACCCTAAGGTAACCCCACTTTTTTTAGAATTATCCCCAGCAGAGTTTCCAGTTCTGTGATACGGTGGGAGAACTGACTTGAAGGTTTTGCGTTCAATCGCAAATGTTGCAGTTAGCAAGAGTCGCCGTCGACTTTTCTTTTATCCAAAAGGAAAGGTAAAAAAGCACAGGAAAGACCTTTGATATTGTTTCTTGAGTTCGGGGGTAGATTATGAAAAGGGGAAGGTATTATCACCATTTTCATCCATGGTTTTCCATGGGCTCTTAGTTACTTTCTAGATCACTTGCTTTTTGTTTGAAATTGTGCTTGATGTGGTTTTTGAAAGTATTTTGTAAAAGAGGCCAGTTGTTTAGACAATCTTTGTAATGATTCTCGTTCGTAAGAATGTATACAAAGATGTTTGATCTTTTTAAAATGTTTTCAATTTAGTAAGATGTTTGAAAGTGTATGTGTTTGTTTTGAAAATAGCAAGGATGTTTGTTTTGAAATGGAGCAAGTAATTATGAGCAATCTACCTAGTCAAATGTCTTTCTTGTTCATTTTCTTTTCCTTTGACATTGTTGTCTTACCATTGATTTGGTAAGCAACCCTATCTTTGGATGTAAACAGGACGGGCGTGGGTCATTGTATAACCATGATTAGCAATGTTGCAAGGTATCTTAGCATTATTTTTTAGGGACTAAGATCATTTGTAAGTCAACTTAGATAGCGTCATCGAGGGTCTATGATCTTGTATTTTTGCTTGTTTTTGGCTAAGATACCTTACATGCGTAATATGGTCATTTTGTATAAGGCAACCAAATAGAGTTTACCCTAGGGGTTCTTGGGTGCAAGTGTGTTGTTTTCATGCTTGTTTTTGTCTTGAATTAGGGTTTTCTATTTGATTGGTTTTATTCTTTCCATACAAACCCTATTTACTAACATTTGTATATAAAGCGATAAATTTCGGAAAGTAAAAATTACTATGCTATTACATCATTAGGGGAGGGGGTGTACAAATTACAAATGGGGATTGCCAAAATGTAAACCTAGTTAGTCTATTACAACCATATTGAATGGGTATCAATGTACAAGGAATTAAATGGATACAATGTGCAAAAGTGAATAAATATACAAAAATATAAAATGTGAAGTAAATGGATATATGTTTGCTTTTTTTAGAAAAAGTGATTTTGTCTTAATATAATTAATTAAAATAAAAATAATTAATAAAAGAAATAAACCCTAAATTTGTTTAAGAAAATATTTTTTTAACAAAACCCTAAATCTATTAGTTAAAATAAAAGAAAATAAGTTTATGAGAAAAGTGTTTTTTGATATTTTTATGTCTTGAAAATATTTAAGGTATTATAAAATATATTTTTTAGCCCTTTTTTATATTAAAATAATATATTTAATGGGTGTAAAGAGAAAATAAATATTAACATAGTTTTAATTTAATTTACAAGACTATTCCGTAAAATAAATAATGTGTAGTTAAATAAAATATTTTTTTTGTGAGAAAAAATAAAATAAACTAAGTTAAAAAGAAAATCTATTTTTTTGTGATTTTTAATATTAGGAAAAATATTTAAGAGAATAAAAAATGAAATGAATAAAAAAATTAAAATTAAAATTAAAAAACCTGGTCCAGGGGTGCAAGTAGTCCACAGGGGGGTTAGCTAGTAAAAAAACAACAAAAAGCCCAAAGGCCCAGGCGCCCTGCAAAAAAAAAGGTCAGAAAATTTAAAAACATGTAAAAACACAAAAAGGGTACCACAGGGGCTCGAACCCAGGTCCCAAAGGTTAACAGGAGCGCACTTTACCACTGGGGTGACTATACATCCGTGCATATAAACAAAACAATAAATATGTAAGGCAAATCAAGTCCTGATGACTTCATCTTCAACCTCCAGCCAGTGTACCTGTAACTTCTTCATTTCTTAACAAATACGGAAGATGACAAAATGAAAGTTGTTGCATTCTTGCTCACGAATCTAACCATGTAAATAACTAAAGCTAAAAGTCAAAGATAAATGAGAATTTCTCTGGCCCTAATTTGAACCCTAAAAATTTCAGAAACTTCAAATCTAAAATTCTCTAAGCTCGGGCCATGTAAATGCAAACTATGGATATGCACAGCTTCGTGGAAATAAGGTATACATTTTATCTTCATAAATGCAAGCCTAACAATGCCTAAATAATGAGATAGAAGTTCAAGAAAAATACCTCAAAACTGGAAATGGTGTAATGGATTTGAGCTTGTTTCAGGCAGTATTGATGATCATGTAAGCTTCCTTGGACCTCTAGGAAGCTAATGCAATGGCTGGCTTGAGCTGAGAGTGGCTGAGGAGCTCTAGAGAAGTCAATTTGCAGACCCCTGTTTTTGAAAATGGAACTTGATGATGGAGGTGTTACTGTTGAGAAAATGGAGTTTGGATGGTTTGTATTTGATGTTTAGAAGTTTTTGGAAGTGAAAGGCCAAAAAACACACGAGGGGATTTAGAGTTTGGTATGTAAAGTCAGAATTTTCACAACAATGATGTTTTGAGACAGTTTCTTGCTAGAGGGAGTTTGAGTGAGTTTTAGGGTCTTCAAGCTCGTATCCTAGCTCACAAATATTTCTTCTATTTATAAGCAACAAGTTTGGAGACTTGTTGTTGATAAGAATTTGAAATTTCATGTTTATGCATAACATGTGATTTTTGAGAAAACAAGTTTCAATGCCTTGTGTACTTGCTAAGATAGAGTGGTTATGCTATAAACACACTTGCTTCTGACTTTGTAGATGAAGTGTGATCAGAGGGAACAAGTTAGAGGCTCATGAATGGACTTTATGCATAAAGCTTGCTTTTCAAGAATGATATTGTTAACTTTCTTCCCAAAATGGCAATGTGAATTAGATAAAGCTTAAATCACTTGGATTATAGCTCAAAAGTTTGTGTAATCCATTAATTATTGAGTGACAAACAAGTTTGAGGCCTGCAAAGCAAAGATTATGCAGCCTAACATTGATTTGGTTCATGTGTTCCTCCAAAATGACTTGTAATTCAAGTGACAAAACACCAACTTCATCCCTTCGATTGTCCCTACTCAAGATTGATCTCAAGGATTTATTGGAAATTTTGGAAAGCTTGCAATGTTCTCTAAAAACCATATTTGAATTGCTTTTGAATATTCCCCCTTGGAACTATGTGAAAAATTTCCATGAAGTTAGGTCAAAAATCTGCCTAACTAGGACAAAATTTCACTAAGTCTTTTTTAGTTCATGAGCATGTATTCATAAAATTATAACTTGGGATCCAAGCACTTTTGGAAGAAGTTGTGTGAAGAAAAGTTGTATATTTCATGGATATCTACAAATTTCATGTTGGAAGTTTCCTTTGAATCATCTTGCATCATAATGAAAAAATTGCTCAAAGTTATGAAAAATTAGAAATTTTTGACACTAGGAAAAATTTCTAAGTTTAGAAATTTTGACTGTTCAAAATGAAATCTTGATTTCTTGATGAATAAGTTTCCTATTTTCATATGTTTTGATGAATTGTGATCCTTGGTGCTTAAATTTGACCAAAAAGTCAAAGTTTGACTTTTCAGTATACAATTGACTTTTGATCAGTTGACTGCAAAATTCATCTATCAATCCAATGGATTTACAATGTTTTGAAGACTGTCATTAGGTCAAAATGATGCAATTGGACTCTTGAAATCATGCCTTAAACCAATTGACCATTTTCTAGGTCAAAAATCATAAATTGTCCTTTCCCAATCAAAACCCTAATTTTGACCATATTGCCCTTTTGAAGATTTGATCAAATTTCTTGAAGAATTATGGTCCAAACTTGATCAAATGATACATATGAGTTTAAAATGTTGATGTGGATAAAAAATTATAAAGTTTGACTGTAAATTGGCCAAAGTTAACTTTTTCCCCAATACAACGTATTTTTAGATCAATTGCTCAATTGATTGATCAAAAGTGTGATCCAAGGCTTGAAACTTGACATGAGTAATCTTTGGGGTCCATAATGATCCATGGAAGTCATATGAAGCATTTAAAGTTCAAAAATCCTTGTGCAAACTTAAACCCTAATTTTGGTCATCAGTGTTTAAGGAGGTGTCTTGAGCTGATCAACCCTAATGTAGTCTTGATCCAAAGGAGATCTTGTGAGAAGATTCTTGGTAAGTGAGAGGGCAAATTTTGGGGTACAACACATATGCAATGATTTCAAGGGAATTAGGTATTTAAATTTTCTTTATACCAAAAAGGAACACACGTCATATTAATAAATCAAAGCTTGAGTACATCATGCCTCTTTGGGCTTACAAAGAAATACAAAAACTCTAAGATAAAAAAGTTGTACGCATCCTCTTTGGTGCGATGTAGGCATTCAGGCTCTGCTCCTTATGAAGCTGCTTGGTGAGTTCCAAAACCATCTTCTTGCTGGCGTAGAATTGGGCCTCGAAAGTGTCTCGCTCCCCTTTAAGCTATATCCAATCCCTTTGCAAGTCTTTAAGAGAGGTGGGCATGTCAGGATGAAGGATAGTGTAGGGGACATCTCCTTCCACAACAGGCTCTATGATAACCGGGAGAATGGAGGGGTAAGGCATCATAAGACTTTGAGCATGAGCTTGTACCCATTTGAGGTAAGGATCAAGAGGGATGGAATTCGTGTGCCCCAATGTCTTGCTATCTACCTTGTTCAACATCCTCCAAGCTCGAATAAACCTCTGGCGATGACCTTGATCGTCATTCTCGTAGTCAAATACCAACCCTTGAATAAGAATCTCATGTGGGCCATCCCTTCGGGCATAACCAAATTGTCTTAAGGCTAAGCAGGCATTGTAGATGATACCTCCCATAATGCCAAGTAATGGGACATTATGGAATTCTCCATAAAGGTAGACAATAGTAACATCCTCTACAGATCGGGAACACCAATGAATGTCTGAATGTTTGAGTGTCATCAACATATGTGACCACCTTGAACCTTGCTCGTTCTTCAATACAGATTGGGGAAGATGCGAAATAAACCATATTTCCAAGAGAGGAGTACAACAAAAGAGAATACCCCTTTTCCTCATAGTGCGAGTGTGAAAATAATGTAGAATGTCTCCTAACAAAGTAGGCACTGGGTTGCGAGTCATGAAGATTTTGACGGTGTTTACATCTATGAGTTGGTCAGGATTTGGAAACAAAAACCATCCCATAGATGAGGAGAGCCACAATTTCCTCAAAATCTGGCAGGTCCAAGGAGTTCCAATAGTTTTGAGCTTTCTCAAACAAGAACTTGGCTAAGAAACCTTTGACACCACTCCGTGTTTCCCAATTAGTTGTGATATCAGATGGTTGCAAGTGTAGAGCTTGAGCAATATCTTCTGGCTTTGGATATCTTTCTGTACCGTTGAAAGGTAGTTGATTGAGAAGGGGTATCCTCAAGAGTTGGAAGAATTCTTCCAAAGTTGGCACACGTTGATAATCGGGAAACATGAAACAATGGTGTAGAGGATCAAAGAATTGGAAGAGCACCTTCATCATGTCCTCATCAGTGTGAGAGGTAACCAAGTTTAGGAGGTGACCATGTCTTTCAGTAAATGGAGAATTTTCAGGAACCCTTGATTCTAACTCTTTAAGTTGAGGAGGGATCCTTACAAGATTGACTTGAATGGTTTTCCTGCGAATAGAATCCATGTCCTACAAAATAGAGACAAAGATAAATCCCAAAATCCTTGAAATGGTTAGTGAGTATGAGTATGATGTTATGATGTTTATGATGTTATGTACAAGTAGATATATACAAGCAAAACAAACAAGTCCTTAGGTTTAGGCTTGCATGGAGTCTCATAGGTAAGTACCCTCTTGAAGTTTAGTTGGCTCAAACCTGTCCTATCAATAGTAACCGAGTTCTAAGGGAGCTCAATATCACTGGTTTGTTTTCTCGGGCATTATTTCAGCGCAAGCCTCTTTAATGGCGACCGAAATATCCCAAAAAACCAAACCTTAATGAGTGTAGTATCGAGTATCTACCAATTTCGGACTGCACCAAAGCCGGTCATCTCACTATGTCCTAAAGGCCAAGTTGGTCAAGTAAATGTTCTAGAAGTTAGTTAGTGCTTCATGACATCACTCAACGGCCCCGTATTCTCCTTGACTACTCAAGGGCTATCGTTACCCACAAATATGTCACACTAACGTAGCTATTGCTTAGACCATGTCGGTATACCTCGCACAGTTTCCACAACGTATTGCTACTTACCTATAAGGTATCCCAAATCCGGGTAGAGGATTTAAACCCAAACAAAGAACCAAAATGTAAAGCATACAAGTTAAACAATGAAAGAAAATAAATGTGAGCTATCCCTAAGGTAACCCCACTTTTAGAATATTTCCCCAGCAGAGTCGCCAGTTCTGTAACGCGGTGGGAGAACTGACTTGGTCATTTACGTTTGATCGCAAATGTTGCGGTTAGCAAGAGTCGCCATCGACTTTTCTTTTATCCAAAAGGAAAGACTGAAAAGAACAAGAAAGACCTTTGAGATGTTTTCTTGAGTTCGTCGGGTAGATTATAAAAGGGGAAGGTATTAGCACCCTTTTTATCCATGGTTTTCCATGGGCTCTTAGTTACTTTCTAGATCACTTGCTTTTGTTTGAAAATGTGCTTTGTTTGGTTTTTGAAAGTATTTTGAAAAGGCGTCATTGTTTAGGAAAACTTTGTAATGATTCTCGTTCGTAAGAATGTATAAAAAGTGTTGATCTTTTGAAAATGTTTTCAAGTTTGATAGATATTTTTGAAAGTGTTGGTGTTTGTTTATGAAAATATATAACAAGGTTGTTTTTGGTTTTAAATTGAGCAAGCAACTAGGAGTAATCTCCTACTCAAAAGTCTTTCATGTTTATTTCCTCTTTCTTTTGACATTGCCATCTTACCATTGATTTGGTAAGTAACCCTATCTTTGGATTTAAAAGGGACGGGAAAGGGTCATCGTATAGCCATGATTAACAATGTTGTAAGATATCTTAGTATTTTTCTTAGGGACTAAGATCATTTTGAAAGGCAACATGGATAGCGTCATCGAGGGACTATGATCTTGTATTTTGTTTGTTTTTGCTAAGATACCTCACATGCATAATATGGCCATTTTTTGTAAGGCAACAAAGTGGATTTACCCTAAGGGTGTATGTGTGCAAGTGTATTGGTTTACATGCTTGATTTGTCTTTATTAGAGTTTGCTATTTATTGATTTTAATCTTTCCATACAAACCCTAATCACTAGCATTTGTATACAAAGTATTACATTGCGGAAAATAAAAATACTAAGCTATTACATCATTTAGGAGAGGGGGTGTACAAATTTACAAATGGAGAATTGCAAGAAATTAAATCTAAATAATTATTACAACCATATTGAATTTGAATAAATATACAAAATAAAGATAAAAATGCAAGAATATAAAATGTAAAAAGAAATGTTTTTTTTTTGGTTTTCATGAAAAAGGTTTTTGACTTAATTAATTAAAATAAAATAATTAACTAAAAATAAGAAAATTAAGATTAAGTTAGTAAAATAAATTAATTTAAAGAAAACAAGTTTTTTTAAGGTTTTTTTTTTGTGAATTTAATAAAAATAATTAAATAAAAGTCCTAAATTCTAAATTGATTTTAATTTACAAGAAAATAATATAATAATAATTTAAAATTTATTATCTAAGTATTTTAAAAAAGTAAATTAAATTATGTAAAGGAAATGTTTTTGTTCTTTTGTTTTTGTGAAGAAAAATAAACTAAATAAATATAAATAATAAAATATAAATATTTTTTGGATTTTTTATTAATGAAAATAATAATTAATATTAATAATAATATTAATAATAAAGAAAATTTAAAATGAAAGTAAAATAAAAAAAGAAACAAAATAAAATAACAAAGATAAATAAATGGGTCAGGGGTGTAAACAACAAGGCAGGGGTCAGAAATAGCAAAAAAATAAGGCCCAATCATTTGGAGGCCCAAACGCTGCAAGGATAAAAAAATATAAAGAAAATGTGAAAAAAAGCAAAAGGCAACGCGCTGAGATTCAAACCCATGACCTCTTGATTACCAGCGCGCTGCATTACCACTGGGGAGGCTATACATCCGTTAATATAACTGAAATGATAAATATATAATACTAAACAAGTCCTGAATACACTTCATCTTCAACCTCCAGCCAGACCACCTGTAACTTCACCATTTCTCAACAAAAATGGAAAATGCAAACATGAAAGTTGCTTCATTTTTCCATACGAATCCAACCATACAAATATCATAAGCCATAAATCAAAGATGAATGTAAATTTTTGAAAGTACCAAATTCTGACCTAATTATTTTTAGAGGTTCAATCCTAAAATTCTCCTACCTCAATCAATATAAATAAAATCTATGGACATGTACAGCTTCAGGGCAATGATGTCTACATTTTATCTTCACAAATGCAAGCCTAACAATGCCTAAGTAATGAGATAGAAGTTCAAGAAAAATACCTCAAAACTGGAAATCGTGAAATGCAAATGAGCTTTATTCAAGGTGCTGCAATGATCAGGTTAGCTTCCTCAAGTTTGCAGGAAGCTAATGCAATGGTCTGCTTGAGTAATGAATGACTGAAATGGCTTGGAGAAGTCAATGTGCATACTCTGTTTTTGGTTATGGAGGTTATGGTAAATGGTGTTATAGTTCTGGAATGAGGATGGGGATGAGTAGTATTTTATTTAAGGAAGCTTTAGGAAACAAAAGGCCAAGAAACACACGAGGGAAATATGAGTTTGGTGTTCAAGGTCAGAAACTATGCAACAATGGAGTTTTTAGGAAATTTATGATTTGAGAGAGTTTTGCTGGGTTTCAGAGTGCTTCGGCTCCTGTTCTAGCTCACAAATAGTGCCTCTATTTATAAGCAACAAGTTTGGAAGCTTGTTGTTGATCAGAATTCAAAATCACAAGTTAAGCATAACATGTGATTTTTGAGAAATCCAAGTTTCAAAGCTTTGTGTACTTACTAAGATAAAGTGGTTATGCTTTAAACACACTTGCTTCTGACTTTGTAGATGGAGTGTGATCAGAGGGAACAAGTGAGAGGCTCAAGAATTGACTTTGTACATAAAGCTTGCTTTTCCAAAATGGAAGTGTTCACTTTGTGCCATTAATGGAAATGTGAATTGGATAAAGCTTAAACCACTTGGATTAAAGCTCAAAAGTTTGTGTAATCCATTAATGATGGATATATACACAAGTTAGAAAGCCTTCAAAGCAAGATTATGCAGCCTAACATTGAAATTGCATTTTTGTTCATCATGAAAATGACCTATAATTTTAGTTTGAAACCCTAACTTCCTCTCTTTGATTATCCTTGCTCAAGAATGATCTCAAGGAGTTCTTAGACATTTTAGAAAGCTCGTAATGTGCTCTACAACCCTCTTTGAATCACTTTTGAAAATTCCCCTTGGAACTATATGAAAAATTTCCATGAAGTTAGGTCAAAATCCTGCCTAAACTAGGGCAAAATTTTCACTAAGTGTTTAGTTTCATGACCATGACTTCATGGATAAATAACTTGAGATCCATAAATTTCTAGGAGAAGTTGTGTAAAGAAATGTTGTAGATCTCATGGATATCTATAACTTTCATTTTTAAAGTTTCTTTTGAATCATCTTGCATCATGGTGAAAATTTTGCTCAAAGTTGTGGAAAAATATGAAATTTTCAACACAGAAAAATTTCTAAGTTTGAAAACTTTGACTTTTCAAAATGAAATCTTGACTTTTTGATTTATTTATGAACAAGTTTCATATTTTTACATGTTTTGATGAGTTGTGATCTTTGACACTTGATTTTGACCAAAAAGTCAAAGTTTGACTTTTCAGTGTATAGTTGACTTTTGATCAGTTGACTGAAAATCAACTATCAATCCAATTGATCTTGAGCAATGTTTTGAGTCATGCCATTAGATTAAAATGATGTAATTGAACTCTTGAGATCATGCCTCAAACCAATTAACCATTTTCTAGGTCAAAAATCAGAAATTGCCCTTTCTCAGTTAAAACCCTAATTTTGACCAATTTGTCCTTTTGATGATCTGATCAAATTTCTTGAGGAATTGTGGTCCAAAATTGATAAAATGATAAATATGAGTTTATAATGTTGATATGGATAAAAAATTATGAAGTTTGACTGTAAATTGGCCACAATTGACTCTTTCCCCAATACAGCTGATTTTTAGGTCAACTGGTCAATTGATTGAGCAAAAATGTGATCCAAGGCTTGAAACATGACATGAGTAATATTGGGGGTCCATGATGATCCATGAGAGTCATATTAGGCATTAAAAGTTCAATTGTACTTGTGCAATCTCAAACCCTAATTTCAGTCATCAGTGCTTAAGAAGGTGTCTTAAGCTGATCAAACCTTGTGCAGTCTTGAACCAAAGGAGATCTTGTGAGAAAATATTTGATAAATGAGAGGACAAGTTTTGGGGTACAACACAAGGGAACCATAATCCTTTGGTCCCAAACTAATAACTCCTCCTTGATTCAGACAACTGAAATGCTCATCCTAGGTGAATTAGATGACATTTCAACAGTGCAGACACCAATCAACCAAAAAAATTCGGTTGACACAACTCCAATGCAGAAAAACCTTGAAAGACCTTTATAAAAAAAATAGAAAAATAGGTCCATGCTCTCATAGACTTGTTAAGAGTACCAAGTTAGAGTAAACAACTCCATCCTATTTATGAAAAGTACCACCAGACATATTGAGAAAAATAAATTCTCAATACAAAGATGTCAAGATATTATGTCTGACATTTCTTCAAGTCCTTTTAGATTTTGATTAAGGACCCCCCCTTATTAACTGCTAAGAATTCCTTGAGAATCACGCATCCTTCCTTCCAAAAGTTGCACATCCTGTGGTTGGTACATGCCAATAACTCCTCTCTAAACAGAATTTGTTCCATGGCCATAAATAAGACTACATAATTATGTCTCCCTTGATCAGAAGGATCTTCCAGATATTAGAGAAAATGTCTTTGACATCTAAGCTTGACCTCCACACATAAAGGATCTGGATGAGATACCTTTATCAAGCCTCCACAGGAAAACAAATCCCAACCTCTGAACTGTAACTCACTTATATCATAAATAAACTAATCTAATGAGTGTCCAATATGTTGATCCTGTCCCAACCAACATACTTATCTAAGACATGTTTCTAGCAAAGAAACATCTTAGATACAAGCCACAAATGCATCCTCTTCTAGATCAGGAGTAGGTTCCAAACATAAGTGATCAAACCACATTTGTTTAGCACCCAAGCATCTGTTATGCCTTACTTTTATCCAACAAGATTCTGCACAATTTGCTGGTTTAATGATCCAACATATGGTAGGACATCAATTCCATTTACAAGGAACACACCAATAGATCCTCTATCAAAACCTAGAGATTGGCCTTTTAGGGTTGGAAGCAAAAATAAATTGCCTCTACCGAATCTCTCTCCTCAACAAACTCATATAAGAGTGCCTTTATGAATGGACTTGGGATAAACCTCAAGTATCTTTGGCAACTCTAACAAGCTAGTCGAACCTCTCCTCAAGTATCACCACACCATGGGATACACCTTCAGAGGATAATAGAGTGTTGCAGACTCAACACACAAAACCACCAGGAGTTTTCCATCAGATATATATGTAGTGGAACACAAACCAGAAAACTCCTCAACAACCTTCAGGCACAACATAACCCTTTGCACAAAACACCATATTCCGGGTGTAATAGGTTAACCTAGGTTTGAAAATAAATTAAATCCTCAACACAGTAGATTGCCACAAAAGCTACAAGCCTGAAAACAACACAAACATGTCCAATATATACCCTATCATGAACAGTCCATCCTCCATCTCTAGGGACCGTTCAAACAACAATATGAACTCTCCAAGTTTAAATAGTTTTTCAGTAGAAACTTCTACCTTGCATAAGAACCAGAAAGTATCCCCCTTGGATCTCATATAGAGATAGACAAGATACCTGCTCTGATACCAGTTGAAATTCTGGTATGACAAAACTTAGATGTCCTATGACATGTTGGGACATCTGATCCGACATGTACAAAAAGGCAAGATATAAACAATGAAAAATAGTACTAAAAAGCATAAATAATATACCAGAATTGTTAACCCAGTTCAGAGAAACTCTCCTACTCTAGGGGCATACCAAGCCAGTGACAAATACACTATGATAGTATTAATTTATAGACCCTATAGAAAATCTCTAGTTTACAGCCTAATCACTTAATTAATACCCTTCCTAGATTTCTATCTAAGACTCGCCTAGATATGAGGCCCTCCTCAATCCCTCTTCAATCACAAACAACGATTGGATGACCATAATTCTGAACAAATAGGAAGACACACTTCCATGACAATATCTAGCCAAGACTCTTGACTAAGACCACAACTTAGAGTTTCTTCAAAGCTTACTCCAAGAACAATACTCAACTCATTACTTCACAAATTCAGAGTGAGAACACAATGACCATCTCACAACCCGAGTGGTTCACACATACCAACTCTTCTAGAGAGCGGCTAACAAACTCAGCCTTAATGATTACATCTTTACAATTCTCAGCTGGTACTAATCATAGGTTAAAAATATTCTATTTATAACCTATACCCAACTGTATTTAGGCCTTAAAAATACAACATATCAACTGTATCAATCAACAACAACTTCTTCTACAAACAAAGTCTTCAATCAAATCTTCCTAAATTATCTCCAAATTTAGAAACTGTATATTCTTCAATATTGTGATTTGATTCTTCTTGACCTTTAAATCAGCGCCATATAATATTATATAATATTCCTAAAATATTCTACATCACTTAAATCATAACATAATCTAATTGTCAACTTCATCTCAGGCGCGATGTCGTATGCTCCTCCATAGGACATCTTATCTGACATGTTGTTCTAGATGTTGAAACACTTCAACTCAACATGTCCTAACATAATATAGGATTTCTTGGCCAACATGTTCCTGTTAGCAAGATAATACATCCTATCTAACATATTGCTGCTATATTTATTTTACAAAAATTAATGCCAATTCTTAAAATTAAGGAACTTACGAGCTTTATACATAGGATAGTCAAATTTGGGAGAGAGCACAGGGTCATTGTTTTCAAAGGTTTTATTAATTAATTTGCACATATGGTTATGCTTAATTTTAAAAACAAATAAATGAAACAAGTGACTAAGAAAATTCACTGAAAGTTATTCCTATTTTTTAAGGGTTTTTTTCAGATTACCATTTTCCAAGAAAAAGCAGAAAATAAAAACATAATTGGATAATAAAATGATTTTTATTATTGATTTTAAAATTTGAAACAACAAAGGTAAGCCCAAACAACACCACTTTCACCTTGGGTAGAGTGAAAGGATTTTGAAAAAACAAAACGAATTACTTTAAAATGTGAATACAACTAGGAACATAAAAAACATCCAATTTTGAACTCTTCTTCCATGCATCACGTAGTTTGGCCTTTCCGGCTCTTACTCGTCTTCGAGAATGGCATCAAGTTTTGGATGCACTGGGTAGATAAAGTCCCCACTGTAGAAAACTTCTTTGTGCGAGTGAAAGACATACTTTGGTTTTGCAGCTTCAACATTCTGATAAGAGAAACCCAAACCAACCATATTCTTATTCTCTGGAAACTCAATGGCATGTGAAAATTCTGGCTACAGATACTCAATGTCACGTCCGATGTTATGACACCGTATCTGACTTACTATATGACAGTAAATACAAAAGCAGTAAACAACACAGTCAATTGTTTACCCAGTTCAGTGTGCAACAACACCTACTCTGGGGGCTACCAAGCCAGGGAGAGAATCCACTATAAGAGATGTTAATTCAGGAATAAACCAACCAGTTTATCTCCTTCACTTAAGACCTACCCAATGCAATTCTAATCTAAGTACAACTTAAACCTGAGTTCCTACTCACTCCCCCTCAATCACAGCAGTGATACATAAACAAATTTGACTTGAGAATTGTTGAAGACACTCTTCAAAACACACACTTGATTAAGCTTCACAGCTTTTTAATCAAGTAACACAATCACTCGTGCTTCACAGCTTTGAGTGATGTACACAACTAACTTGACTCTGCTTCACAGCTTTAGTCAAGTAACATTCAAACACTCTTGCTTCAAAGCTTTGAGTGCTACACAACCCTTACAATTTAAGCCTATTCCAAGACACTTATCACAATGATAATTGCTTGGAGTACAATTAACAAATCTATACAGATTACAAACTTGATCTTCTAATCAATCAGCAGGGATGATCTCAAAAACCGCAACTCTGTTGAATATATAGCAGCTGCAACTTCAGTTAGGGTTTCCAAAAACCTAGGGTTGATTCCGTTTGACCTTAAGACCAGGTCACAGTACTTCATTGATCAGGTTAGGATTGAGTTAGGTTATTCCTCAGAAAACGCAGGATTCTGTTTAGGAAGGACTGAGTTATTTCCTGAAAAAACTCAGACTTATCCAATCCTGTAATCCTGCTAGTTCAGAACAGGATGTCATAACATCTGTTATGACATCTGAGAAAACCTGTCTACTGATTAGTAAAATGTGATCATTTTGCAAACATGCTCAGATACACACTTATAAACATCAGTATTTGAGTTACAATATTTTTCTGCACATGTACCTAAAGAGCTAGTACAACCTGAACTAGAATGTTATGACATCAGTCATGACATTCACACATATACTTGGAATTTACCAAAAATGCAAGCCAATACCTAAACACCTACAAACTCCCCCTTTGGCAGATTTTTGGCTAAAGTCCCTAAACAATCAGAGATAGATAGATAGCAGCAGAAATAAATGACAGCAGAAAAATATAGTGTTAAGTACTAATTAAGCAGTACCAAATATTCTCCCCCACTTTAGCCACAAATGGGCCAAAGATTACATGTTTATAAAGTTATACAGTTATCCAAGACAAAATGAGATCAGCAACAGACAATAGCAGAACATACTTCCAAACTCCACCAGCAACACCACCAAGCAGCAATCATCCTTCAAGTACTGTCATCAGACTCAGAGGAGCCACTTTCTTCACTGTTGAGCTGTCCTTCATCTTCTTCCCTCATGCTTGCTTCAGCTTCTTCCTTTTCTAGCTTGGCAATTAGTGCTTCTAGGGTCCTTTTTCTAGCATCCAGATCTTTGCAAGTTTCTTTTAAGACAGCTATGACATCTGATGTTTTGGACTGGCTCTTTGCAGACGATGTCTCAGCTGATGTTATGACAATGTCTGGAGCATGGGATCCCTGAAACAGTTTGTAGTGCAGGCCAAGGGCAGGGGCTCTTTTGCAGACTGTATCTCTTGCTACAAGTATGTCAGGATATTGTGCAAGGATGATTCCACAAAGGAGGGAGGGAAAGGCAATTGGTCCTTTGACAGCATAACTGCCAGCATGCTTCAAGGTTTGTTCAAAAATGTACCTTCCATAGTCAAAGGCAGTCTTGGTTCCTACAGCATAGATGAATCTCCCCAATCCTGTGGAGATGGTTGATTTGTGATTTGTAGGCACCCAGTTTGCTGCACCTATTTTATGCAAGATGGCAAATTTCATGCTGAGTTTACTAGCATTCAACTTCCCTTTCAATGGCCAGCACTTTACTTGCCTGGCAGTGATGGTCAAGCATACTTCATTGTCAGTTGCCTCTAGATCAGGACAGTCCTTATTCGTTCTTCCAAGAAACTTGTTGATTTCTGATGGAGAGAACTTGACCCTTCTTCCTCTAACAAACACACTCTCAAAGTCAGCTGACCTCCCATCAGCACAATCATTGGATAGGTTCACTACAAACTCTTTAACCAGATTTTCATAACATTTGTCAAACTTCATCACAGTCTTTATTAGCCCAGCATTCCTGATCAGCTCCATGATGTCTTTGCACTCCAAAGCATCATTGTTGAGTTCTCTCTCCAAGGCTATTCTCTTCAAGCAAACATACTTCCACCTGTTTGCATTATCAGGATGATGAAAGGAGATGTTGTCAGTTGGCACTTCAGGCACTCTAGTAATCTTGCTGGAAGGGAGCTTCCTTCTGATGGGAACATTGTCAATGTCAATCTCAAATTCTGATTCATCATCAGAGTCAGAAGTTTCAGGTTCTTTTCTTTTCTTGGAGATTGGTTGTCTAGCAATCAGCACCTGTGCCTTCTTCCCTTTAGTCTGAATTTTTTCAGCCATCCCTTCAGCCTTGGACTTCTTAGGTTTAACAGTCTCACTACTTTTTCTTTTCATCAATCTCCTAGCAATGCTAGGGTTCACATTAGCAATTAGTTCATTATCTGAGTACTCTTCATCCACATCAATGATAGGTGGATCAGCAGCCTTTTCAGAGGGATTCTGAATGTTGTCTTTTGGTGTCACAACATCCTCAGTGACATCTATATTTTCAGAACCTTCCACATTTGGACTCTCAGATTGATTCAAAGGAATAGAAATCCCCGGTACAGATTGGTTGCCACTCAGAATGCTAGTAACCAGTCTAGCAATGGCTTGGTGTACTTGAACTGTTCCTTCGTTATTAGGTATAGTAGATGAAGGAAGAGAAGAATTACCAGAGACTGCAGCTTGAGCTCTTCCTGCATGTCTGGTCCTGAGCTTCTTGATTTTGGCTGGGTTAGTTGCCATCTCCCTGAGAGGAGTGACCTCAAGTACTTCAGATTCTATGCATGTCGTGATTGCCCTAGAATCTTGATCAGATGACGATGATGATGAGTGAGACGAAGCCGCCATAGTGGAAGATGATGTCTGAGACATTGTGTTTAACGTTGAGTAGCAGTAGCAATTTGAGAAAGCTCTTTGATTGGGAGGAGAAAACAGGTTGCAAGGATGAGAGAGATAGGGAGTACAAGGGAGTCTTTTCAACTTCTGAAGGCTTTTGAAGGAATTGTGAATGAATATGATCAACCCACTAAATATAGACTTAATAGAATTAATCCCTTCAACCCTTGTTTTCAGCAAAACTAATTGCTATAATTTCTCATGTTGGTGAATACCCAATCTGCCCTTCAAATTTTCAAGTTGATTTCCAACAGGCGCCTTGATAGAAGAATCAGTTAGCTGAAGCTTAGAGAACCTATGTTTCAGTTCAAATGATTTCTTCTCTCCAAAGTCAATAGGGTTTAAGGAAATGTTGAATGTTTTCAGATTATCACACCACAATGTCACAACATCTTGTGTAACATTGTCTTCAGATAGCAACTGTGTTGACCAGAATTTTTTAGAACAGAATTTATGAGACTTGTTCTTTGACACATCACATATATTATCAGCCTGTAGTTTAGGAGTTCTTCTGACATCTTCCATAGGAATAGCTCTTTTCATTCCTTTATGCTGCCACTGTTTCATATCTTTTTTTTCTTTGATGATTTGACTCAAAGTGTGGATATCAGTGTTCTCAGGCTGCCACACATAACAGTTATTTTTGGATTTTATTCCTCTCATTACAATATCTAGTTTTTCATTAAACACTAGACATTCAGATCTTGAGAAGTTGACCATGAATCCTAGATCACATAATTGACTGATGCTGATGAGATTAGTAGTCAACCCTTTTACCAGCAGTACCTTATTCAGACTTGGAACTCCAGGGTAGTCCAAATTACCAACTCCTTTGATTTCTCCTTTAGCACCATCTCCAAAGGTCACAAAACTGGTGGGGTGAGGCATAACATTATTGAGGAGATTTTTGAATCCAGTCATGTGTCTGGAACATCCACTGTCAAAGTACCAATCTTCCTTTGCTGAGATCTTCAGGGAAGTGTGTGCTATTAGTGCAATAGCCTTTTTCTTCCATTGAGGAGCGTGTGGTACCTTTTTAGACTTAGGTTTGACATCTGATTTCTGATTAGGATATCCATGTAGTCTGTAGCAGAAAGGCTTTATGTGACCATATTTCCCACAATGATGACATCTCCATCTTTGGTACCTCTTCTTCATGTGTCTCTGTCCCTGATGTGGAGAGTAATGTTGAGACATCTGGTTTGACATTTGCTTCCTGGTAACAACTTTCTTTATTTCCACAAATCCTAGGCCAGATTTATTTCCCATATTTTGTCCAGCCTGAAGAATCTCTTCCAATTTGTCTGTTCCATTTGTCAACATCTTGACTGATTTGGTCATTTGATTTAGTTGTGAGTTCAGCAGTTGAACTTCTCCTTCTAAATGACTTATAGTTTCAAGATTTGCTCTCTTTTCAGCCTCCAGCTTTACAATGAGTTTTGATTGTTTCTCATTTTGCACACAGACTTCACCACTTCTGATACACAATTTCTTGTAGGTATCAGCCAGTTCTTCAAATGTTACTTCTTCATCACTGGTGTCACTTTCAGAAGTACAAACACTAGTTAGGGCAGTAACTAGTTTGGCAGATTCTTCTTCAGAATTGCTTTCTGAATCATAGTCAGACCAAGTAACAGTCATTCCTTTCTTTTGCTTCTTAAGAAAGGTAGGACATTCAGCTCGAATATGTCCATATCCTTCACATCCATGGCATTGAATTCCTCTGCCTTGGTTTTCCTTATCTTCTGATCTTGGTCTTCTGCTAGAACTGTCAATGTCAGAAGGAATGTTGTGAACATTTGACCTTGACTTTGGGTCCATTCTTTTGATGAGCCTGTTGAACTGTCTTCCAAGCATGGCAATGGCTTCTGATATGTTTTCTTCTTCATCCTCCTTGTGTTCAACATCAGTGTTGGTTACAAGTGCTATGCTTTTGTTCTTCTTGTCACCATTATCAGTGATCCCCATCTCAAAAGTCTGAAGAGACCCAATAAGTTCATCTACTTTTAACTTGCTAATGTCCTGGGCTTCCTCTATGGCAGTTACCTTCATTGCAAATCTTTTAGGCAGGGATCTGAGAATCTTCCTCACCAGTTTTTCTTCTGACATTTTTTCTCCCAGTGCTCCTGAGGTGTTGGCAATCTCCAAGATGTTCATGTGAAATTCATGGATGGTTTCATCTTCCATCATTTTTAGATTCTCAAACTTAGTGGTCAACATCTGAAGCCTTGACATCTTTACTTTGGAAGTGCCCTCATGAGTAGTTTTGAGGGTGTCCCAAACTTCCTTGGCCAGTTCATATTGATGTACTAATCTGAAGATGTTTCTATCAATTCCATTGAACAAGGCATTTAAGGCTTTTGAATTTCCCAGAGCTAACTCATCTTCTTCTTTACTCCAATCTTCCTCAGGCTTCAGACTGATTGTCCCATCTCTTTCAGTTATGGTGGGATGAATCCATCCTTTGTCAGCAGCTCTCCAAGCCTTTTTGTCCAGAGATTTTAGGAAGGCAATCATACGAGGTTTCCAGTAGTCATAATTAGTTCCATCCAGAATGGGTGGTCTGTTTCCAAAAACTCCTTCTTTGTCCATAGTGCCAGAAAGTGATATCCCTAGATCTCACCCAGTAATACAGGCAGGGTGCCTGCTCTGATGCCAATTGAAAATTCTGGCTACAGATACTCAATGTCACGTCCGATGTTATGACACCGTATCTGACTTACTATATGACAGTAAATACAAAAGCAGTAAACAACACAGTCAATTGTTTACCCAATTCAGTGTGCAACAACACCTACTCTGGGGGCTACCAAGCCAGGGAGAGAATCCACTATAAGAGATGTTAATTCAGGAATAAACCAACCAGTTTATCTCCTTCACTTAAGACCTACCCAATGCAATTCTAATCTAAGTACAACTTAAACCTGAGTTCCTACTCACTCCCCCTCAATCACAGCAGTGATACATAAACAAATTTGACTTGAGAATTGTTGAAGACACTCTTCAAAACACACACTTGATTAAGCTTCACAGCTTTTTAATCAAGTAACACAATCACTCGTGCTTCACAGCTTTGAGTGATGTACACAACTAACTTGACTCTGCTTCACAGCTTTAGTCAAGTAACATTCAAACACTCTTGCTTCAAAGCTTTGAGTGCTACACAACCCTTACAATTTAAGCCTATTCCAAGACACTTATCACAATGATAATTGCTTGGAGTACAATTAACAAATCTATACAGATTACAAACTTGATCTTCTAATCAATCAGCAGGGATGATCTCAAAAACCGCAGCTCTGTTGAATATATAGCAGCTGCAACTTCAGTTAGGGTTTCCAAAAACCTAGGGTTGATTCCGTTTGACCTTAAGACCAGGTCACAGTACTTCATTGATCAGGTTAGGATTGAGTTAGGTTATTCCTCAGAAAACGCAGGATTCTGTTTAGGAAGGACTGAGTTATTTCCTGAAAAAACTCAGACTTATCCAATCCTGTAATCCTGCTAGTTCAGAACAGGATGTCATAACATCTGTTATGACATCTGAGAAAACCTGTCTACTGATTAGTAAAATGTGATCATTTTGCAAACATGCTCAGATACACACTTATAAACATCAGTATTTGAGTTACAATATTTTTCTGCACATGTACCTAAAGAGCTAGTACAACCTGAACTAGAATGTTATGACATCAGTCATGACATTCACACATATACTTGGAATTTACCAAAAATGCAAGCCAATACCTAAACACCTACAGCATGTACCCAAACATTACTAGGACCCTGTTGAACAACTTGTTGAGCATCTTTAAATGAAGAGATGGAAGCCCCACTCTTCTTGCAATTGTTATAAAGTGATAAATCTTGGAACATTGTTCTAACAACGACTTCATATGCTTCAACTGAACTGAAGGAGGATAAATGAGAAACCAACATAGCTTAATCTCCATTAATTCTTAACATCAATAATTCTCTGGGGGTGCCTAAGCAAAAACTTGACCACTGTGGGTCACGCCACTAGCTTCTGCAATATTCACGATAGAAGATAAAAACTTAATTTCCACTTCTTTGACTTCCTCCAACATTGTTGCATTATATTTTTAAGGCACTGCCTTATCTGACTCATACGAAGCAGCTCCTGGCAAGCAAATTACAAGCAGAGTCATAACAGGTTTTCTATGATACATAATTTTCACAAGCTCAGAAATATCAAAGTGAGGTATTATGACATTCAGAGTATCACTATCATTATTCCTCAATCTACTAAACTGAATGAGACCTTCATCCATTAAATGTTGAATATTTGTTTGAACCACATCACAACGTCGGATAGTCTAAGAACAAGTCTAACACGCAGCGTGATCATGCTGGCAATAATCTAATTTACAAACTTCCTTGTGAATTTCCATAAAAGAAGCTTCGATTGTTCTAATATCAAAGATTTTTCATTCTCCAGGACATATGTCAACCATATTAACTTCATGATTATCATTTCTTTTCCCGTAAACTTGGATAAGACCCATATCTACCATATCTTGAAGATCTCTCTTCACAACAAAACTCCCATGAGGATTTCCCAAACAAATTCTGCAAGCAGTATGATGATGCTCATAGTAAACGAGTTCACAATGGTTGCATGAACCTCCACCATATTTTTCCTAATCCAATTCACATCAAAGATATGATAGTCGACAAGATAACCATCTACCATATTAACAATGTCTGCTGAAGATGCGAGAAACACAAGAAAGAGGGGTTTGAATTTGGTTTCACCAAATATAATCATTTTGCAACTCAAAACACAAAGATAACAAGTGAATGAAAATAGATGAACACAATTATTTTTATCCTAGTTCATTGTTAACTAAGTTACTCCAGTCCACCCCGCGGGGTAATTTTCCTTATACATAAGAACTTAATCCACTATAATCAACCAGATTATAGACAACCACAATAAGTCTAATCAACCCTATTGGAACCCCTAATAAGTTCGCTAGTTCTTATTGCAAACCACTATGACTGCAGCCAAAGTCTTCTTGAGAATCCAGACTACATAGAGTCTCTCAAGAAACCTATCAACAATAGTTGAATACAAAGATGTGTATACAGAGATGCTTCTACACAAGAAGATTACACATTAAGTATAACAACACAAAAGGTTTGATAGCAAGATACAAGCCATAACTCCTTGCTTATTTACAAAACTATACAAAAGATTTCTCTACATAGTTTTGTGCAGCGGTTTAGTATACATTTGTTGAACTGATTCGTTGATTTCAAATTCTTCCAAGTACTTATTTTATAGCCGAAAAGAAGAGATCCCTTTGAGGGGTAGAATCAGAAATACAAATATAGTTGTAATGTTCCCAACAGTCATGGTGAGACTGGAAGATAATAGTACAAATAAGTTTGTCATTGCACCACTCTAGAGAGTAGAGGTCACATTGTACTTTTGTACTTTTATACTCACTATCACACGCAATCCCTTTAGTCTTCATCTTCGTCTTCTGTGTATTTAGAGGCTTCTAATATATTTGTTGATGAAGCATGTTGTAGAAGGATTAGAACTAGTATCTTTTAGAACCTAAGTCATCAAAACCTTTCAATGCTTGTTCAGAGAACTCTTGCCTTAGTTAGTTCTTCAGTACTTGGTCTTTAGCAGAATGTCTTCAAATCTTCAGAACTTCGTTCAGCAGAACCTTTGTCTTCATCATCTTCAAAACTTGGAACACCAGAAGTAAAGCTTTAGAAGGCCTCCAAAGCTTCCTTGAATAAGTCATGATCAAGAGCTTTTTTACTAATGTTCTTTATAATTGTTGCATAAGACACAATCCTTAATTATGACTTAACTTGTAACACACCAGAGGTATTCTTCCAGAGTGTTGAGTTTAGAACCTGATGACGTTACACGCCTCCTTACCAGAGTCAGAACCTATATGGCAAAATCCACACACTAGACATAAACTTTTTAGAGTATATAATTGTTCTTAAAGATAACATGTAAAATTATCATCAAAACATAAGGCCAGATTTAGAACAAACTTTGTTCTCACAATCTCCTCCCCCTTTTTGATGATGACAAAACCATGTATTTTGATGGAACAGTTCATACACGGTAATCACCACGGAATCAAAATTCAGTAGAGCTAGCAGGCTTCCCTTGAATATGTTAATACTCAAAATTCCATTAAATCCTGTTCAATGTCTCCTCCTGAGCCCAAGACTCACAAAATGAATTTTATAGTACACAAAGTAACATAAATAAGGAATACTTATCCATTAACATCTCATTAGCATCTGACTAGAAATACCCGGTCTTTATCTCATAACCTGGATTTCTATCAGAACACTATGAGGCATTAGAACCTATTTAGTAATTATCTTGATGACGTGCATCAAACATCAGAACTAATACGTAGTTCTTCTAGAAACTAGAATTATTCCACCAAAAGGAACACAACATTATGTCATCAGAGAGTTCAACACCGAACTATTTCCTGACTAACCATGTCTTTTGATCATGTCTTCTGACCATTTCTTTTAGACCACGTCTTCAGGCCATGTCTTAGACCATGTATTTTTAGACCACGTCTTCAGAACATGTCTTATATCATGTCTTTTAGACCATGTCTTCAGAACATGTCTTAGACCATCTCTTTTATACCATGTCTTCAGAACATGTCTTAAATCATATCTTTTAGACCACGTCTTCAAAATATGTCTTAGGCCATGTATTTTAGACCATGCCTTCAGAACATGTCTTAGACCATGTCTTCCAAACATGTCTTAGAACCATGTCTTCTAATGGTTCACAACTTTTGAAGCAGCTTGGTTAACAACAAAATTACTATACTACCAGACAGTTCACAACTTCTGTAGTATCAGAATCTGATAACACGTAACTTGGTTACAAATACTTTCAGACAGTTAACAACTTCTGAACTGTCTTGTGATAGTGGATCAAACGTTTCGGAAGCACACATTGACATTATTTCTGATAGTCCAACAACTTATGAAATAAATACTAAGTAATATAACATCTTTGTTAAGCTTCCAGACAATTCCCAACTTCTGAACAACAAAGTCTGATTACCATATTTTCATAAAGTTCACAAATTCTAAACAATAGGTATTTTCAACATACAATTTCCTTACTTTCAGAAAGTTCACAACTTCCTTGAACAATGGGAATATCAGAGCTTGATTTAACCATATTTTCACGAAGTTCATTCCTTCTGAACACTAGGTATGATCAACGCACGATTTCCTTACTCTCAGTCAGTTTATAACTTTTTGAACAGTAGGATTATTATAGCTTGATTTAACCATATTTTCACGAAGTTCACTCCTTCTGAACAATAGTGTACATCTCTGAATTATTTAACTGGAAAAGGTGTGATCTTGGGGCTTGGAGTTATCTAGCTGCAGGAACATAAATGGATCTTCAAAATAGTGTAGAACCCGGCTAAGCTGAGGCTGGACTCGACTGTACATCTAGAACCCGAATATGCTGAGATATGGCTCAGATTTCCTGATAGTCGGGTATAGGTCCCACCGTCAGCTATGGTACCCAAATAGCCAAACGTCATAAAACAGTTACAAGCACTTACTAAGTATGTTACAAACAATTAAATAGTCAGTTACGAATGTAACAGACTGGCCTAATGGCCATTAGACCAAGGATTATCTTATATAAAGGGTCCTTGGAGAATGGAAAAAGATTTGCGACATACACGATACAAACATGCATAAAACTCATATAGGGGCTCCCACAAGAGTGATAAGCAAGACATATATTCTTGGGTCAATACGAGCCATCATCGTAGCACCAAAATCCCCCCAAATCTTATAGAAATCTACCCAATTGCATCTCCCCCTATACTTATAGGGAAGCTACTCGTTTATTGTTTTTACACAAGAACATTTGGCTTCGGTAAAAATTTCCTCGACCACATAAATCATACCTAAATAACCACCTTTTTTATGGGTTACTCACGAGGAAACCATGGTCTTACCATGACAAAGACATTCCCGGAACCAAAATCAAGACACTCACTCACCTTCCACCCCATGGAACAGTTAATCCTATCTTCTTCTTGAATCCTCTTTCAATATCACAAAAGTAGTATCTGCATGTTGTAAACTCAATGTGGCTGAGACGCGATCCGACTTTGAGATCACCGCCGGGAGAAGCGATAAACATGATCGAGTGATCAAAAAGGGTTGTGAAAGAAAGTAAGTATTAATACAAATGATATGTCGATGAGGAAATGTCTATTGGGTGGAGATTCAAAAGAAATCAATGAGATTGCAAACAAAATTATACAAACCAAGATGGGTCAAGGATCGTTGTGCTAGTTTTGCCATTAAAAGATAAGTGACTATCTGTACTTTATGTTTGATTCATCGTTATGATTAGTCAATGCTTGACATGTTATGGGTCTTATAATTGACATGGATATTAATTATTGGAAAGACACATTCAATACATGAAAATAAAACGAAATTTGTACAAGGGTTTCCATTATAATTTGTCAACTTTTGATAGTTACAACAGTTAGTAATTGAAAACTCACAATGATGAAAAATAATATTGCAGGAATGATGTTATTGTCATAAACTGGATTTGTATAGAACTTATTTATAGTGTGTTATGGGTGCACACTCTATTTATCATACACAACGATTTTGATATCTCTAAGATAACGAGGAAAGTTAAGACGCAAAGGTAACCAACCCGTTGGTGACTTCAACATACATAGAATATCACATCATTAACACCGAGACGTTAGGAGCCAATAATGGGGCTGAAGTGGCACCACCTTGCATGGATGAAAGAGAACATATACCCCCGAGGAGGGCCTTATTATGCTCTAGATAACACAATGATATCTTGCAACATCAGGAGGAGATAATTCTAGAAATGGAAGTGAAGTCGCCATTGTTTCAACTTTCCTGCCAGCAAGAAAATGATATTACTGAATGATACTACATAACCGGTTTTGCCTCTATAAAATTGTGTGAATACTACTGCTACCATCAGACCCCTAATACAATTCAGTGAAGAATCAGATTAATATCTCCAACAAAAGATAAGTAATTCAGATCTTATTATTGTAATATGGCGCTTCTTCTTCTACTTGAGGAAGTCTTTTCACTTGATTCAGGCTGGCTATATTCCTCCTTTTTTTAATAAGGTTACATTTGGTCTTTATATAGTGACCTAAGATAAGATATAAATGCTATGACATTAATTGCAGCTAGTTCCTAATCCTTTTCACTTCTCAAGAGAATATTTCCTTTTGCGCTACCCAATAATATTAAATTTATTACAACAAGATCTCCCCCATAAATTTAAATACTTCTTCGGTCCATCATTCCCAACATCATTTTGCCTCTGTCTAATAACTCCTTCGACAATTGTTTTATGAGGATGTCTGCAGCTTGATCCTTACTTGCTACATGCTTCAGTTCGACACTTCCTTTCTTCACACGCTCTCTAATGAAATGTAATTGAACGTCAATATGTCTGATAAAGTTCATGTGCCCCCAATACCTTTGAATGTCATGACTGTTCCTTGGCCATTTGCAATGTGGGGCCTTGGTATGATCAGAGAGATCAAGCATACTGCTTCTAACGAACATCACTTCATTCTCATTGCCATTGACTACTTTACAAAATGGGTTGAAGCATCCTCGTTCGCCTCTGTTGCTAAGAATATGGTCGCCTAGTTCATAAAACATAACCGTATATGTCGGTATGGCATCCCTGAGAGAATCATCACAAACAATGGTATCAACCTCAACAACACTATGATCACTGAACTCTACACGTAGCTCGAGATCAAGCACCACAACTCTTCTCTGTATCGACCAAAGATGAATAGCACAGGGGAAGCCGCCAACAAGAATATTAAGAAGATCATACAGAAGATGGTTGTGACTTACAAAGAGTGGCACAAGATGTTACTATTTGATCTTCATGGCTATCGCACTTCAGCGCGAACATCAACTGGGGAAACCCCATTCTCTCTGGTCTATGATATGGAAGCTGTCCTACCTGTCAAAGTTCAGTTTTCTTCTTTGAGGATTATAAAGGATGCAGACTTAGACGACGAGTGGATTCAAACCAGGCTAGACCAGTTGAATATGATTGACAAAAAGAGGCTTGCGGTTATCTGTCACGATCAGATGTATCAGAAACGTATGATTAAGGCATTCAACCAGAAAATCAAGCATCGGGTATATCAAGTTGGTGACTTGGTAATAAAGTGCATCATTCTACCACAAGGTGATCCCAAGGGAAAATGGAATCCGACCTACGAAGGGACATTTGTAGTCAAAAGGATATTTTTTGGTGGTGCTATGATAATGACCACCATGAACGGCGAAGATTTTCCACATCCTGTGAACGCGGACATAGTCAAAAGATTCTACGCATGAAAACGTCCGGCTAGGTTGACTTTCCTAGGAAAAAATAAAGGGAATCCCGGCGAACCAAAAGGGTTGGGGTAAAAATTAGGGATATATACAAAAGATTGTACACTCGGCAAGTCGAAAACCTGAAAATGAGGCTTGGGCAAAAAAAGGGTATCCCGGTGGACTGAAAACCCAAAAGGGCGGTCCAGGAAAAAGTTAGGGATTAAAGCGTACGACTATGTCCGTTGGATCATTTACATCAAGCTTTATTACCAAAGTCAAAAGTTTAAATTGTACAAATCAGTTCAATCAACTTCTTCTGGAAGCAAAGGATGAGATGTTCGAAGACATAGGGGCAATAGCGGAGTTGAAAACCAACGAGATCATTTCCACATAGCTATATATTTTGTTTTCAATTTGTACTCTTTTCATTTCATGACAATTTCCTCTTACTAGGATTTATGTCTCGTTGTACAAAATCGTCTGTTTATGGGCAAACTATCAATACAAATACACCATAAAATTCAAACTTTTTGTTTTTTAATTTTTTTGTTTTGTTTGCAAAAACGTCTAATGACTAAAATTGAATGAACATATGCATATGAATATGATTAAATGTTAACAAATATATGCACAAGAACAGGAATAAGAATTTACTCAAGACTCTAGGAATTGGGATGACATTCAAGCTGTCCACAAATCCCCACATAGCCACTTCCATGGGATTATCCCCACAGAGTAGTCTTCACAAAACAATCTTTAATAAAGTTATATCCCCTACAAAACAGGATACATCAATCATACTCACCAGTCGCCCCCAACGGATAAAATAATATGATCTTTTTCCCAGCAATATCACCAACCTACAGAGTTTCAATCAGTACAATTCGTGGAAAATCTCTCCCTCAGTTGAGTTTATTCCTCCAAAACTGTAAAAAACCACTGCAAATTTTCTTCTCTCTAGAAGAGCTCATATCCTCAGTAAGGGTGTTTCCTCATCAGAGTTTTTCTCTGTTAACAAGGTTTATTTCCCCAATAAATTACAGTCTCCCCAGCTTAAGTCTATTCCTGAGATGGCTACGAATCACCGGCAAATCTCCTCTCCCCAATGAAGTCGCCACTATCCACAGAGAGTTGCTACAAAACTTGGAACTGGACCAAATATCTGTCAAATTTATCCTCCCCAGACGATTCAGAAGGTTATCTATCTCTTGTATTCCCAGTCAGGGTATATAATAATTAAACTCTCCAGTAGAGCGATGAACGACTAATGTTCCTAAACTCTTCTCCCCAAACATAAGATAACATTTCCCAGCGGAGTTTCCTCAAACAGCAAGCAGAAATCCCCAACGGAAGCATTCTAGACAAGGTTGAAGATTACACATGTTCTTCATCCCTAGCACCAGTCAGGGATTCATTTTTTCTAGCAAGATGTCATACGAAACTGTTGATACACTTCCAACAACATTTCACATTAATACATCATTTACCAATATCATAGCTTACACATACAAAATTCATATATCACAGTCTCATTTATTTTGAGAACATCATTATGTAATGCATTTCATACATCATGACATTGCACACATCTAACTCTTTACCTTTTAAGGAAAGATCAATTAACAGACAAACATCATCAACTACTTATATGACCCGACAATCTTCTCCAAGATTATTCTAAAAAAAGACATCTTTTGGCTCAGATTAAATCGACCATAGATTTATTATAATACTTCTTCTGATAGACCTTTTTTGGCTCAGATTAAATTGAGTGTAAATTTATTCTGATACTTCTCCCAGTTAAAGACGAACACAGACATCTTCTGGCTCAGATTAAATCGACCATAGATTTATTCTAATACTTCTTCCAGAAGACATTTTTTGGCTTAGATTAAATCAACCATAGATTTATTCTAATACTTCTCTCAGTTAAAGACGGACGCAAACATCTTCTGGCTCAGATTAAATCGACCATAGATTTATTCTGATACTTCTTCCAATAGATATTTTCTGGGTCAGATTAAATCGACCATAGATTTATTCTGTTACTTCTCCCAGTTAAAAGACATAAGCAGACATCTTCTAGATCATATTAAATCAACCATTAGATTTATTCTAATACTTCTTCCAGAAGACATTTTACGGCTCAGATGAAATCAAGCGTAGATTTATTCTGATACTTCTTCCAGTTGAAGTCGAGCGTAAACTTAGTCTAATTTCTATCAACAGTTAATTTGGATGGCATCTATAAGCCCATCCTCGATGACTCACTGTTACCTCTCTAAATGGCATCTTTAATCCAATTCTCAGTGTAATCAACCAACAACATTACTTCGTGCATCGGAAAGTGCATATTTCTGGGCACTTAAGTGTTCAATCATCTTTTACCTTCAAGTCACGAATGGCAGACATGCCAATCTAACTCTTCAGATTTAAGAATATTTAACAGGGGCCAATGTTGTACCCCGAGATTTTCCCACCCATTTTCTTCAAAACATGCTCACAAAGGTCTCAAATACTTAAAATCCACTCAAGAGTTGACTAGTCAAACCTCCTCTTGAGCAAGGGTCTTCAACTAGGGTTTTGTGATTCTCAAGGAAGATTGGGTTTAAAGGGTCTCAAATGACTTTCATGGTTTATCATGGGTCCTCAATAATGCTTATGTCAAGTTTCAAGTCTTGCATCACATGTTTCCTCAGTCAATGGCTCAGAAGATTTAAAGTCAATTGTACTGGGTAAAAAGTCAACTATGGTCAACATAGAGTCAAACTTTAAGATTTTTTTGTTAACATCAACATTTTGAGGTGATATTCATCATTTTATTAAGGTTTGATCATGATTCCTCAAGGAAAGCCCTCAAATCATCAAAGGTCAAAAATTGCCAAATTAGGGTTTTTATTGAAGATGATTTGATCATTGACTTTTGGCATAATGCATGACCTAATGGCTTAAAGCATGATCTCAAGGGCTCAAATACAACATCTTGACCTAATTACATGGCTCAAGACATTTCCCAAGATACGAGTGACTGATAGTTGAAGAATTGAATCAATTGATAAAAAGTCAATACTCACACAAAAGTCAAACTTTGACTTTTTGGTCAACATTAGAATTCAAAAATCAAGAATCATCAAAACATTCAAAATTATCAAGTTTGGTCATCAAGAATAAAAAAATTCAATAAAAGTCAAAAGTTGGAAAATTTTCCAACACTTAGAAAAATTTCTAAGTGTTTTGTTCTTAACAAAGTCACTACTTTATGGCCATTTTTCAATAAGATCCAAACTGATTCAAGAAAAACTTTCAACATGAAAGTTGAAGGGATTAATGAATTCTACAACTTTGTTAATGTGGGATGATTCTCAAAAAGTGCTTGGATTAAGAGATATGGACCCATGAAGTTCTCATATTTTTACCCAACACTTAGAAATATTTTTGATCAGTTTTTCATCTCAACTTCTTAGCCTTTTTTCACCAATTTCCCTTTTGTTTTAGCCAAAATGGTCAACATGAAAGTTAAATATCTTGATTCAAGCTTTTCAAAAACATCAAAGAGTATGAAAATATTATGTTTGAGTTGTGAGTTTCGAAGAGACAAAGTTGGGCATTTTTACTTGGATTATAAGTCATTTTTTGAGGAAGATATAATCAAATCTCATAGCCATGCCTTGTAATCTCATTTTGCAGGCCTATAAACCCATAAATCTCTCCATAATCAGTTGATTTCATTTTCTTTATGACTATTATCCATTTGATTCAAGCTTTATCCAAGATAATTTTCCACTAATGGCATAAAGGCACCATTGCCATTCATATAAAGCAAGCTTTTTGCAAAAGTCAATGCAATGAGCTCCTCATTTGTTTCATCTGATTGCACTCCATCCTAAAGAGAATAAGCAACCTCCCTGCACCCAACAAACATTAAAGCACACTTGTACTTGATCCTTGAAACCACCATTTTCACCATAACTTGATATTCCACTTTCAACCAAGCCATAAATTGACATCTTCAGATTGCAACCAGTTCAATCCCTCTAACCTTTGCCTATAAATACATGGTTCATTTGTAGACCAATAGACGAATGGACAAGCCCTCAAACCCTCTCAAACTCTCCCAAATCCGAATTGGCCTCAAAAACTCCATTTTTGAGCTTTGAAGTCCATATCTTCGAATCTCTCAAACTTTGCAGCTTTTGTCCAAACAAATCATCCAAACACTTTCACGTATATCACATCGAAGTGATTCAAACACTTGTTTCACTTATGTAACTCCATTGTAATCATTCACCATTTTCAATTTCCATCCTTGCTACTTGACTTAGACAGAGCATTCCATCCACTCTCAAATCAAAGTAAGGATTGCAATACATTCACTAAGATCCCAGCAAGCTAAAGCATTCATCATTTTACTTCTGGAAGTTCTTGAAGAAGCGTTGGACTTTCTCCAACTTGGTACATTTTTCAAACTTTGAAATCCTTATTTAAGCATCATTTGCATATACATTCTAAAGGAAAAATGTAGATATCATGTCTATGAAGCTAACCATGTCCTTAAATCTCATTTTAATTGACTGTGTGATGAGAATTTTGGAACTAAAGTTTTTGAACTGTTAGGAATTCAATTTGATACTGAGCAAAATTTGTTTCAATCTTTAATCTATAGCTTCTTAAAATTATATGGTTAAATTCCTTGTAAAAAATTAAGCAAGTTTAATGTTTACATCTTTCAATTTGTTTGAGAAACAAGCATTTTCAAAAATTAAAAAATGGTGAAATTATGTTGTTGTTGTTGTTACTGTCTGCGCGCAGGGAAGAAGAAGGGTGTGCTGGAATTTTCAAATTTTCATATTTTGGCTCATAATATATTTATTGGGTGCTGTTTCATAACCGGGTGAAACAGCCACCCCAGTGGCAAGCGTGTGTGTGAGTAAGGCTTTGGTGTGCCAGGGCAGGGGTTCGATCCCTGCCTCTGACATTTTATTTTCTAACATTTCTCTTGCAGATCCCATACAAGTAATCCTAACGCGCACATGGTGTACCTCAACTCCACACAATCAGATCTCAACTGATATTGATCCATTGTTCCAAGTCAGCATGCCCATGGTGCACTCCAAGGAATTGTCCATACTGAATCCAGCGCAGACCTGAGATTTGTCCAGTTTGGGCCTATATTTTTGCTTTTTTCTCACCCTCATTTTACTTGCTTACACCCAGGCCCATTTTACTTTCTTTTTTTGTTTTAATTAAATTTTTCTTTTCTAATCATTTTTATTTAATCAGAAAAAAAATAAGGAAAAATACCCTTTTTAGTCCCTTAACTTTACCTCTGGGTCCATTCTGGTCCCTTATCTATAAAAAGTTCTGAAGTGGTCCTTTAATTATTCAAAAAGGACCACGTTTATCCTTTCCTTCTAGACCGTTAGTCAAAGTCAATTATAGAGCTTATGTGGCATATATGTGGCATTGCACGTGTATACATTTTCGTCCAGGTGAATTAAAGTATTTTTTAAAAAATGGTTATCGCATTGCATGTGCTAAAGGATCAGATTACATCTCCAACACTTAGAAGGTAATCCCTGGGAAGCCATTGTTGGTAGCTCCAATCTGCGAACAAGCTTCAAGCGAAGCGAAGGCACAATCCGACCACAACATTACAATCGAAGCGAAGTGAAGGTGAAATCGACAACAACACTGCTCATCTTAGGTAAGTTTCTGCAAAACTATGATTTTCGTAGTTAGGGTTTTTTGAAATCAATGTTTTTGAAACCAAATATCTTCCTGTTCATTTTGGACCTAGTCTGAAATGGATGAATATCTCAACATTACAATACACCATAGTGGCCAATATGTTACTGAGAACATGGGTGTTTACGAAGGAGGTGAGATTGCTGATTTGAGAGTAGATGTTGATAAGTGGAGCTATTTTGAATTGATAGGTGCTATTAAAGAGCTAGGTTATACAGATGTAGAGAATATATATTACAGGATCCTACTGTTGGGATGAATATGTTGGTTGATGACAAGGGGGAATTAGAGATTGTTGATCTATATAGGGTTCATCTTAGTGTTGAAGTCTTTATTCAACACACGTTGTCAAAGCCTGATTATGATGATGAGACATAAGTTATGTTAGATGAGGTACCCCTTAATGTGATAGTTGATGAGGCAGTAGTTGCGCTTGAAGAGATGTTGAATGAAACTGATGTAAGGGAAGATGGTGTTAGAGTAGGTGATTTTAGGGAAGATGATGTTAGCATGGATGGTGTTGGGGAAGATGCTATTAGGGAAGATGATATTAGGGAAGATGGTGTTCATGCAGTAGGAGCTGATGATAATGTGCCAATGGTTGATGTGGTTGATGAGATTGAAAGTGATGATATTAAACATAGGGCTGGTGAGGTTGATGATACTGTTAGAGTGACTGATGATAATGATAGTTCTGATGATAGCACCTTCAACTATGATAGTGCAACAAAGGTAGTATTTGATGATGACTCTGATGAGTATGGCACTGATTTGGAAGAGGAAGAGGGTAAAGGAAAGTGCGAAGCAAACAAAGAAGATAACAAAGGAAGTGATAATGAAAGTGATGATCTAGGAAGTGATTGTGATAGTGATGATAACAATAGAGTTAGGAGAAAGAAGTATCTAGTTTTCAAGCTTCAAAAGGATATGGGAAATTACAAATGGGAACCTAATTTAGTACAGCAAAAACTTTCAAGGAAGCCATTACCTCTTATGCAGTCCAATCTGGCAAAAATTTAAAGTTTATTAAAAATGACAAGACCGAGATTAGGGTTAGGTGTAAGGAAGGATGTGAATGGGAATCCTATTGTTCTAAATCGTCTACTGAGGATTCTTGGCAACTAAGAATGGTAGTAGGAAGTCATAGTTGCAGTAGAGAATATAATGTGAAGTTAATGAAGACCAAATGGTTGAGCAAGAGGTTGCAAAATTCACTTAAAACCAACCCTAGAATGAAAATTAAGGACATTAAGGAGAAGGTACAGAATAAGTGGAATGTGGGGGTCAACAAAACCAAGGACATAAGGGCTACGTTTGCAGCCAGAGACATGATCGATGGGTCTTTCCTAGGGGACTATGCAAGGATATATGACTATGCACATGAGTTATTAAGAGCTAACCCAGGGTCAACTGGAAAAGTGAATGTCTAACCTGCACAAGAAGGTGGTGTTCAGAAATTACATTTCAAAAGGATATACATATGTTTGGAAGCTTGTAAGGAAAGCTTTAAGTTAAGCAGACATTTCATTGGACTTGGTGGATATTTTTTGAAAGGCCTTTGTGGGGGTCAAATACTTGCAGCCATAGGCAGAGATCCCAATGAACAAATTCTACCAATAACATATGCAGTGGTGGAGAGTGAGAACAAGGATAGCTGGACATGGTTCTTAGAGCTGCTTATTGATGATCTTGGTGGAAGAGAAGAGTGCCTCACATAAACTTTTATCTCTAATCAACAAAAGGCATGGCTCTGTTTTTAATTATTTTTTATAGGTATTTCATGTTACAAATTATCATGTTACATTTTTGATGACTTTGGGATTATTGACTTCAGGAAGAGGTATCCAGGGAAAAAACTAAAGGAAATAATATGGAAAGCTGCCAAGTCAACTTACTACCAAGCTTGGGAAATAGAGATGAAAGTAATGAAAGATCTCAATGGAGAAGCATACAAACACATGATTAGCACCCCTCCAAGGTTTTGGAGCAGATCATACTTCAAGACGGTTAACAAGTGTGATATTGTTCTCAATAGTATGTCAGAAACATTTAACAGTGTCATCCTTGAGTCTAGGGCCAAGCCTTTGATAACCATGGTGGAAGAAATTAGGATATACATCATGGAAAGATGGGCTACAAACAGGATGAGGTTTGAGAAAGTGGGAGATGTTGAAGTGTTGCCTAACATTATGAAGAAGGTTGAAAAAATAAGTTCATACACAAACATGTCGCTTATCAGGTAAATTGCTTTAAACAAATTTATTTAAAGTGTATATATTTGAAGTGTATTTATATTTGGAATGTATATTTATATGTTAGGATGTCTGATGAGCATATATTTGAAGTGAGGCATCTAGAAAACTCATCTGAAAAATTCACAGTCAACCTGAAGGAAAAGTACTGTTCATGCAGAAGATGGGAGCTAACAGGCCTGCCTTGTGTTCATTCACTTGCAGCAATCAAAAGTAGGAACCACAAGATTGATGACTACGTTCCTGATTACTACAGGAGAGAAAGATATATGAAAGTGTATAAACCTATAATATATCATGTTAATGGCTCAAACTTATGGATGAGAACAGAGTATCCTGATATTCTGCCCCCCCCCCCCCCCCCCAAATTTAGGAAAATGTCTGGCAGGACAAAAAAGGGAGGAATTTAGAGCAAGGTGAGATGGATGGTTCTGATAAAAAGATGAGAAGGATAGGATTCATTATAAAGTGTAACATGTGTAAGAAAGCATGACACAACAAGCTAACTTGCAAGGTACCATCTACAAGTCAATCATCTCAGCCAGGACAAGCATCCGAGCCAACTCAAGCATCTCAGCCAACTCAAGCATCCCAGCAAGCTCAAGCATCTCAACCAGCTCAAGCATCTCAGCCAACTCAAGCATCCCAGTAAGTCCAAGCATCCCAGCAAGCTCAAGCATCTCATCCAGCTCAAGCATCCCAGCCAGCTCATGCATCCCAGCCACCTGCTTCTCAATCATCCAAGGAAGTAAATCCCAAATCTGAAAAGTTGCAATTTAGAAGGCCAAATGCACCTTTTGTCCCACCTGGTCTAACAACTATGTTGAATGCATCTAAAACTGTTGTAGGTCCAACAACTAGGTTGAATGCATCTAAAACTGTTGTACGTCCAACAATAAGAAGGAAGACACCTATTAAGAGAGCCACAACAAAATGGAAACCTTAGATTAATGTCTTTTATGTAATGGTTATGTTAGTTTATGTTAACTTTAGTTGAGCTATTTTGGACCTGCAGTATCTACTACTGTTTTGGACCTGTGATATCAGGTTTCTTGGACATGTAAAGTATGGTTTTTTGATTTGTAATAGTAGTGTTTTTGAACCTGTAATATCAGGTTTTTTGAACATGAAATTTATGAATATTAGTGGTATCCACCAACTTATGTATTGTTGTTGACTTCATTCAAAATTATGTATTCAAAATTATGTATTCTTTACAAAATTCATCAAAAATACAGTTCCAAAATTAAACCAATTTCATACTGCAATTTACACTAGTTTCATACAGTTGCATACTAGAATTTACACCAGTTCCAAAATTCATAACAACATGCTACAAAAAGAACATACAACTTCATCAATTAACAACATCATCTTCTTTTCTAATGATATTACAAACGACACTGTAATTTACAACATCACCCAAATGACAAAAATTAACATCATACAAAACATTCTTTTCCATTTTTTCTAGAATTCATCATTTTCTTCATTTCAATTTGTAGCCCCCTTATCTATTGTTTCAGTTCATCCTTTTGTTCCTTTAAAGACAATATCTCCATTTTTGTTGCATAAAGGTCATTTTGAAGCTTCTCCACCCTACTATTTTGCTTCTTTATAAACTGCTCTTTTTCATCCACAATATCATCATAGAACAATTGAAAGTATCCACATCCAGTTTTAGATGAACCCTGTGTCAGTCCAAATTTGGATAGGTCAGAAAAAATAATACGAATAAGCCATTTAATTTCTTTCTTACCTTATAATAACGATAAACCCCAGAATTGCTTCCCAAAATTCGTGTGAGTTGAAGCCCTTCGAAGAACAGCCGTGTCTCCACAGCCACATATGGGTTTCCATCGCAAATTACCATCTCCACAGCCCTTCGAATCGTACGAAGATTGCTTCATTTTCCTCAAGCAATTACCGAATCAGAAGGGGAAGAAATTTGTTGAACCCTAGAATTTGGGGGAGTATGGGGTAGAAGAGAAAGAAATGGGTGAAGAAGAAGATGAACGAAGAAGATGAACAAATAAGATGAAAATACAATGCAACCTGCAAGAGGAGAATGAAGAAGATGAAAATAGGATTCCACATCAGCTGCCACGCATACAAAACAAACGTCAGTTTGTGCCTTTTGAACGGAAAGGACTACTGTTGTTCTTTTTGAACAATTAAAGGACAACTTTGGAACTTTTTAGAGAAAAGGGACCAGAATGGACCCAGAGGTAAAGTTAAGGGACTACAAAGGATATTTTTCCCAAAAATAATAATAAAATCATAAAAAATTAGATTTAGTTTTCTTGATTAATTAATTTAAATTTTGATAATTAAACTTAATTAACTTAATCATAGTTTGTTTTTACTTATTAATTAACTAATGATTTAATTAAAATTAGGTTTTATTTTTTATTTTACATTTCAAATACTTTTCTAAACAAAAATATTTTCTTAAATACTTAGAATTTTTAGGGTTTTTAATATCCTTTCCCTTTCCAATCTCCGCGCGTTTAATTATTTTTCGCTTTATTATCATTATGTAACTGTCAATGGTATGTAATAGATAAATTAAGACTTATTTACATTTCCCCCCAATTTATGGTTTGTACTCTTCATCCCTGAAGCGATGTAATAGCGTAGATTATTTCCTGCATTTTTACTTTCCGCAATTATGTATGAATGCATGTATATATTTAATTGTATAGTAATTAGGAGTGCATGGCAAGATATAAATATCAAACATTAGAAAACCTAATATCAAGATAAATACTTGAAATCAAAACACTTTGCACACGTGCACCTCTAGGATGACCCTCACTTGTTGCCTCAGATTTAAAACAGTCATGTCCCTCGAGCGTGGGATGCTTTAGCAAAGACCCTCGGTTAAAAGATCGTAGTCCCTCGATGACCCTTCGATGCTTCCTTCAGTAAACGATCTTAGTCCCTTACAGAAATTGCTAAAGCGTCCTATAAGTTGCCTTTTATGACTGTACGATGACCCGCGCCTGTCCCTCACATACAACGATAGGGCTTCCTACTAACTAATGGTAGGGTAGCACCATCTAAAGGAAGAGGAAAAGAATAATGACTTCTTTGAGTAGGTAGAACGCTCGTAGTATCTTGCTCACAAACCTTTCAAAGCAAAACATCTTTTCACAAAACAACACTTTCTTACACAATATTTTCAAAACAAACATTTTGTATACATTCTTAGTGATACGAGAATCATTACAAAATTTCCGCACTTAGGAATTTTTAAAAATATTTTCAAACATACACAAGCATAAAGTATTTCCAAAAAAGTGAGCTAGCGATTAAGAGCTCGTGGATAACTACGGATGAAAAGGGTGCTGTTGTACCTCAAAATTTTCCCTCTCACTTATCAAGTATTTTCTCACAAGATCTCCTTTGGATCAAGACTGCATTAGGGTTGATCAGCTCAAGACACCTCCTCATGCACTGATGACCAAAATTAGGGTTTGAGTTTGCACAAGGATTTTTGGACTATCAATGCTTCATATTACTTTTAAGGATAATTATGGACCCCTAAGATTACTCATGTCAAGTTTCAAGTCTTGAATCACACTTTTGACCAGTCAATTGAACAGTTGACCTAAAAATCAGTTGTATTGGGGAAAAAGTCAGCAATGGCAAATTTATAGTCAAACTTTATAATTTTTTATCCACATCAACATCTTAGACTCATATGTATCATTTGATCAAGTTTTTACCATAATTCCTCAAGAAATTTGATCAAATCATCAAAAGGGCAAAATGGTCAAAATTAGGGTTTTTATTGAGAAAGGGTAATTTCTGATTTTTTGGTCTAACAAATGATCATTTGGTTTGAAGAATTACAAATCCATTACAAAACATTACAAAACAATTTCTGATTTTTACCTAATAACATGATTCAAAACATTACAAATCCGTTGGATTGACAGATGAATTTTTTAGTCAACTGATCAAAAGTCAATTGTACACTGAAAAGTCAAACTTTGACTTTTTGGTCAAAATCAAATGCCAAGGATCATAATTCATCAAAACATGTCAAAATGTGAAACTTTTTTTATCAAGAAATCAAGGATTCAAGATTTTGTTTTGAAAAGTTGAAATTTCTTAACTTAGAAATTTTTCTAAGTATAGAAAATTTCTTATTTTTTCTCAACTTTTTAAGCCAAATTTTCACCATGATGCAAGATGATTCAAAGGAAATTTCAAACATGAAATTTGTAGATCCCCATGAAATCTACAAATTTTCTTCACACAATTTCTCCAAAAAATGCTTGGATATCAAGATATGATTTTGTGAATACATGCTCATGAACTAAAATAACTTAGTGAAATTTTGCCCTAGCTAGGCAGATTTTTGACCTAACTTCATGCCAACTTTTCATATAGTTCCAAAGGGAATTTTCAAAAGCAATTCAAAGATGAGTTGTACAGAACATTGCAAGCTTTCCAAAATGTCAAGGAACTCCTTGAGATTATTCCTGAGTAGGGAGAATCGAAGAGATGAAGTTGGTAATTTATCACTTTGATTTCAAACCATTTCATGATGAACAAAAATTAAAATCCAAGCCTAGGCTGCATAATATTTGCTTTGCAAGCCTCAAACTTGTTTCTCACTCCATAATTAAATGTTTACACGGCTGCTAGAGCTTTAACCCAAACATTTGAGCCTTTTTCCAAGTTACAATTCCATTTATGGCACAAAGTTGCCATTTCCATTTTGATAAAGCATTACTTTTGCCTTTGTCAACTTCTTGAGCCTCTCAATTGTTTTCTATGCACACAAGCAAAGTCAAAACCAAAAGCAACTTTTCTAAGACCTCTACCAACTCAGATCATGCTTGTACAACACTTAGAGACTTGTCTCCTCACTTTTCTTCAAAAACAAGTTATAGAGCCAAAAGGCTATAACTCAGAAACCTTGGGTGGAGTTGATCTCTAATATTTTTCATACATATACACAAGTGTATTGCAACATAAAACACGAATGATAAGACTCCAAAACACTCCCAAACAATTTGCAACTCAGAATCTGCCATAGCTTGACAATTTTGAACCTTACATAGCCATCTCTAAATCCCCTCGTGCGTATTGAGTTTTAACCAACCAAACACTTAATATACATCATATCTAAGTGATCTAGACCCCTGTTCCCTCACTGTAACTCCTCCTCCACCATCCACCATTTTCAAATATCAAGCTTGCAGGTTGACTTCAGTAGAGAGATTCAGAGACTTTCAGGACAAAGTAAAGATTGGAATACACTCAGGGAGGTCTAGGCAAGCTAAACAGATCCTCAGGCCTTCTCAAAACTTGCTCAAACTCCATTCACGATCTCAGCTGCAAGAGATAAAAACTCAAACTTCTATCTCTTTATACAAGCATCATTTGATCTTGATTTGTGAAAGCAAAATGTAGATATCCTTGCTCTAAAGCTAACCATGTTCATAGTTTTCATTTATATTAACTGTGCATAGAGAATTTTGGATTTGAAATTTATGCAAAAATTAGGTTTCAAATTAGGGCCAGTAAAATTAGATCTTATCTTTGACTTTTAGTATACATAAATTATATGGTTAAACTCGTGGGAAGAAACACTATAACTTTCATGTTTGAACTTTTCATTTTTATGGAGAAATGAAGAAGATACAGGTGATCCGGCCATGGTTCAAGGTTGAAGATGAAGTTGTCTTCAGGGGGCATTTTCTAATATATATTTATGTTTGTGTTTATATAAATGGATGTATAGCCACCCCAGTAGTAAGGCAGCACACATAAATGCTAGAGGTCATGGGTTCGAGCCTCAGCACGCTGCCTTTTGCAATTTTCTCACATTTTTCCATCTTTTTTGTCCGTTTGCAGCGTTGGGCTTCCTGCTTCATGGGCCTTGGATTTTTTTTCTAACATTTACCCCCTGTCTGCTTATAACACCCCTGGCCCATATCATTTTATTTATTTATTTCATTTTCATTTTATTTTCTTAAATATATTTCATTAATATTAAAAAATCATAAAAAATATAAAAAAAATGATAGATTTATATTTTGGCTTGTTTTATTTTATTTTTCTCACATAAAATATTTTTATTTAGTTATATATTATCTATTTTTTATTAAATAAACTTTGTAAATTAAATTATAACTATTTTAATATTTTTTTTTCTTTATACCCATTAAATATTTATTTTAATATAAAAAAGGACCAAAAATACCTCATAATGCCATGTATTATTTTCAAGACAAAAAATACAAAAAAAAAACTTTTTTCATAAAGAAACTTATTTCCTCTTAATCAAATAGAATTAGGGTTTATTCAAAAATCTTTTCTTAAATGATTCTTTTCCTTAATTAATTTAAATTAATCTTTATTTACTTACTTTCTAAATAGGTTTTAGGTTAGAGCTTTTCCATAAAAAATTAAACAAAAATCTTCTTTGCATTTACATATCTTTGCATATTTAATTCATCTTGTATATTCCAATTATTTGTACACATTCAATTTGGTTGTAATAGATTAATTAGGTTTATATTTTTGCAATCCCTATTCATAAATTATACCCCCCTCCCACAAGTGTTGTAATAGCGTAGTTCGCAATTTATCACTTTTACATAACATGCTAGTAATTAGGGTTTGTATGGCAAGATAAAATCAATCAAATAGAAAACTCCTAATTCAAGACAAAATCAATCATGAAAATGGCACACTTGCACACAAGCACCCCTAGGGTAACTCCACTTGGTTGCCTTATACAAAATGGCCATATTACGCATGTAAGGTGTCTTAGCAAAAATAAAATAAAATACAAGATCATAGTCCCTCGATGACGCTATTCTAAGTTGCCTTAAAAAATGATCTTAGTCCCTCAAAAAATGCTAAGATACCTTGAAACATTGTTAATCATGATTATACGATGACCCACGCCCGTCCCGTTTACATCCAACGATAGGGTTGCTTACCAAATCAATGGTAAGACAACAATGTCAAAGGAAAAGAAAATGAACAAGAAAGACATTTGAGTAGGTAGATTGCTTTTAGTTACTTGCTCCATTTCAAAACAAAACATCCTTGCTATTTTCAAAACCAACACCTGCACATTTCAAAACATCTTACAAAATTGAAAACATTTTCAAAAAGATCAACATCTTTGTATACCTTCTTACGAACGAGAATCATTACAAAGATTGCCTAAACGATGGCCTCTTTACAAAATACTTTCAAAAAAACCACACCAAGCACAATTTCAAACAAAAGCAAGTGATCTAGCAAGTAACTAAGAGCCCATGGAAAACCATGGATGAAAAGGGTGCTAATACCTTCCCTTTTCATAATCTACCCCCCGAACTCAAGAAACAATCTCAAAGGTCTTTCCTGTGCTTTTTCACCTTTCCTTTTGGATAAAAGAAAAGTATGTGGCGACTCTTTCTAACTGCAACATTTGCGATCAAACGCAAACCTTCAAGTAAGTTCTCACACCGCATCACAGAACTGGCGACTCTACTGGGGAAAAATATAAAAGTGGGGTTACCTTAGGGATATATCACATTTATTTGCTTTCATTGTTTGACTTGTATGCTTTACATTATGGTTCTTTGTTTGGGTTTGAATCCTCTACCTGGATTTGGGATACATTATAGGTAAGTAGCAATACATTGTGGAAACTATGCGGGGTGTACCGACATGGTTCAAGCAATAGCTACGTTAGTGTGACATATTTGTGGGTACCGGTAGCCTTTGAGTTAATAAAAGAGAATACGGGGCCGCTGAGTGATGTCATGAAGCACTAATGAACTTCTAGAACCTTTACTTGACCAACTTGGCCTTTAGGATGTAGTGAGATGACCGGCTTTGGTGCAGTCCGAAGTTGGTAGATACTCGATACTACACTCATTGAGGTTTGGTTTCTTGGGATATTTCGGTCGCCATTAAAGAGGTTTGAGCTGAAACAATGACCAAGGAAATAAACCAGTGATATTGAGCTCCTTAGAACCCGGTTACTATTACTAGGACAGGTTTGAGCCAACTAAACTTTAAGAGGGTACTTACCTATAAAATTCCATGCAAGCCTAAACCTAAGGACTTGTTTGCTTTGTTTGTATATGAATACTTGTACATAACATCATGAACATCATGGACATCATATACATCCACTAACCATTTCAAGGATTTTGGGATTCATCTTTGTTCTTGTTTTGTAGGATATGGATTCACTTCGCAGGAAAACTATTTAAGTCAACCTTGTGAGAATACCTCCACAACTTAAGGAGCTAGTTTCAAGGATTCCTGAAAACTCTCCATTCATCGAGAGACATGGTCTCCTGCTCAACTTGGTCACCTCTAACAAAGATGAGGACATGATGAAGGTGCTCTTTCAGTTCTTTAATCCTTTACACCATTGCTTCACCTTTCCCGACTATCAACGTGTGCCTACTTTGGAAGAACTCTCCAAACTATTAAGGATTCCCATTCTCAATCAACTACCTTTAAATGGTACGGAAAGAGATCCTAAGCCAGAAGAGATTGCTCAAGCTCTACACTTGCAATCATCTAATATCATAACTCATTGGGAAACAAGGAGTGGTGTCAAAGGTTTCCTAGAAAAGTTCCTGTTTGAGAAAGCCCAAAGCTGTTGGAATTCCTTAGACTTGCAAGCCTTTGAGGAAATTGTGGCTCTCCTCATCTATGGGATGGTTTTGTTTCCAAATCCTGACCAACTCTTAGATATCAATGCCGTAAAAATCTTCATATCCCGCAACCCGGTGCCTACATTTCTAGGATATATCCTACACTCTTTTCACACTCGCACAATGAGGAAAAGAGGTGTCCTTATGTGTTGCACTCCTATCTTGGAAAGATGGTTTATTTCTCATCTTCCCCAGTCTGTATTAAAGAATGAGCAAGGTTTAAGATGATCATAGAGGTTGATGACGCTCAAACATTCAGACATTCATTGGTGCTCCCGATCCAAAGAGAATGTTGTCATTGTCGACCGTTGTGGAGAATTCCCCAATGTTCCTTTGCTTGGCATTAGGGGAGGAATCCCCTACAACCCATGTTTAGCCTTAAGACAATTTGGTTACGCCCGAAGAGATGGCCCGCATGAGATGTTGATTCAAGGCTGGGTATTCGACTACGACAATGACGATCAAGGTCTTCGCCAGAGATTTATCCGAGCTTGGAGTATGTTAAACAAGGTGGATAGCAAGACTTTGGGGCACAAGAATTCCATCCCTCTTGAGCCTTACCTAAAATGGGTACGAACTCGTACTCAGAGTCTTATGATGCCTTACCCCTCCATTCTCCCGGTAATCATTGAGCCTGTTAAGGAAGGAGATGTTCCATACACTATCCTACATCCTGACATGCCCACATCTCTAGAAGAACTACAAAGGGATTGGATACAAATTAAAGGAGAGCGAGATACTTTCGAAGCCCAATTCTATGCAAGCGAGAAGAAGGATGCACACTACTTTGCACCAAAGAGGATGCACACTACTTTTCTATCTTAGAGCTTTTGTATTATTTTTCCCTAGGGGCATTAATGTACTCAAACTTTATCTTATTAATATAACGTGTGTTTCCTTTTTTGTCTAAAAAAAATTTGAATATTTGAAATCCTTGAAAACATTGCATATGCATATATCATTCATTATAACATAAACAGGTCTTTTACAACAAGTCTCCTCATCTCTCTATTGTTTATTTCAGTAAGATGGATCTCGAGCAAACAATGAAAGATATCCAAGCTCAGAATACGCAGTTTCAACAATTGCTCATGACCCTAGCCAAGGGGCAAGAAGAGTTGAAGACTCTGGTGGCTGAAGAGAGGAAAAAGAAAACTAAGAAGGTAATCGGAGTCTTAAACATGGGAAGAAGATTTCATGGGCAGACAAGAAGGACTTTGGACTTTACAACAACATCCGGTGAAGGAGAGGGGAAAGGCAAGGAAACAGTTGTCCCGTTAGAATCGGAAGAGGAGGAAGAAGAATAGGACTACTCTGAGGAACAATACCCTCCGGCTGATGACAAGTATAGACATCTTGAAGAGCGGTTGAACGCGATGGAAATCCAAAAGGTGCCAGGCATGGGCTTGAGGACTTGGGACTAGTGTCGGGGATTATGATTCCTCCGAAATTAAAAGTGCCTACATTTTCCAAATATGACAGAGTGTCATTCCCTAAAAGGCATCTCTGGTCATATGTGAGGAAAATCCAACCCCATACAGCTGATAAAGACTTATGGGTGCACTTCTTCCAAGATAATCTGTCTGGGACTCAAGTTGACTGGTTCTACAAACTAGAAAGGGCTAATGTTCACAATTGGGAAGATGTTGCCACAACTTTCTTCAAGCAATATCAATACAATGCTGATTTGGCACCTACTCGTACTCAACTCCAGAGTATGGCCATGGTTTCCAATGAAGGTTTCAAGGACTATGCGCAAAAATAGAGAGATTTGGCTGGAAGAGTTCAACCCCCTCTGTCTGAGAGAGAATTGGTACATGTTCTTAGGCACCTTATCTGGTCCCTTCTTCAATAATTTAATCGGAAGTTCATCTGCTGGCTTTACTGAACTAATATTGACCGGAGAGAGGGTAGAAGCCGACATAAAAGTGGAAAGATTCAGAAATATACATCTTCTTCTACAGCTGTAAGTAAGCCTTTCATCGGGAAGAAAGAGGTAGCTGCTGTATATCTGTAAAGAAACCAAGATAGGGCCGAACATCAACCAATGGTGGGGGCTGTTATGATTCCTAAGCCTACGTATGATTAACAAAGAAGTAATCAACCAAGGGTGGAAAGGCCAGTCAGGCATTTCACCATAATTAACATGACTCTGTCTAAAGTATTATCGCATCTTCTATGATCCAACTTGGTGACCTTGAAAGAAGCTTCGAAAAACCCCAATACAACATCCCCTCATTATCATCCCAATGCCCATTGCGCATATCACTCTAAAATCCTGGTCACGATACTAACAATTGTTGGGCTCTAAAGAACAAAATACAAGACCTAATTGAAGCAAAAGAAGTTGAGTTCGACGCACCTGAAAAGCCAAATGTCATTTCTTCCCCTATGCCCAGATATGGCCACAATAGAAATGCCATCGAAGAAGGATTGTTTGTTACTTCAGTTAATGAACTTATGACCCCACTTCTGACTGTTAAAATGAACTTGTTGAATGCCGGTGTGTTCCCGGGTTGTGATGAAGATTGTCGTTTCTGTTTATCCTCACCAACTAGTTGTCCTTTGTTGGAAGTAGGCGTTCAGTGTCTGATAGATAACAAAGAGATTTTGTTTGAAAAAACTCCTGTTCCACCTATTCCTGTTGAAGATGTTTCTATCATTACCATTTCTGCCAATTCTTCCAAGGTCTCCACCAAAAGACCCGTTAGAATTACATCAGTTCCGAAAGCAGCTCCTTTAATAATCACAATGCCTGGGCCAGTCCCATATAAATCAAACAAAACCATACCATGGTGCTGTACCCCAAAATTTTCCCTCCTATATTTCTCAAAACATTTCAAGTGAGGCCTTCAAATTGCTCAAGGAAGTCCAAGGGTTGACCAGACAAGCTCTCTCCTAAGGCAGTCTACCTCAAATTAAGGTTTCATGTTGCATCAAGATATTTGAGTCCAAGGGATACCAAATTCTCACCTTTGTACTAATATGTTCTCAAGATCATCCATGTCAAGTTTCAAGCCTTGCAGAGGAATTTTGCTCAGTCAATTGCTCAAAGGCCTGAAAATCGACTATGCTAGGGCAAAAGTCAACTATGGCCCACATATAGTCAAACTTCAAGATTTTTGGTCAAAATTCTCATTTTGAAGTATTATTCATCATTTGATCAAGGGTTGATCATGATTCATCAAGGATTGCTCACAATTCATCAAAACCCAAAAGTTGCTAAATTAGGGTTTTGTAGGAAAAGTCAACTCAACTTTGACCAAGCATAACATTCTCATTCTTTATGAGAAATGACCCATACAAATATCATTTTAAAGAGGATGCAATTCCCTACATTCCATCTTCAGCTCCCAAGTTCAAAATATGCACTCACAAGAAGTTATGAATTTTAACATTATAGGTCATTTTGAAAAGTCAACAAAAACACCTTTTTTGTCAAAGCTTCATACATGAACATGGAATACCAAATTGAGATGAGAACAAAGGGGTTGCTTAGAGGACATCTCAAGCTTTCTAAAAAATCAAAGAACACCTTCAAATAGTCAAAATTGAGGAAGTTATGCATTGGTGAAGTTGACCTTTTTTGCAAAATTGTCAAAAGTCAACTATGCCTCAAATTGCAATTTTTGCTAAATGGGCCTAATGTTTTGCACTTGTTTTGAGTTGGTAGCATGGTCCATGAGCCCTGGATCTTTCCACTTGTCATTATCTTATTTTTATTGTTTATTTTGATTTTTATTTGAATTAAATCAATTTAAATCAAAATAAATCATGGAAAAATCCAAAACATTGAAATCTTAAGATATTGTGCATGTTTCAGTTCCTATATCCTGTTGGCAAGTGATTGAATTCGTGCAAGGCATTTATGTGCATAAAAAGGTTGAGTTTGACCTATTTTTAGAAAGATTTTCAAGTGAATCAAATCCAAATCAAAAGCTATAATGGAGAAATATTGGGATCATGTTTTCAACTCTAATTTATTCCTCGGTATATAGGGAACATTTACAGACAAAAATCACAAGGTTAGAGAGGAGTGGCAAGTCAGAACAAACTTGAAAAAAACACAAAAAGTGCTGAGTCAAATTCATAGTTCCAGGCGATTCCAGTGCTTCCTTACCATCTCATTCACTTCCTGGGAGTACAAGCAAGTTGTACCAATCAAGAATAAGCGTGCTAGTGCCCAGAATTCATCCCCACGACTCCCACGGTTTGCCCATATTTCCAAAACTAAATCTTGTTATTCTTGCACATTCATCATGTTTTGATAGTAGATTCTTGTTCATTAACACATTTGCAAGCTATCTATACCATTTAATTTCGTTTTTGTGGATTGTATCAAGAATTGCCATTGTTAGGGTTCTTGGTTTCGTTTTAGAGTTTTCGTGTGCAGACAAAGTTAGCCCCCATGAAGGGTATCATGATGTTCAAGATGCCAAGACGGTTCAATTCATTGCATTAGAAGTCATTTATCGTGCACATGGAGGATTTTGAGATAAGCCAGGGATGTAGCGACAGATGCTTGTCCGTAGGTAAAAGTTTTTAACTTTTACCAACGGAGCAAGGTTGGGGACGACTGGCGTGGCGCTATGTTATTCGTCCATTCAAAATTCTGGCGGAATTTTCTTATTTTTCCCACTAACTCTCATTATTATATATTATCATTTGTTATTATTCTATATACGAGAAACACGCGCAACTCAGTTGGTGGCCAGGTCATTGGAAAATGCTTTGGGGTCTGGGTTCGAATCCCAGGTCCCCCCATTTCTTTCATATTATTTTCATTCTTGTAATCAGGCAAGCATACCAGGCATGAAGACCACCATAGCGCATCATCTCCTAACCATCAGATCACTAATCATCCAGATCTGAAGGCCATTATTGAAGGATCCATCATGTAGCTCAGTCAACGCGTAGCATGGGATTCAGAAGGTCAACATGGACCTTTGTTTCTTGGGCCTAGAAAATTGCTATATACACACCTCCAAATTACTAGTTTCAGGCCCAATTTCTTTCTTCTTTTCATTTATATTTTCTTTTATTTAATTTCTTTTAATTATTTCACTAACACAAATTAATTTTTATTTTTATCAAAAAATCACAAAAAATATTTTTCATCCAATTAGATTTAGATTTATTTTTTAACAAAAATTAATTTAATTAGTTTATTTAATTTTAGGGTAACTTAAATTATTTTGAAAATAAATTAAAAACAATTAGAATAATTAGGTTTTTTTTGTTTCTAATTAAATTCTATTTTCTTTTCTTAAAAATAACAAAAATACAAAAATAGGCCATGTAAATTATTTTCTTTATTTAATTTAATTACTAATTAATTTTGCATTTAATTTAAAAACCTATTTCTTTTTCTTAAAAATAATCAAAAACAACAAATACAATTTTTTCTTTCAATTAAGTTAGAAGGGGTCAAAACCCTAAGTTCTCTCTCGTTCTTTATTCGCGCACGCTTTAATTATTTTTACCATATTAATGTAATTGCTCACAAGTTGTAATATATTAATTAGGGCCTTTTACTTTCATTTATCGCTTTCTTTTTATGGGTTGTTTTTGGCTATGTAAATACCCAAAGCCTTGTAATAGCGTAGCTTATTTTCCGCACTTTAAATTCCGCAAAATATTAACTGTTAGATGTATGAATAATAGGGATGCATGACAAGAATGTATGATTAACTTTAAAACAGTTAGCAAACCCTAAATGTGCAAAGATAAATAACTTGAAATTGAATCACTCGCACATGCACACTCCTAGGGTATACTCTCACTTCGGTTGCCTTCGGTAAATGGTCATTAAGTATAGGGTATTTTAGTGGTCGCCCTTTTGTCTCAAAGATCAAAGTTGCCTCGGAAAGGTTGCCTCGAATATTGATCTTAAGACATTAGGGTTATTACTAAGACGCCCTAACGTTGCTTTAGTGATCGTACGTCCCTTTCGAATTGACCCTTAAAACTCCAACGACGGTGCTACCTACTCACAAATAGTAGGATAACGCTGTCTAAAGGAAACGAACATAGAACAATTCTTTTTTCGAGTAGGTAGATTAGCTCTTAAGTGCTTGCTCAATCCAAACAACCTTTTTCGCACTTACACTCCTTTTCAAACAAAGTTTTCAAAACAACTTCGTAACACTCTTGAAGACAGAAGCAAGGGTTAAATCGAAGTCAAACAAAAACTTTTCAAATCACACAAACACAAAGAAGAAATTTTAAAAATGATGAGCAAGTACCTAAGAGCCCGTGGAAAACCACGGATAGAAAGGGTGCTAATACCTTCCCTTTCTATAATCTACCCCCCGTACTCAGAATAAACTCGAAAAAGGAATTTTTCTGTGCTTTTTTTCTTTCCAGTTGGATAAAATAAAAGTCGGTGGCGACTCTTGCTTACCGAGACATTTTGCAAACACAAACGCAAAACGCAAACCAGCATTTCAAAATAGTTCCGGTTCTGCCACCGTATCACAGAACTGGCGACTCTGCTGGGGAGTTAATAAGTGGGGTATACCTTAGGATTAGTTCATCATATTGCTTCTATTGTTTGATTTGATTGCTTTATTTTTGTGGGCTTTGTATCAGAGTTACTATAGATCCTAACCCGGATCTGGGGGACACCTTTTAGGTAAGTAGCAATAAACTGTGAGGGAACTGTACGGCATAGACCGATACGGTTGAAGCAGTACCTACGTTGATGTGGCACATTAGTTGGTACCGGTATCCCTTATGGAGGAACAAGGAGAATACGGGGATGCTATATGGGTCGTTAAGCATCAACTGACCTTAGAACCTATAATTGACCAACTTGGCCATAGGAAGTAGTGAGATAACCGGTCTCGGTGTAAAGCTGGGAACTGGTTGATACTCGATACTACACTAATTGAGACCATACTCTCGAGATAGTTCCGGCCGCAAGAAAAGATTGTGTGAGCTGAAACCATGACCGATGGAGGATGGTCAGTGATATTGAGAACCTCTAGAACCCGGTTACTATTATTAGGACAGGTTGAACTAACTGAACTTCAAGAGGGTAGTACCTAGACTCCATGCAAGCCTGAGACTTAAGGGCTATTGTGTAACTTGTGTGCATTTACCATGTTTTTTACCTGCTATAACTGTTGTGTGTTTATCATGACATCATGCATCATGACATAGCATGCATATTTCATTAGACTAACCATTTCAAAGACCGGGGGGATTTATCTTTGTTCTGTTTTGCAGATTATGGCTTCAGTACGCAGAAATACCATTCGGGTCAACTTCGTGCAAATCCCTGCTCAGCTCAGAGAGTTAGTTTCAAAAGTTCCTGATACTTATTCATTTGTTAGAAGACATGGTCATCTCCTTAGCCTGGTCACTTCAAAGTTGGATGAGCAAATGATGAGCGTGCTGTTCCAGTTCTTTGATCTGTTGCATCATTGTTTCACCTTCACGGATTATCAGCTAGTCCCTACTTTGGAGGAGTTTTCTGATTTACTAGGCATATCTATCCTAGAGCAGGCACCCTTCACAGGTTTGGAGGAGGTTCCTAGACCTGAGGATATTGCTTCAGCCTTACATCTAAAAAGGGCTGATGTAGTATCTAACTGGGAGACACGGAGCGGGGTTAAAGGTTTCTTGGCCAAGTTTCTAATTGATCAAGCTCAACAGTTCTGGGATAACTTGGATTTTCAAGCATTTGAAGACATCTTGGCTCTCCTAATCTACAACTTTGTTCTTTTCCCGAATCCAGATTCTTTCATAGATGTAAATACGGTCAAGATCTTCTTGTCTCATAATCCAGTGCCTACTCTTCTGGGTGACATTCTGCATGCTCTCTATACTCGTACCGTGCGAAGGAGAGGGACTCTCATGTGTTGCACACCGCTGCTGGTGAGGTGGTTTATTTCGCACCTCCCCAAGGGTTAGGTTGGGCTTACAGAATCATGTCCCTTGCTCATACAGACATTCTTTGGAGTTCTAAGGACATGGAAAGGGTAGCTGTCATTGATTGATATGGGGAATACCCTAATGTCCCTTTGCTTGGAATTAGAGGGGGAATAACCTACAATCCTTGTTTGGCTTTACGACAGTTTGGTCGCGCTCGGAGAGACGGTCCTCATGAGCTGCTTCTTACAGACATTGTCTTTGACTACAAGGGGGACGTGGATGAGCATCGCCGAAGGTTTATACGAGCCTGGGGCAGAGTGAACAGGTCTGACCCACATGAGCTAGGACCGAAGACTTCTCTCCCTATGCAACCTTATCTCCAGTGGGTTCGATCCCGTGCTCAAAAGCTGGGGATGCCTTATGAATCTGTTTTTCCAGTGGTTGTGGAGCATACAAATGAAGAAGGTGTTCCTTATAGAGTCCTCTATCCCTATATGCCTACTGATCTTCGGGCATTGAAGAGGTATTGGATTCAGCTGAAGGAAGAAAGGGATACCTATCGGGAGAAGTATCATGAGTAGGAAAGGAAGATCTTGAAGCTCACGAGGTAGCTTGAGAATGAAAGGACAATCAATGACTATGTCAGCACGAAGGGGAAACGACCATGGGATTTCTGATGTCTTTTATTGTTTCTAGTTTAGATTTGCTTTTCAGTTTATTTCTTTTGTAACGCCTTGAAGGCATTGTTAAACATTGTTACAAATTTAATCTAATAAAGTTTGTTCTATTTTTGGTTTACAAATTTGAATCTCCCAAAGTCTTTGAAATCATTACATACGCATCCCATTATCATGCACCTCATTACAGGTACCATTACAGGTTTCTTATCTTCTTCGCTGTTTATTTCAGCACAGAATGTCTTCTGAAACACCTACCGATCAAGCCATCAAAGCTCTTCAAGCACATAATGCACAATTCTAGGAGATGTTCTTGAGTTTGGCCAAAGGGCAACAAGATCTGAAGACTCTCATCTTGAGTTTGCGGCATCCCCAGTGATACTTTGCGTCTCTTTTGTTCTATTCATATGCATTCACAATCATAAGCATTGCATGGCATCTTAGAGACAAAAATAGGGCTTGTTTTATATTTAAGTATCTTCAATCGCGTCGACACGAAGATTTCTAACCTTCGTATCTCCGGATAGAAGACACTTAAATAAGGGCAGCTGTTGTACCCCAATTTTTCCCCCTAAGATTCCCCTATCATATCATGTCAACTTGATCATAACAATATCACTTTAGGGTTGGTTCTTCTTCTTTGTGCTATCACCTATCTTTAAGTTTGCCCTTGTGGAATTTCCAAGCACCTTGGTTGTGTATTTTGTATATGTGTTATTGACTAACCTCTAACCAAAATACAAAAAAAATATTTGTCTTTATCCTTGCACAATTTGTGTTTTGTAGGTACCAAGTCAAAGCATCCAACAAATAAGCTCATGCAAAGTTGATTGATCCTATTGTGGCAAAAACTCCAGCATGCATCGACCCATAAAGGTATGCATCGACTCATTTTTTAGGTGTATAACCAGCATGCGTCGACAGATGCATGTATATATCGACTCATCCTGCTTGAAAAACTAGCATGTGTCGACACATACATGTATGTATCGACTCATCCTGTTTGTTTAACAAGCATGTGTCGAGACATACGTGTTATGTATCGACTCATGCAGTTTGTGTGATTCTGTAATGAGTTGAAACAACAGTATGTATTGATGCATAGAAGCATGTATTGACACATGCTGTGTTATGCTGCTAGGATGTATCGACACATACCATGTATGTATCGACTCATAATGGCAAAATGCACGTGTATTTTTGAAAAAAATCCAGCAAATTCAAACTGTGATCATTTTGGCTCCAATTTTTTCTGCATAATTTGAAATTATATCATTAATTCAAATTTGGCTCCAAGAATCAATTACCAAATTACCACTAATCCCAATTCTAAAACTCTATAAATAGAGACCTCATTTCATTCAAATCACAAGCTTTTGACAGCCAAAATCATCTTGCTAAAAAATCTCTCAATTCTCTCCATTTTACCAAATTCACTCAAAGCTCCATTTTCAAAAAAAAGTTAGTAAGCTTTGCATTGAAGTTTACTAATCTTTGAGCTAAACCTTCATCCAAACATTTTTTCTCCATTAATTCTCTATATCCAAGCTTTGGTGATTGATTCTTGTTGTTGAATTGAAGCAAATTCTGAAGTTGTTGGATAATTCTCAAATTTTACCTTTGGTAAGTTGGATCATTATATTTCACAATGTGATCTCTTGTGGATTTCTGGTTTTGATTCATTGAGCACTGTTTTTATAACTCCATTAGTGCTATTTTCTCAAAATTTGCTGGAATTTTCATGCTCAATTGGATCCATGATCATAAGGTGTTTGATGAAAAGTTGGAACAAGAATTTGATCCCAAAAATATTTTTCTGCCTTATTTTGGGGCTATTTTGACTTAAATAATTTTTCTGCTCACTCTCTTTGATTGTTAGTTTGGATTGCAATTTTGAATGTCCAATTTGTTTTTAAGTTCAATGGACTTTGTGATTTAGATGAAGTTGGATAAATTTTCATCAATTCAAATCTACCTAAGAATGAATTATTTAATTCATTTTTGGTGCTTTGGATTAATGATATGTTTAGTGCTTTAATCCATCTAGAGGAGTGGTTGAATTTAAAGATGAAAGGATTTTGAAATGGTAATCCAAATTAGCTTATCATTCCCATCCCTCTTCATCTTATCCCTTTATTTTTTTAATTGTGCTACATGTTAAGGGATGGTGATCTCTATATCATTTATCCAAACATGAAGTACATAAATTTCTATTGACCGACCTCAAAATAGGTGCGACTTCTACATAAGTCCACTTACGATTGCTTAACATAGGGCTAAATTTCGTCCTGATTCGAATAAATGATCATTCGTGGCCCTAACTTATGATTGCAAGCCCAAATATGTTAACTTGATCTCTTTGATCCAATAACCTTGAGATTCATTGTGTGGAGGCTTTGGTTCTACCAATCCTCTAATGGATCTACAACACTTTTGGTCAATGCGAATCACTTAAACATCGTTGATCATTACATGTTATTTGTGAGAATTCCAAAATGGATGATATACTTGACAAAAAGCAAATGCAACTTGTTGTGTGGAGGCTTTGGTTCTACCAATCCTCTAATGAGTTCCAAATGCAAGTTTCAAGATGGTCATCCAACTAACCACTAATTTCTAATAATTGACTTTACTTTATGCTTTTATTTTTTATGCTTTATGTACCATTTAATTTGAGCATTTACATTTCATGCCATTTTTATTTTGCTCACTTGAGCATTTATTTTTATGTCATTTTTATTTTGCTCAATTGAGCTTTTCTTTTCCTTTTAAAGATACCTAATAATCAACATGAACCATAAAAATCTTTAATTATATTTGGACTATTGGTTACTATCCTTGACATTATGGAGCATTGGACTTCTTGGACTTGGGATTAGAGACCTTGGCCTATCTTGGAGACCTTGTGACCTTAATTCTTTATTTTTGTCTGGAGTTCTTGAGGTTTACCTCAGGACATTGGGTTGTTTGTTTGTTTTGTGTGCAGGTTATTGTGATTACATACTTTGTTTGTAATCTGGAATTCACCCGTATACAGCCGTTACTCTGCCCAATTTTTGCGAACACTTAAAACACTTGAAGTTTGTTTCTCTCAAGAGGTCTAATGTCTTTGATTGCTTGGTTTCAATCCAAAGAATGGGAATCCTATATTGACTCATAATGTCAAGTATTGGCTTCATGTTGGTTAGATGGTTCTTATCCATAACTTTTACCTTATGCTTTAGGATAGCCTCTTCTTCTCCTTCTACCTTCTTTAATTTCAAAAATCCTCTCCCTCCTTTTAAAAACTCTTCTTGTTTTGAAACTTGAAATATTTTTTATAATAGACTTGGACTTAGGTCCATGCATTTTCAAAAGATTTTCATAAATAAATTTCAATCAATTTAATAATACCTTGACATTTTTTGTGAGAAGACTAAAAGTCAATTAATCTCATTTCAAACCATTTTGCCACTTCGGCTTTTATTTTAAAACTTTTCTTAAAAGATTAGACTCTTGTCAATTCTTGTAGTGATGCAAACAACTATACTTCTACAATATGTAGTAAAGAGAGATATTTTCCACTTGGATGTTGAGTAAGGAATTGTTGATTTTAAAATCCAAGCCATATCCTCCACTTTGAGATGATGCGAATTCTCCTTTCTCATGATTGTGGGTAGTAAGTATGTTTTCCACACGAACAATGACAATGATGTTTTATCTTATAAAATTAACCAACACACTTGTGTTTCAAATTTTTAAAAGAGGAACTACGTGTACCATGATCCCTTATTGCATGAAAGGTGGTAAGTAGGCACTAAAGGTTCGCAACCGCGGCGGGTGCAAAAATCATAAAAATATTTCTTTTCCCACCTCCACCATCCATTTTATATATAACACATTTTCATAACCAAAATATACAGATTTTTCAAAGAGGTTCTGGTGGAGTACCATAGATGTTTAGGGTGCTAATACCTTCCCTTTGCATAACCAACCCCCTTACCTTGAATCTTTCCCCCTTTTTGGGTTATTCGCTCTTTTCCCATTCCTTTGGAAATAATAAAGCGCGGTGGCGATTTTTATTTTGATTTGTATAAAGTCTAGTCAATCCAATGGCTTAGTCTTGAACATTTCTACCGCTACAGAAAAATGGCGAATTCACTGGGGACAGATTAACCTCTTGCTGGTCCATCCCTAAGTGGGTTGAGCCTATCTTTGTTTATATCTGTATATGTATTACTGTGTTTATGTGTTATATTTTGTATATAAGTATGTCTGAATTTTCCTGGTTTACAGGGTGCTTGGTGATTACTCAAAAGTCCTATACCCGGACTTGGGCAAACTTTAAGATAGGGCGGGCGGTATAGTCATGTTAACTTTGAGGGAGTAATCCCAAAAAAAGAGGCATGAGATCCCCCACTCAGTGGAGGCCCCTTTGACTATAGTGTCATTTACCGAGTAATCGAGAAGATGTATTACTTTCGACCTGGGAGCCTGCCGAAGCTGAGGACCGTAGATTACCAAACCCATCTTGGCCTTTTAGGTGTAGTGCGGAAGCTATGACAGAATAATCCAGAAGTAGTTGTCACGCGATACTACACTCGGACGAGTCTTTCTTGAGAATATTACTAATTACCGAGTTAATCGGGAAGTTGGTAATATCCGAAGGAAGGATGTAGACTCTGGGAACCTCTTAGAACCTTGTTCGGCAGATGATCACTTTTTAGACCAACACCTTATGGGTAGTACCTTCGGCCTCATGCTCGTGACGTTGAACCTATGAACCCTATATGTCTGATCTTGTGTGTGATTGTTGCATCATGCATCCATGCACTCATAAGCATATTTTGGAAAATAATATTTCAAGGGATTTAAAGGTTGACTATTTGTGAAAATCTCAGGTACTTTTAACCATGGATTCTAGAAAGAGAAAGACTGGGAAATACAGTTTCAAGGATCCCAAAATAGATGAGTTGATCAGTCTAATTCCAGAGATCGAGTGTCCTGCAGACTTTCGAAAGAAGTATGGATCCATTATTCCTCTCATGAAGCTGAAGATGAAGGAGGGTTTTCTCTCGACTTTGGTCCAGTTCTATGATCCAGTGTATCATTGCTTTACTTTTCCCGATTATCAATTGATGCCTACACTGGAGGAGTACTCCTATCTATTGGACTTACCTGTTACCAATCGTGTTCCTTTTACTGGTTTGGAGGGTGAGCCAAAATCACATGAGATTGCTGCTTTGATTTATCTAGGGAAGTCTGAGGTGGAAGCCCATATGACTACCAAAGGAGGGATTAGAGGATTACCAGCTCAGTTCTTATTGGAGAAAGCTCGTTACTTTTCCAGGATGAAGAGTACGGTTGCTTTTGAGGCCATCTTTGCTATACTTGCCTATGGATTATTCTTATTCCCTAATGGGGACAAGTTTGTCGACATTAACGCTATCAGGATTTTCATGATCGGAAACCCGGTTCCTACACTGTTGGGTGATGCTTATTACTCTGTTCATCTTAGGAGTTCCTATCATGGGGGAATGATCATCTGTTGCACGCCTTTGTTGTACCGTTGGTTCATCTCTCATATGCCTCAGTCTGATGCTTTTTGAGATGTCAAGAAGGAACCTCGTTGGGATCCTAAGATCATGGCACTTACTCACTCAGATATTGATTGGTATCATTGAGCTTACCAGGATGTGGAGATTATTTACAGTTGTGGTAGTTTCCCCAATGTGCCTCTTCTTGGTACAAAGGGAGGAATTAACTATAACCATGTTCTTGCACGGCGACAACTTGGTTACCCGATGAGGGATAAACCAAACAATATTCATCTGAGTAGTTTCTTTCTGAATTAAGGAGAAGACCACAGGGAAGCTAAGGAGCAGATTGCGAAGGCATGGCGTCACATTCATAAGAAGAGTAGGAAGGATTTGGGACCTATAGGTGTTGTTTCTTTGGAGCCATATCTTCAGTGGGTCCGATCGAGAGCCATTCAGTTGAAGATGCCGTATGCTCGGGAGACACCTATGCCTGATTTGTTCGTGAAGACCACTCCTCCTGTATTAGATGATCTGGAAGAGCTGCAACTTGCTTTGGTTAGGATGCAACAGGAAAGGGATGCTTGGAAGAACAAGTTTCAGACTTTAGAGAGTTCCTACAGGGCAGACATGAAGGAGAAAGATGATTTGATCGAGATCCTTGAGAGTCGAGCAATGGAGTCTATGGAGAGGCAAGGGGATTTATTTTCTCCTAAGCCTCAAACAGGTGCTAATTATTCACTTCCTGCTTCAGATGATTGGAAGGAGGTTGCCATCAGACATGTGGAAGAGAACCAGAGGTTGAGGGCTCAGATTTCCAGGATCACAGGGAAGCGCCAATGTACATATTGATCTCCATTAGTTCCTCTTCTCAAGATTTTAGATTGTACTCTCATCTTGTATTTGGGATCATTGAAAGTTGTAATCCATTTTAAAGTTATTATAATGAAAATTTTCAGTATTTCAAAAGTGTTATTACTTTGATGTTTGCAATGTGTCTATAAATCTTAAATCCCTTGAAATATTAAATGATAAAATAAAAATAATCATATGCATTGCATATCATGCATCATATTGCATATATTTCTTGCATTTATTATGCATATCCAGGTGTCTTACTCAGTTTCTTTGCTTCACTCAGCAAGCTGACTCATCACTACAACACTCGGGCTAACTTCAAAAAGAAGATGGACAACTTAGAACAGGAGAATCGCGAGCTGCGCGAGGAAGTTTCTGCTTTGAAGGTTGGCTTGGCCAACTTGACTACTCTGATGGAAGCTCTGGTGGCTGCTCAGAATCAGCCACCAAGTGTTCAACCTCAATCAACAAATGCACATGCTGAAGTTCCAACTGTTCCTGTATCCGCTACTTCGGCTGTTATTCAAAACCGTATGCCTTGGGGTTATCCTTGGGGAATGCCAGAGAATTCTGCACCTGAAGGTTTCCATCTTGGCCCTCAAGATGCTCCAGTGGTTCAAAATGTTGTTACTCCTGCACCTCCTATGGTGCATACTGTTCCTGCTGCACCTCCTTCGGTGAATTTGGTTCCGGTTGTTAATGAAGATGTGTGTCGTCCTTTCCCTCCGCCGAGTGAAGAATTGGGTCTTTATGACAGAATGGATGATTTTCAAGAGCAGTTTGGTAGAATGTAGAAAGAGATGAGGGCTCTTAGGGGAAAAGAGTTATTTGGTCAGAATGTGAATGAGTTGTGTTTGGTCCCAAATGTTAAAGTGCCTGCTAAGTTCAAGGTCCCAGAGTTTGAGAAGTACAAGGGCAACACTTGCCCTTGTGCTTATTTGGTGATGTATGTCAGAAGAATGTCTACCCATACTGATGATCAGCGTCTGCTGATTCACTTTTTCCAGGATAGTCTGACTGGCGCAACATTGAAATGGTATATGAGCTTGGAAAGCGCCAACATCCATACTTTTAATGATTTGGGAGAAGCATTCATTAAACAATACAAGTAAAATATAGACATGGCGCCTGACCGTGACCAGCTTAGGGCCATGGTTCAGAAGGACAGAGAATCATTCAAAGAGTATGCACAGAGATGGCGCGAAGTGGTTGCACAAGTGATTCCGCCCATGAAGAGAAAGAAATGACCACAAATTTTCTGAAGACACTAGGATCTTTCTATTAAAAAAGAATGGTAGCAAGTTCCCCAAGTGATTTTACAGAAATGGTAGGAATGGGCGTCCGCTTAGAAGAAGCAGTAAGAGAAGGCCGTTTGACAAAGGGTGAAGGATCTGGAGGTGTGAAAAAGCAATCTTATGGGTTTACAAGGAAGAAAGAGGGGGATACAAAAGCTGTTATGCAAGAGAGAAGATTAAAAGCTCCTAGAAAGAATTATCAGTGTCATCAACAAGTCGCCTCAATTACTCCTGTTATGAATACCGCTCCGAATACTGCTGCTTATCAGAGACTGTCCCAGTAGGGGAATCAAAGGTATAATCAGAGAAGGGAGAATTATGATCCTATTCCCATGAGCTATCCAGTGTTACTACTAGCATTGGTTCAGAAGAAGTTGGTACAGACACGACCACCTCCAGCTGTACCATCACCATTGCCTTGGTATTACAAAGCAGACCAGACGTGTGCCTTTCATCAGGGAGCACCAGGGCATAGTGCTGATAATTGTTATCCTTTTAGGACTAAAGTGCAAAGGTTGGTGAAGTATGGAATTCTATCTTTCAAAGACGTGGGACCTATTGTGAAAGACAATCCTCTACCTAAGCACGGGGGAGTGAATGCTGTAAATATGGTGGCTGGTTGTCCAGGTGACTTCCGAATTTTTGACATTAATCTGGTTAGAGGAGATTTGGTGAAGATGCACGCAGACCTCTGTGAATTCAGTTATTATATGCATGACCATGCCAATTGTGCTATTTGCAGTATAGACATACAGGGTTGCGAGAAGATAAAGGCTGATTTACAGTAGATGATGGATGAAGGTTTAATCCATATAATCAGGCCTATGGCAGAATACAAAGAGGAAGTGAATATGGTTTCTGGATGTCCGGGTGAATTCAGAATTTTTGATGTGGATCATTTGAATTAGGATCTAGTGCAGTTGCATGCTACCTTCTGCCGTACTGCTGGTCAAGTAGAACACCAATATGGATCTTGCATAGTTTGTTGTCGAAATCCCCGAGGATGTTAAGTTGTGAGGGAAGGTGTTCAATTGCTGTTAGACAATGGAACTATTAAGATTACAGGTCAGAGAGATGATTATCATGAGATTTATATGGTTGAAGTTTGTTTGATGGAAGAAGAGTCAGAGGAAGAGTACGCCTCTACAGATGAGTATTTTTCTTCAGACAAAGATTTTTTTGCCGGAAATGACTTTTTGATGGCTGATTGTGTTGAGGAAGGGGTGAATGTCATTGTACCTTGTTTTGGTGCACCCACTCATCTTGAGCTGGAGTACCATAGCAAACCAATATTTTCCCCATTGGTGATTAGTTTTCCAGGTCCTGTTCCCTATGAATCAGATAAGGTTGTGCCTTACAAATACAATGCTACAATCTTGGAAGATGGGGTGGAGGTTCCCATTCAGCCAATGCCAGATATTGGAAATATAGCTGATGCTAGCAGGGTGACCCATAGCGGTCGTGTGTTTGTGCCGATAATTGAAAGAGATGTTGTTGTTTGGAAGAAAATTATTGAGAACAATGAGCCTAAGAAGGATGCAGGAGAGACTAGTGGAGCTACACTAGAGAAAGAAGTGGATGGTATCTTGAAGATAATTAAGATGAGCAACTACAAGATTGTAGATCAGCTACTGCAGACACCTTCAAAGATATCCATCCTAGCTTTATTGATGAATTCCTCTGCTCACAGAGAATCATTGATGAGAGTACTTGACCAAGCTTTTGTGGAGAATGACATGCCGTTAGATCAATTCAACAGCATAATTGGAAACATTACGTCATGTAACAACTTGAGTTTCTGTGATGATGAGTTACCAGATGAAGGGAGGAATCACAACCTGGCCCTCCACATATCCATGAACTGCAAGAATGATTCGCTGTCCAATGTGCTAATTGATAACGGATCCACGCTGAATGTTATACTGAGGAGTACCCTCATGAAGTTAAAGTATCAAGGAGCATCTATGCGCCCGAGTGGCATCATTGTGAAGGCTTTTGATGGGTCGAGGAAATCTGTCATCGGTGAAGTGGACTTTCCCATCCATATAGGACCACATTTGTTCTTGATAACTTTCCAAGTTATGGACATTATTCCCGCATATAGTTGTTTGCTTGGACGACCATGGATACACGAAGCAGGGGCTGTCACTTCAACTCTGCATCAGAAGTTAAAGTTTGTGCATGAAGGGAAGGTGGTGATCATAAATGGGGAACAGGCGTTGTTGATATCCCATCTATCCTCTTTCAGTATTGTAGAAGCGGATGAGGCTGCTGTTGGAACCTAGTTCCAAGCCCTATCCATTGACAACATAAGGAAGAATGAGAATTCTGTGGTTTTGCTGAAGGATGCGCGGCAGGTTGTGCACAATGGTCATAATGCAGTTTGGGGACAACTTGTGGATCCACCCGTGAACAAAAATAGAACTGGTTTGGGTTTCTCTTCGAAGAATGGCAAAGGCGAAGGTTTGAAGTCAAAGTCTTTTGTGAACAGTTATCATGATGTTTTCTGCAGCGGAGGCTACCTCTATCCAATTGGTTCTAGAATTAATGCTGTTGAATAGGATAAAGCAGAGCAGGAAGTACCGAATTATGTGACGCATGGAGTCCGAGTTCAGAACTGGGTCACCATTGATGTTCCTTCTTGCATACATGTTTCAAAGTAATTTGTTTTGTTAATCTGTTTCTTTCTTTTGAAAAGCTTTCACTCTGCCCAAGGTGAAAGTATTGTATGTTTGCTTTGACTGTTAAGATCATTAATAAAAGTTGTCTTTGCTTCCGAAATCATGTCTTTATTTTCTGATTTTTCTTGGGAAATGGTAATCAAATAAAAATAAATAAAAAAACCCTTTCAAAATAAATAATAACTGAAAATTAATCTGCATGATCACTTGTTATATGTGTCAGTTTCTAAAAGCAATCATAAATCACATGTGCAGATTAATTAAAAAACCCGTTGAATACAATGACCCTGCACCCTCTCTCAACTTTGATTGTCCTGTGTTTGGGGCTGAGGAAGAAGATTATGATGAGATTCCAGAAGAGGTCTCACAGTTGCTTGAGCACGAGGAAAATACCATTCAGCCATATAAGGAGCCTTTAGAAGTAATTAATTTGGGTTCAGAACAAGATCTGGAGGAGATTAAGATTGGATCATCGTTGCATCCTGATGTGAAAAGCGGGTTGATTGAGCTGTTGAAAGAGTATGTGGATATTTTCGCCTGGTCTTATCAAGATATGCCTGGTCTAGATACAGACATTGTTGAGCATCATTTGCCATTGAAGAGAGAGTGTCCGCCAGTTAAGCAAAAGTTGAGAAGAACTCACCCAGACATGGCAGTAAAGATCAAAGAGGAGGTCCTAAAGCAGATTAATGCTGGTTTTCTTGTGACGTCAGAGTATCCTCAATGGATTGCCAATATTTTCCCAGTACCGAAAAAATACGGAAAAGTCCGCATGTGCGTAGATTATAGAGATCTAAATAAAGCTAGTCCGAAAGATGATTTTCCATTGCCTCACATTGACATGTTAGTGGACAGCACAACAAAATTCAAGGTATTCTCGTTCATGAACGGATTTTCCGGGTATAATCAAATAAGAATGGCTTTAGAGGACATGGAAAAAACAATGTTTATCACACCCTAGGGAACATTCTGTTACAGAGTGATGTCCTTCGGGTTGAAGAACGCTGGTGCGACGTACCAGAGGGCTATGAGAACCTTATTCCATGATCTGATGCACAAGGAAATAGAAGTATATGTTGATGATATGATTTCAAAATCCCAAACTGAAGAAAGGCATGTAAAAGATTAGTTGAAGTTGTTTCAGCATTTGAGGAAGTATCGTCTCCGCTTGAATCCAAATAAATGCACCTTCGGAGTTAGATCGGGGAAATTGTTCGGTTTTATTGTTAGCCAGAAAGGAATTGAAGTTAACCCTGATAAAGTTAGAGCAATTCAAGAAATGCCAGCACCAAGAACTGAAAAGAAAGTCAGGAGTTTCCTCGGGCGTTTGAATTATATTTCCAGATTCATTTCCCACATGACTGCAAAGTGTGAACCGATCTTTAAGTTATTAAAGAAAGATTAAGGTTATGTGTGGACGGATGACTGCCAAATGGGCATTTGAGAGTATTAAAGAGTATCTTCTTGAACCTCCTATCTTGCTCCCTCCCGTAGAAGGAAGATCATTGATTATGTATATAACAGTGTTAGATAAATCCATGGTTTGTATTCTTGGACAACATGATGAAATAAGGAAGAAAGAGTTTGCCATTTATTATCTCAACAAAAAGTTCACTGATTGTGAGTCGTGGTATTCCATGCTAGAAAAGACGTGTTGTGCTTTGGCCTGGGCGGCAAAGCGTTTGCGGTAGTATATGTTGAATAATACCACTTGGTTGATCTCCAAAATGGATCCAATCAAGTATATTTTTGAGAAGCCTGCTCTTACTGGGAGAATTTCCCGCTGGAAGATGTTGTTATTTGAATATGATATTGAGTACCGCACTCAGAAAGCTATCAAAAGTAGTGTGCTGGCAGATTACCTTGCTCACTAGCCGGTGGAAGATCATTAGTTTGCAGAATATGAATTCCCCGATGAGGATGTGATGTTCTTGAAAGTGAAAGATTGTGATCAACCATTGCTTGAGGAAGGCCCCGACCCTGAATCTTATTGGAGTATGGTATTTAATGGAGCGGTGAATGCTTATGGTAAAGGAATTGGTGATGTGATCATCACTCCTCATGGATCTCACATTCCTTTTACTGCAAGGTTAACATTTGATTGCACTAATAATATGGCAGAATATGAGGCTTGCATCATGGGTCTCGAAGAAGCTATTGATCTCAGAATCAAAATTCTATATGTGTATGGTGATTCAGCTTTGGTAATAAATCAGATTAAAGTAGAATGGGATACTCGTCACCCTGGCTTGATCCCTTACAAATAATATGCTAGAAGATTGTTACCCTTCTTCAATAAAGTTGAATTTCATCACATTCCTATATATGAAAACCAAATGGCGGATGCTCTGGCAACTCTGGCTTCCATGTACCAAGTAAATACTTAGAATGATATACCCCGTATTATAGTTCGACGGCTGGATAGGCCCGCTCATGTGTTTATGACAGAGGAGGTGGCAAATGAAAAACCTTGGTATTATGACATCCAGCATTTTCTTCAGACTCAGGAATACCCGATTGGTGCGTCGAGGAAAGATAGAAAGACACTGAGAAGATTGGCAGGCAGTTTCTTCCTCAGTGAAAATGTGTTATATAAGAGAAATTATGACATGGTCTTGCTCATATGCGTGGATAGACACGAAGCAGACATGTTGATGCATGAGATTCATGAAGGTTCATCTGGCACTCATGCTAATGGACATTCGATGGATAAAAATATGCTAAGGGCAGGTTACTATTGGTTGACAATGGAATCTTATTGTTACAAATTTGCAAAGAAGTGCCATAAATGCCAGATTTACGTCGACAAGGTCCATGTGCCTCCAACACTTCTCAATGTGATTTCCTCTCCTTGGTCTTTCTCTATGTGGGGTATTGACATGATCGGGATGATAGAACCCAAAGCTTCGAATGGACACCGTTTCATCTTGGTAGCAATTGACTACTTTACCAAATGGGTAGAGGCTGCTTCATATGCCAATGTTACCAAACAGGTGGTTGTGTGTTTCATCAAAAACAATCTTATATGCTGGTATGGTGTTCCGAGTAGAATCATCACTGACAATGGCTCGAATTTGAATAACAAGATGATGACAGAACTGTGTGAAGAATTCAAGATTGTCAACCACAATTCATCTCCATACAGGCCAAAGATGAATGGAGCCGTTGAAGCTGCTAATAAGAATATCAAGAGAATTATCCAGAAAATGGTTGTTACTTATAAGGATTGGCATGAAATGCTCCCTTTTGCTCTGCATGGATATCGAACATCGGTCCGTACTTCAACAGGAGCGACCCCGGTTTCCCTGGTATATGGAATGGAAGTTGTACTCCATGTTGAGGTTGAGATTCCCTCGTTGCGTGTGATAATGGAAGCCAAGTTGACAGAGGCCGAATGGTTCCAGAACAAGCTTGACCAATTGAATTTGATTGAAGAGAAGAGAATGACAGCTTTGTGTCATGGGCAGTTATATCAGAAAAGAATGAAGAAAGCATTTGATAAAAAGGTCAAACCTTGTGAATTCAGAGAAGGCGACCTCGTGCTCAGGAAGATCATGTCTTTTAACGCTGATTCTAGGGGCAAGTGGACTCCCAATTTTGAAGGTCCGTATGTTGTCAAGAAAGCCTTCTCTGGTGGTGAATTAATTCTTGAAACTATGGATGGCGAGGAGTTCCCACGTCCCATGAATGCTGACGCAGTCAAGAAATACTTCTCCTAAAGAAATAAAAGAACAACTCGCTTAGTGGAAAACCCGAAAGGGCGGCTTAGGCAAAAAGGAGCGTCTCGGTAGGCTGAAAACCCGAAAGGGAGGTCTAGGCAAAAATTAGAGACATAAACAGAATAAATATCCCGCTAAGTTGAAAACCCGCAAGGGCAACTTAGGAAAAAGTTAGGGATCTTTTTCTTGGCAAGTAACTACGTCAGGCAATACTTGATCGTTGAAGCAACAATCTTCTCGGATCCTCATCATACTTCAACAAAAGCTACTGCTCAGGATTTCAAAAGTTGTTAGGGAGAATAGTGGTCATTGTATCTCAATGTATCTTTTCCATTATATATTACCATCTCCCAAACTTTGTAATCATCCATGGAGTCTCTCCATTTTCAAACTACCATTCTATTAATAAAATTCGAGCTTTTGCCCAATTCTTTGTGTTCTTATTTTTATTTAGCTTGCAAAGACTCCATTTATTATTGATAATAATTTTAAAGTAAAAAGATTAAAAAGCAAAATTGACTTTTCAAAAAGAAAGACATCTTTACAATTCAATTTACTTTGGGATTTGTGATGAAACAATAACAACAAAAATGGTGATCCCAGGAATGAACAAGCTTTGGTTGTTTTAAGAAGATTTACTTCCTTCATGAAGATTTTTCTCAGGTCATCTTGTTGGTATGTGCGCAATATTTATGTGTTTCTCAGATAGTTGAAGATGATACCAGTGGGTGAAAAGTACAGTCTTGGGTTTGTGATCTTATTATGCTCGGTCGAGTCTTGGTTCGCTTTTGATTTTGGATTTTGCATGGTCAAAAGCCTTCGTCTTAGATTCCCCAGCAAAGTTTTCCCTCATGTGATGAAAGGAAGACTATACCAGGGCATCTTTTTTTGGAGTAGGTAGGTTGATATGAAGACTCAATCTAATATTCTCCAGTAAAGGTCTCGTTTATTTGACAGAAGTCCTTTCTCCCCAAAGAAGTTGGTGCATTAGTTACTCTCGAAGGACGTATCTCCGGTTTCCCCTATGAAGATCGTATCTCCAGTGAAGATCGTATCTCCAGTGAAGAACGTATCTTGGTTTCCCCTCGATGATGTGGTTTTGACCCACCAATGAAGTCAGCATGAAGTCTCCAGTAGATGTCTCGACGATGAAGCATTGTCTCCCTTAGTGAAGTCCGTATGTTTTTCTTCCTTCAAAGTGGGCCTGAATTCCCCAGTGAATGTTTTGACAATTTGGTTTCCATCTGGCTTATTCAAGATCAATATTGAAATCCCCAGTAGGAGTACGGACCGTGAAACATTTGTTTTCCCCATTGAAGTCTGTGTGTTATTCCCCGGGAAGGTTATCCCAGGGCATCTCTTGTTGGAATGAGTATTCTTGATGAAACGCTTTCAATCTGCAGTTTTTTTTCTCTCCAGGGAAGTGGGTTTGAATTCCCCAGTGAGGTTTGATTGTCTCGGCGTCAGTCTGCTTTATTTAAGGCTGGTCTTGCAATCTCCAGTAGGCATGTTGCTTTTGTAAAACTACTTTCTTCGATGAAACCGGAAGAAAGATGTTCTATCCCGGTATCTATTTGATTTAGCTACATCCGGATTATGTTTCTCCTCAGTGATGTTAGGACAAGCAATAGGTTTGGTTTCCACAATTGCCTTTGCCTTTCTTGGATTGATCTTTCTGGTTGAAGTTTGGCTCAATGTTGTTGGTACCTGAGGCGGTTTTGTTTGTTTATATCGATTATTTATCCTTTTACCAGCATATGCACGATATCACTCATACATTCATACATGCATCATGCATTGATATAAATCATTTTTCATTGATATTGTGTTCTAACCTTCCTGCAGCGCTCCTTGCTTAGTTGGATTTGGTTTTTCCCTCTTTAGTTTATTTCTCAAATGATGTATCTTCGTTGGCCATCTTGCTCCAGTTTATTTCTAAATTGGATTTGTGGTTTCATGACGATATTATTTACTCTGGATTTCTGAGAACTTTAAGTTTTGGTTTGTGCATTTATTTTGCACGAGAAGACTTTATCTCCCCAGCAGGAATACTGTGGCATTTCCCCAGGAAGCCATAATTCTATCCCCAGGAAGTCATATCTCTCTCCCCATGAAGTCATATTTCCCCAGGAAGTCATATCTCTTTCCCCAGGAAGCCATATCTCTCTCCCCAGGAAGTCATATTTCCCCAGGAGGCCATATTTCTATCCCCAAAAAGTCATCTTTCTTTGCATTTCCCCTTGACAATGAGTGGAAGTCTCTTTATTTGAGATAAGCTTGCATATTACCCTTTCCAGGAAAGGTGCCTTGGTTAAAGAAGAAGTTGAGACCCGTTCCAGGTGAAACACCAGAATTTTGGGAAAACTTGATGATATTTTAAAATCTACCTTCAGTGAACGTTGGTAGTACATCGGCAGTGAACGTCGGTGTTTCTTATCTTTGCTATCATTAATGAACGGTTAGTTCCTCGTCAGTGAACATCAATGGTATGATATTTTCAAATATACCTTCAGTGAACGTTTGTAGTACATCGGCAGTGAATGTCGGTGTCTCTTATCTTTTTGCTATCATCAGTGAACGGTGGTAGTTCCTCATCAGTGAACGGCGATGGGATGATATTTTAAATATCTACCTTCAGTGAATGTCGGCAGTACATCGGCAGTGAACGTCGGTGTTTGTTATCTTTTTTCTATCATCAGTGAACGGTGGTAGTTCCTCGTCAGTGAACGACGATGGTATGATATTTTAAAATCTACCTTCAGTGAATGTTGGTAGTGCATCGGCAGTGAACGTCGGTGTCTCTTATCTTTTTTCTATCATCAGTGAACGGTGGTAGTTCCTCGTCAGTGAACGGCGATGGTATGATATTTTGAAATCTACCTTCAGTGAATGTTGGTAGTGCATCGACAGTGAACGTTGGTGTCTCTTATCTTTTTGCTATCATCAGTGAACAGTGGTAGTTCCTCGTCACTGAACGGCGATGGTATGATATTTTAAAATCTACCTTCAGTGAATGTTGGTAGTGCATCGGCAGTGAACGTCGGTGTCTCTTATCTTTTTGCTATCATCAGTGAGCGGTGGTAGTTCCTCGTCAGTGAACGGCGTTGGGATGATATTTTCAAAATCTACCTTTAGTGAACGTTGGTAGTGCATCGGCAGTGAACGTCGGTGTCTCTTATCTTTTTGCTATCATCAATGAACGGTGGTAGTTCCTCGTCAGTGATTAGTGATGGTATGATACTTTAAAATCTACCTTCAGTCAACGTTGGTAGTGCATCGGCAATAAACGTTGGTGTTTCTTATCTTTTTGCTATCATCAGTGAACGGTAGTAGTTCCTCGTCAGTGAATGGAGATGGCATGATATATATATTTTCTCTTCTACGTTCAATTATGGAGTTGGTAGTGTACCTTCATCTGGAGTCAGTATATATTTTTCTCTCTACCTTCAGTGAAAGTTGGTAGACATCAGCAGTGAACGTCAATGCTTGTTATCTTCCTCTCTGCTTCAATGTCTTTGGTTCACTAGTGATTTATTTTCCTGGTGGGGTTGCTCTTGTGTTTCTTCATTTTTGCGGCATCCCCAGTGATACTTTGCGTCTCTTTTATTCTATTCATATGCATTCACAATCATAAGCATTGCATGGCATCTTAGAGACAAAAATAGGGCTTGTTTTATATTTAAGTATGTTCAATCGCGTCGACACGAAGATTTCTATCCTTCGTATCTCCGGATAGAAGACACTTAAATAAGGGCAGCTGTTGTACCCCAATTTTTGCCCCTAAGATTCCCCTATCATATCATGTCAACTTGATCATAACAAGATCACTTTAGGGTTGGTTCTTCTTCTTTGTGCTATCTCATATCTTTAAGTTTTCCCTTGAGGAATTTCCAAGCACCTTGGTTGTGTATTTTGTATATGTGTTGTTGACTAACCTCTAACCAAAATACCAAAAAAAAAATTGTCTTTGTCCTTGCACAATTTGTGTTTTGTAGGTACCAAGTAAAAGCATCCAACAAATAAGCTCATGCAAAGTTGATTGATCCTATTGTGGCAAAAAACTCCAGCATGTATCGACCCATAAAGGTATGCATCGACTCATTTTTAGGTGTATAACCAGTATGCGTAGACACATGCATGTATGTATCGACTCATCCTGCTTGAAAAACTAGCATGTGTCGACACATACATGTATGTATCGACTCATCCTGTTTGTTTAACAAGCATGTGTCGAGACATACGTGTTATGTATCAACTCATGCAGTTTGTGTGATTCTGTAATGAGTTGAAACAATAGTATGTATCGACGCATAGAAGCATGTATCGACACATGCTGTGTTATGCAGCTAGGATGTATCGACACATACCATGTATGTATCGACTCATAATGGCAAAATGCACGTGTTTTTTTGAAAAAAAGCCAGCAAATTCAAACTGTGATCATTTTGGCTCCAATTTTTTCTGCATAATTTGAAATTATATCATTAATTCAAATTTGGCTCCAAGAATCAATTACCAAATTACCACTAATCCCAATTCTAAAACTCTATAAATAGAGACCTCATTTCATTCAAATCACAAGCTTTTGACAGCCAAAATCATCTTGCTAAAAAATCTCTCAATTCTCTCCATTTTACCAAATTCACTCAAAGCTCCATTTTCAAAAAAAAGTTAGTAAGCTTTGTATTGAAGTTTACTAATCTTTGAGCTAAACCTTCATCCAAACATTTTTTCTCCATTAATTCTCAACATCCAAGCTTTGGTGATTGATTCTTGTTGTTAAATTGAAACAAATTCTGAAGTTGTTGGATAATTATCAAATTTTACCTTTGGTAAGTTGGATCATCATCTTTCACAATGTGATCTCTTGTGGATTTCTGGTTTTAATTCATTGAGCACTATTTTTATAATCCATTAGTGCTATTTTCTAAAAATTTTCTGGAATTTTCATGCTCAATTGTATTCATGATCATAAGGTGTTTGATGAAAAGTTGGAACAAGAATTTGATCCCAAAAATATTTTTCTGCCTTATTTTGGGGCTATTTTGACTCAAATATTTTTTCTGCTCACTCTCTTTGATTGTTAGTTTGGATTGCAATTTTGAATGTCCAATTTGTTTTTAAGTTCAATGGACTTTGTGATGTAGATGAAGTTGGATAAATGTTCATCAATTCAAATCTACCTAAGAATGAATTATTTAATTCATTTTTGGTGCTTTGGATTAATGATATGTTTAGTGCTTTAATCCATCTAGAGGAGTGGTTGAATTTAAAGATGAAAGGATTTTGAAATGGTGATCCAAATTAGCTTATCATTCCCATCCCTCTTCAACTTATCCCTTTATTTTTTTAATTGTGCTACATGTTAAGGGATGGTGATCTCTATATCATTTATCCAAACATGAAGTACATAAATTGCTATTGACCGGCCTCAAAATAGGCGCGACTTCTACATAAGTCCACTTACGATTGCTTAACATAGCGCTAAATTTCGTCCCGATTCGAATAAATGATCATTCGTGGCCCAAACTTATGATTGCAAGCCCAAATATGTTAACTTGATCTCTTTGATCCAATAATCTTGAGATTCATTGTGTGGAGGCTTTGGTTTTACCAATCCTCTAATGGATCTACAACACTTTTGGTCAACGCGGATCACTTAAACATCGTTGATCATTACATGTTATTTGTGAGAATTCCAAAATGGATGATATACTTGACAAAAAGCAAATGCAACTTGTTGTATGGAGGCTTTGGTTCTACTGATCGGGACTTTATAAGTCTGTCGGGATACTAACTGCAAGTATACAGTTCAGTCGTTCTAGTTTTAAAAGATTATCGAACCCACAGAGACTGAGGATCAATCGCATACGATCTAATGCTACAGTTTGTTTAACTAAGCGATGAATATTCGATTTTTGGAGGGAAACAGTTTAATTAAAATAATGGTAATAGCTATACCGGTATGTGATAGTCGGACTTCGGGAATTCGGTGAATCGCGTGGCCTATAAAGTATTTCGATAAAAACTAATTGTTTAAAAACTTGAGACATACACTCTCGTGTTTATGAAATAAGTTATGCTACTAAACCTAGTGGATGCACTTTAAATTTAATAACACCTTTTGAAAATAATTTGAGTTTAATTAATTTATTAAAACACTCTCGTGTATTTAAAAATTAATGTTTCGTTACCACTATCTGGGTTGAACCCCAGCTCTCGCATGCAGGTTCTTGCCTTAATTAATTTCCCACTCTCGTGGCAAAATCGTGTTAATTAATCTCTCACTCTCGTGACAATGATAGTTAAATTAATCTTGGAAATTGGAAACCAGAAATTGTTTTATAAATAAATATTTTTGCCCAAGGTATCACTGAATTCTTTCGGTTCTTAAGAGTCACATACCGATACGAATAATTTAGCAGGACATAATAGATTTAACAACAATGCAATTCAAAATATAATTCATAAAGATAATTGGCATAATACAAAAATTAAATAAATTTTAATTGCAATAAAAACCTGGAATTAAAGTTGCTATGGTAATCTTGAAGTATTACAATATCCTTTGCGGCTTGATTGAAGTAAATGAATTGTGTTAATTCTTGAATGAAGAATTAACACCTAAAACTAAAGCTTTAAGTAGAAATTACAACAATGTAGAAAAAACTCTAAAAACAAGGAAATAGAAATAACTGCAAAAGTTAATAAATTTCTTCTCAGAAAATTCCTTCGACCCCCTGCAGCTTTGCACTACCACACATATATATAGCCAAGGAAATAGCAGTTGAAATTGTCTTGAGAAAAGGTTGAATGGAGGAAATATAGGGAGCATGGTTACTGAGTGGAGGGAAAATCGGAGAACGAGTCTGCCCTTGCGTTGCCCACGTCTCCACCCTATTACAACGTCCATCTTCATGCGCGTGACGGTCGTCACAGGTGGGGACGGTCGTAACGCGCTTAAATAGCGCATTACGCTCGTTAGTGATGTGTGACGAGCGTTATTCCAAGTTGGGGGTCGTTACGCCCGTCACAAGGGTGTGACGACCGTCACTGCTCCAAAAAAAATCCAAACTTTGTATTTTTAGTTCTTTTTCTCTTTGTTTATCGTCTAGCCTTCTTCATGTTGTCCTTTTCCATTGGTTTGAGTTGACAAATGTTATACCTGTAAAAAGACAAATAAACTCGGAATAATCGGGGGTTAGACGACTTAATGTAATATAAAATCGGTAAAAAGTGTAGTAATTATATGATACGTTTTCTCGTTATCAAATTCCCCCATACTTAAACCTTTGCTTGTCCTCAAGCAAATAATCATTCGAAAGGTCGGACAAGTTTTGTCAAGCGCATAAGCATGACATACCTTGGATTTTTAAAGTAATTTCGGGAAATCCTCGTCGGTTCGGCCGATACTTGAGTGAAACACTAAAGATACGCTAATGACACAAGCAATAAGCTTAGTCGTAGGCTTCCATTTCAAATGAGCTATCCAACAGTTCCGTTATAATTCTGCCCGGAGTTCCTCGTATCTATTTCACACGGTTTTGTTCGGGCGCAATCACATTAAGCCCTTTGTCTTAGCACGCACGTAGTGGAGTAACCGGTTAGTGACTTTGATTCTTTTAGCGCGGGGTCTGGTACATGAATGTGGCAACCCTACACATGTTATCCGAGTTTGAGGTTGTGGGGGATCGAGCCATAGCACGCCCTACCGAGTTCAGAACCAGATACCTCTGAACCAACCTACACTGGATTCCTTCGTTATTTTCTCAACTTTTATATGTGACCGTGTATTTTGGTGCACAAAATTTCTTTTCTTTTAGTAGCGAGATAGGAAGGATATTTTTAATGATCAGGCATCAAACACTTATATTCATCGATTCTCCACGTGGTTTGTGTCAAGACGGTGCTGACTGCTGGTATAAACTACTAGGGGTTACTGTAGAACTAAAAACTCTAGATGTCGGTATAATGGTTATTGAAACGGATCGCGTAAATAGGAAGTCTACAGTGTCATAACCGTATCAATCTTGTTATGATGTTTTCGGCTTCCCTAACTGGGGATTTCGTTAGAATAGGTATGTCGGGCTAATGCAAAGATAAAAAAATTTGGTATGGCTGAATAAGGTGAAGAATTTAAATCGAGATGTATCATAAAAATTACTAGTTTATAAATGAAGGAAAGGTACCTCTCCCACACTAAATCCGACATTGTCCTCAATGTTGCGGTGTATAGGCGGGGGAGTACAATTACAAAAACAAACGGAAAGGAAATGAAACAGAAAAAAAATAATAAACTACATAAAAAATAAATAAAAACTACTGGTGACCATGTCCTCTACTCCTGGTGTGAGAGCGTCTGGTAGGAGTGGCTTTTGTGTCAATGTCTTGGAAACCAAGGGTGCTGACGTCCATCCTTAGGGCGTTGAGCTCTGACAGGGCCTCATCTAACCTCTCATTCATGTTGCGCTGCCCAGTCAAGATCTGAGCGTTTTGAGCGCATAGAGACTCAAATTTCTCATGTTGCCTTCTTTCAAGTGCTGCGTTCATTTGGTTTTGCATATGGATGGCGCGGAGGATGTCTTCAATATTGATAGGAGGAGATGCAGATGAGGATCCTGTAATGTCGTGGACTGGAGGAGCAATATCCAACTCTTCTTTCATTTCGTCTGCGGGGGATGTAGGTTGGTCTTCATGAGCAGGTGCACGCTCTGCGGGAATTGTAGGATCGAACAACCAGTTTGCTTGGTTTCTTGGATCGATTCGGTCCCTGCAAGGCAAAATGATGTTCTGATAGACAGTGTTCCTGATTACAGGGTGGAATCTGCCATCCTCTCACTCGTAAATGAGATGTGCAGCTTTGCAGTGATCCAAAGTTAGCAAAGCCGGTGCCATAGAAGGCAAAGTTGCGAGAGCAGAACCGTAGTTCAGACCTATGGCAAGTGAAGTGACCAGCCCTCCGAAATAAAATGGTTTTCCGCCTCTAGCACAAATAGAGTGGATGTGAGCGAGTAATAATGGAGCGACATTGATCTTTTGCCCTATGAATGCGCAATGCATAAAGAAGAGCTCCTTGGAGTTGAGCTTATGGTTGCTGTCACGGGCGAAGATAGTGTTGCTGAGGATGCGGTGGAAATAACGGATGGCCGGATTATGAATGTGGGTGGCATTTAGGTGGTCGTAGGATCCGGCACGGATATTCGTCAAATTGTGCCATAAGTTGAAGGCTTCCTCACCAAAATCATCTGGCACCCGGAGATGAACACCTTCGTCCGAACAGAAGCCTAAAAGTCGCGCGATGTCGGATTGAGGCAACTCGTGCTCCATGCCAAACATGCAGAATTTGGCCAGGCCTGACAGTTGGTTCGTGGCACCTGGCGGAGTGATGTAAACAAAGGAACTCAAGAACTCAAGCGTAAGAGTTTCATAAACCGGTCTTGGTTCGCGGCATAAGTTCCACAAATCCACATTTTGCAACAATTGGCGGACACTTTCAAGTAGTCCCAAACTCCTCAGGCAGTCGATATCTACGTACCGTGTGGGTTGGAGACCTCGGTGTTGAAATTTCTGAAATTTTGCCCGTTGATTTTCTCCTTGTTCACCGATTCTGAAAGTGAGGGCGGGAGCTTGTGGGTTGTTGGCCATGGTGTAGGTAGAATTTGATTGCAAAAGATTTGGAATATGAAATTTGGGTAGTGGGTGGATAGAATTTTAGTGTTGGAAGTTTGGAAGTTTGAAGAAAAATGGAGTGGAGTGGGTAGTTTTCGTGTGATTGCAACAATGGAGGAAATGGGTTTATGAAGGGAATGGTTGGAACGGTTCTGTAATAGCCGTTCTGATACATTGTATGCGTGACGGTCGTCACGAGGGTGTGACGGTCGTCACAAGGCAAAAAGGCGTGTTACGCTCGTCACGAGGGTGTGACGGTCGTAACGCGTTCAATGTTATTAATGAGAAGAACGTTACAGGACCGTTGGGGGTGTTTATATATTTTTATATATTTTTATTATTTTCTTAGTAATAAAGTTTTAAGTTTTGAAATAATTTAAAGTTTTGAATATTAAAGTAATCTAATAATTAAGGTTTTGAATATTAAACTAATCTAATAATTAAGGTTTTAAATATTACAGTTCTGTAATATTATTTACCAGCACATAATAATATTTGCGGGAAATGAAATATAAACCGTAAGTTAAAAGAAATAAGTAGTATGCTGAAAATGAAAAGGAATGAAAAATAAAATAAACTTGGTACTTGATAAGTAATTGAATTAATCCATAAAAATTGTTTCGAAATAACTAAAAAATAAAAAATAAAAATGATAAAATGCTAAAATAACTAGAATCTCTCCCACAGTAAAACTAAACAGTGACCCCACTGTATGTACAAATGCGAGAGAAAAGAATTAGATAACAACGAAAACTCTAGCCACGGGGAGGCGGAAACATGTGCTGGTGCACGAAATCCAGCTGATCGGTCACCAAATCCATGAAAGCGATGAAGTCCACCCGGAGAGATGTAAGCTCGCCCCGCATGTCAGTAATTGCTTCATGCAAAGAGTGCAGGGTAACAGTAGGTGAAGGCGGTGTAGGAATCTCTTGAGCCTGGGTGGCGGTCTCAGTAGAAGCTTCCTGCTGTTCCCATGGATCGGGGAACTCATGGTATCCTGGTGGTGTGGCAGGGTCTTCATCATCATTAGAAGTATTGGGTACTTCGTAAATGTCAACAGTGGAAGGAGATGAAGGCGATGTAGCATGTTGGTAGAGGTCAAAAATCCAGTTAGCTCTATTATGCACACTAGTGATGGGGTTCGGGAGCTTAAACTGGTGGACAATCTCATGATTAATTAACAGCTCAAATTGATCTGGCCCAAGGTTCCTGATAAAGCTGGTGTTAAAGCAGAATTCAATGTTCATCGGCTTTATTCCATAAAGCGGGGCTGATCCTAGCATAGGCCTGCGGAGTCCAATTGCATTTGATAGCATATTGACTAAAACACCCAACAGGATTGGTGCATTTGGAGTCTGGATGATACGCTCCATGTTAGCTAGCATATAAGCGGCACCGTTTTACCCGACGGCTCTGGGATGCACAGTACATAATGAAGAGCTCATCGCGGGATACAGATGTAACATTCTGTTGTTTACCAAAGATGGTGTGGGCGATGATCTTGTGAAAGTACCTGATAGCCGGGTTATAGATGCACTAAGAATAAAGATCAGACGGCTCTGGATGGTTATTGCCAGCGATGCTTCCCCAGAAAAAATCAAGATCAAAATCAGGCAAGAGGTTCTCCTGGGTCATAGTGACAACATCAGGTCTACAAGGGAACCCTAGCAGGTGGCTAAACTCCCTGAGGTTATAGGTGTAGTCCATGTCAAACATCCTGAAAGTGATCAACCCACGGTTGAATCCTATGCCATGATTTTGAATGAAGCTCAGGGTGCTCAGGAACTCAAGGGTCAGCTTCTTGTAAGTACAGTATCGTCTTCGGATAGGGGCAGTGTCCCAGCCAATCTGATGTAGCAAATACATAACACTCTCACGAATGCCAAGAGCGGTCATAGCATGGTCATCAGCGTAGATTGTAGGGCACATTTCCCGCTCAGCCAGATCCCCGAAGCGTCTTCTTTGGTGTCTGCTTCTCAAAGTGACATTCATGAAGTTTACACGCTCCATAACGCTAAATATGAAAGCAAAAGAATTACCCCCTGAAAATATTTAATAAATGTTTAAAAAAACAAAATAAAAAAAAAACTAAGTTAGTATTTTCAGGTTAAGAATTTGCCGAAGTTAAATAAAAAGAAAAAGAAAGTGTAAAGGGAAAATAAAAATAGAAGAAAATAGAAAGGAGTAAGAGATGCAATCATGAAAATTTTGTTAAAGATTAAGAAAAAGAAAAGAAAAATAAAAACATGTTAAAACAGGAAAAATAATTAAAATAAAACATGGGTTGCCTCCCACGAAGCGCCTTTATTTTATGTCGACGGCTCGACAGATAATACCTATTCAGTTAGGTATCGGGGTAGGCGGCTCACTTAACTGAAGATAAGCCAAATAGTTGATATTTCTGACGTTAAAGTAGTGCTTTAAGCGCTGGCCATTGACTATGAAAGGTTCGATAGAATTTCCTTTAATTTCTATCGCACCACTTGGGAAGACTTTGTTAATTTCGAATGGTCCGGACCATCTGGAACGTAATTTTCCCGGGAAAAGTTTCAGTCTAGAGTTGAATAGGAGTACGATGTCTCCTTCCTTAAATTCTTTTCGCGAGATACGCTTATCGTGCCATTTTTTTGTTCTTTCTTTATAGATTCTAGCATTTTCATAAGCGTCTAAACGCAATTCTTCTAATTCATGGATATCTAATACTCGTTTCTCTCCAGCAATCTTGTAATTTAAGTTAAGGGTTTTTATGGCCCAATAAGCTTTATGTTCTAATTCTACTGGAAAATGACAAGATTTTCCATAAACTAACTTAAACGGCGTTGTTCCAATAGGGGTTTTAAAAGCTGTCCGATATGCCCAAAGAGCATCATTTAGCTTGGAGGACCAATCTTTTCCGGATGTGGCTACGGTTTTTTCAAGGATTTGTTTTATCTCCCTGTTTGACACTTCCAGTTGTCCGCTCGTTTGAGGATGGTATGGTGTGGCTATGCGATGTTTAACGCCATATTCGGAAAGTAACTTTTCGAAGATTCTAGAGATAAAATGGGAACCACCATCACTAATTACTAGTCTTGGTACACCGAATCATGGGAAGATAATATGCTTGAATAGTTTTAGTACCTCGCGTGTATCATTTGTGGGTGCAGCGATGGCTTCAATCCATTTTGATACGTAGTCAACAGCTACCAAGATATACTTATTTCCAAAAGATGCGGGGAACGGTCCCATGAAATCAATTCCCCATACATCGAAAATTTCTACTTCGAGGATTCCTTTTTGCGGCATTTCGTCGCGTCTAGATATATTTCCTGTGCGTTGACATCTATCGCAGTTCATAATTGCTACGTTGACGTCTTTCCATAAGGTAGGCCAAAAGAAACCAGCTTGAAGAATTTTTGCACATGTTTTCGACGTACTAGCGTGTCCACCATAAGGGGCGGAATGGCAATGGGAAATGACGTCGTCTATTTCATCGTTAGGAACGCAGCGACGATAGATACCATCGGCGCCTCTTTTGAAGAGTAATGGTTCATTCCAAAAGTAGTGTTTAAGATCATGGAAGAATTTCTTCCGCTGTTGGTACGTTAAATCAGGTGGTAAAACACCGGCAGCTAAATAGTTGCTGAAGTTAGCGTACCATGGTAATGTGGTGTTGGTACAAATGGCTTTTACTACCGCAGTTGTTAAAGGTTCATTGTGTTGATCTAAACTGTCGGTAGGGTCTATCTCTAGCTTGGCAATAAGGCGTTCATAAGGGAAATCTTCATTTATGGGAACACTCTCGGTTTGGATTCCATCTAGTCTTGATAAATGGTCAGCTACCACGTTTTCAGTTCCTCTTTTGTCTTTTATTTCTAGGTCAAATTCTTGTAGGAGTAGGATCCATCGGAGTAGTCGCGGTTTGGCGTCTTTCTTACTTAGTAAGTATCGGATCGCGGCATGATCCGTGTAAATAATGATTTTGACGCCTACTAAGTAGGAACGAAATTTATCCAATGCGAATACCACAGCTAAGAGTTCCTTCTCCGGAGTGGCGTAATTCATTTGTGCGGGATCGAGCGTTCTGCTTGCGTAGTAGATAGCGTGAAGCTTTTTATCTTTGCGTTGTCCTAGGACTGCGCCTACAGCATAATCGCTCGCATCGCACATTATTTCAAATGGTAGGTTCCAATCAGGAGGTTGCATAATAGGTGTTGAAATTAAAGCTTCTTTAAGCGTCTCAAATGCGTTCAAGCATTTATCGTCGAAAATAAACTCAGCCTCTTTCATTAATAATTCAGTTAGTGGCTTGGTGACTTTAGAGAAATCTTTTATAAAACGTCGGTAAAAACCAGCGTGTCCTAGGAAACTTCTTATTTCTCTAACGGTTTTGGGTGGTTGAAGGTTTTTTATAATTTCAATTTTTGCTTTGTCGACTTCAATCCCTCTGTTTGATACAATGTGACCCAACACAATTCCTTGTCTCACCATGAAGTGACATTTTTCCCAATTGAGCACTAGGTTGACATTGACCTAGCGTTTCAGTACTAATTCAAGATTTGATAAACATCCGTCAAAACTTTCTCCACAGACAGAGAAATCGTCCATGAATACTTCCATAATTCCGTCTAAAAAATCTGCGAAAATCGCCATCATGCATCGTTGGAAAGTTGCAGGTGCGTTACATAGTCCAAATGGCATTCTTCGGTATGCAAAGGTACCATAGGGACATGTGAACGTGGTTTTCTCTTGATCATCAGGATGAATGGGAATTTGGAAGAATCCTGAGTATCCGTCAAGATAGCAGAAATGGGAATGTTTGGCTAAACGCTCGAGCATTTGATCAATGAATGGTAACGGGAAATGGTCCTCGCGCGTAGCTTTGTTCAGTTTTCTATAATCAATACACATTCTCCATCCTGTTTGGGTACGTTATGCTACCGATTCGCCTTTTGTGTTCGTTATGACCGTAACGCCTCCTTTCTTAGGCACCACGTGAACTGGACTGACCCAGTTGCTATCTGATATTGGGTATATGATGCCTGCTTCTAGTAGTTTCTGCACTTCTTTCTTAATGACTTCACTTAGGATAGGATTTATTCGTCTTTGATGTTCTCTAGAAGTCTTGCAGTCCTCCTCCAGCATAATGCGGTGCATACAGAGAGAAGGTCTTATTCCTTTTAGATCTGATATATTATAGCCTAACGCGGTTGGATACTTCCTTAACACGCTAAGAAGTTTTTCGGTTTCGATCTTCCATAATTTGGCATTAACTATAACTAACCGTTCAAGTTCTTTATCTAAAAACTCATATGGAAGATCTTCAGGTAATGTTTTAAGTTCTATACCAGTTTTCTTATCAGTCGGGGCAGGATCGGGTGTTAAGGCTAAACATTCGCTTAGGTCGGCATCTAAATGTTCTTGTTTCCGGTCGTCGTCCTTGAGGATAGTCGGTGTCTGAACTTTTAGCATCTCAGAATAGGTGTCTTCTTGGCTTTCATGTTCTTTGACACATTCATCAATAATATCTAGGAGACAGCATGAGTCATCTATAGCAGGGGCTTTAAAGAATTGGGAAAGAATGAATTCTACTTTTTCTTCTCCTACCTCGAAGGTAAGCTTTCCTTTCTTAACGTCAATCATGGCTCCTGCAGTAGCTAAAAATGGTCTTCCTAGTATGATGGGAATGTTTGAATCTTCCTTGATGTCCATTATTATAAAATCAGTCGGTATGTAAAATTGTCCTATTCGGACAGGAAGGTTTTCTAGCATACCAACAGGGAATTTGACTGATCTATCGGCTAGTTGTAGGGACATCTTGGTAGGTCTCATGTCGCCTAGTTTGAGCTTCTCGCAAATAGATAAGGGCATTAGACTAACACTGGCTCCTAAATCGCATAGAGCTTTGTCTATGACAGATTTCCCAATTACACATGGTATGGAGAAACTACCAGGATCTTTTAGCTTTGGAGGCATGTTATTTTGAATTATGGCGCTACATTCGGCAGTTAGCATAATGGTTTCGTTTTCAACGATTTTTTTCTTATTAGACAATATTTCTTTTAGGAATTTAGCATATGACGACATTTGGGTTATAGCTTCTGTAAACGGAATAATAACATTTAATTGTTTCAGAAGTTCTACAAAATTCTTGAATTGTCCATCGTTCCTGGATTTTGCAAGTCTTTGGGGGTATGGAATTGGTGGTTTATATGGTGGTGGAGGCACATAAGGTTTTTCTGAGGCCTCTCTGTTCTCATTCGCGTTTTCCTCTACTTTTTCAGATTGATCTGTCGACTTCTCTACTTCTTTTTCAGGTTGTTGATACATGGTCGAGTTTTGGAGTCTAGGATCTACCGGTCCATCAAGAGTTGTCCCACTTCGTAATGTGATAGCATTTGCATGTCCTTTAGGATTGGGTTGTGGTTGTCCAGGAAATGTACCCGCAGGTGCGGCAGAACTAGCTTCGTGTTGTGCTACTTGGGAGATTTGAGTTTCTAACATTTTATTGTGAGTTGCTAGGGCATCTACCTTATTTGCTAATAGCTTCAACTGTTCACCAGTGTGAACGTTTTGATTGAAGAATTATTTGTTTTGTTGGGCTTGATTAGCGATAAAATTTTCCATTAGGATTTCAAGGTTAGATTTCTTAGGAATGTTAGGAACATTAACAGCAGGTTTTTGATAACCTGGAGGTACAGCAGGTGCTTGGCCAGGTGCATATAAAGCATTGTTGTTCTTGTACGAGAAGTTAGGATGATTCTTCCAACCAGGATTATAGGTATTAGCATAAGGATTACCTTGAGCGTAATTTACCTGATCAACTGATATTCCTGCTAAGATTTGACATTCGATTCCAATATGACCAGGAACTCCACAAACTTCGCAGCTTGGGGTGACTGCAGCCACGATAGCTGCAGGAGGTAAGGTTAAGCTTTCTATCTTTTGGGTAAGAGCATCTACCTTAGCATTAACTTTATCTAGGCTACTAATCTCGTACATCCCACCTTTGGTTTGAGTTTTCTCCACAGATGTTCTTTCTCCTCCCCACTGATAGTGGTTTTGAGCCATGTTTTCAATGAGTTGGTTAGCTTCGTCATAACGCTTGTCCATCAGTGTACCACCTGCGGCGGCATCTATAGAGAGTCTTGTGTTGTACAAGAGTCCATTATAAAACGTGTGGATGATCAGCCATTTTTCTAGTCCGTGATGTGGGCACATTCGCATCATGTCTTTGTAGCGTTCCCATGCATCAAATAGCGATTCAGTATCCTTCTGCCTAAATCCGTTGATTTGGGCTCTTAGTGCAGCAGTCTTGCTCGGGGGAAAGTATTGTGCTAAAAATACAATCTTCAGTCCTTCCCACGTAGTGACGGAATTTGATGGCAAGGATTGCAACCAAGCCCAAGCTCTATCTCTTAGCGAGAAAGGGAAAATACGTAATCTTATTGCATCTTTACTAACACCATTTGCTATAACTGTGTCGGCAAATTGAACGAATTTTGTAAGATGTTCATTTGGATCCTCGGAAGGATCTCCAGATAATTGGCGTTGTTGGATAGCTGATATCAATGACGGTTTCAGCTCAAAATCATTTCGGTTTATTGCTGGAGAGGCAATGCTGTTGTGGGGTTCTTGTTGTGATGGAGATGCGTACTCCTTCAGTGGACGGGTCCTTTGTTCTACGGCCATGTCTAATTCTGAATTGGTTTCGGTCTCAGAGGAAGAATTAGAATATGTTTCAGAATCAATCTTGATTTCAGGTTTGGGTAAAGGAATAGCGTGATTTAAACAGTAATCCCTGACTACACGTCTTACGGAAAGAATGCGTTCAGGTTCGCCCATCGATTTGTCAAGTGGTTCGCCTTATGAGTGAGTCCTTGGCATACAAATCGAAAAAAGGGTATTTGTTGCCTAGTCTAAACGCGCAACAGAAGAATCGTAATTAATTGACTACCAGTCCCCAGCAACGGCGCCAAAAACTTGATCGGGACTTTATAAGTCTGTCGGGATACTAACTGCAAGTATACAGTTCAGTCGTTCTAGTTTTAAAAGATTATCGAACCCACAGAGACTGAGGATCAATCGCATATGATCTAATGCTACAGTTTGTTTAACTAAGCAATGAATATTCGATTTTTGGGGGGAAACAGTTTAATTAAAATAATGGTAATAGCTATACCGGTATGTGATAGTCGGACTTCGGGAATTCGGTGAATCGCTTGGCCTATAAAGTATTTCGGTAAAAACTAATTGTTTAAAAACTTGAGGCATACACTCTCGTGTTTATGAAATAAGTTATGCTACTAAACCTAGTGGATGCACTTTAAATTTAATAACACCTTTTGAAAACAATTTGAGTTTAATTAATTTATTAAAACACTCTCGTGTATTTAAAAATTAATGTTTCGTTAGCACTATCTGGGTTGAACCCCAGCTCTCGCATGCAGGTTCTTGCCTTAATTAATTTCCCACTCTCGTGGCAAAATCGTGTTAATTAATCTCTCACTCTCGTGACAAGGATAATTAAATTAATCTTGGAAATTGGAAACCAGAAATTGTTTTATAAATAAATATTTTTGGCCAAGGTATCACTGAAATCTTTCGGTTCTTAAGAGTCACATACCAGTACGAATAATTTAGCCGGACATAATAGATTTAACAACAATGCAATTCAAAATATAATTCATAAAGATAATTGGCATAATACAAAAATTAAATAAATATTAATTGCAATAAAAACCTGGAATTAAAGTTGCTATGGTAATCTTGAAGTATTACAATATCCTTTGCGGCTTGATTGAAGTAAATGAATTGTGTTAATTCTTGAATGAAGAATTAACACCTAAAACTAAAGCTTGAAGTAGAAATTACAACAATGTCGAAAAAACTCTAAAAACAAGGAAATAGAAATAACTGCAAAAATTAATAAATTTGTTCTCAGAAAATTCCTTCGACCCCCTGCAGATTTGCACTACCACACATATATATAGCCAAGGAAATAGCAAGTGAAATTGTCTTGAGAAAAGGTTGAGTGGAGGAAATATAGGGATCATGGTTACTGAGTGGAGGGAAAATAGGAGAACGAGTCTGCCCTTGCGTTGCCCACGTCTCCACCCTATTACAACGTCCATCTTCACGCGCGTGACGGTCGTCACAGGTGGGTGACGGTCGTAACGCTCTTAAATAGCGCATTACACTCGTCAGTGATGTGTGACGAGCGTTATTCCAAGTTGGGGGTCGTTACGCCCGTCACAAGGGTGTGACGGCCGTCACTGCTCCAAAAAAATCCAAACTTTGTATTTTTAGTTCTTTTTCTCTTTGTTTATCATCTAGCCTTCTCCATGTTGTCCTTTTCCATTGGTTTGAGTTGACAAATGTTATACCTGTAAAAAGACAAATAAACTCGGAATAATCGGGGGTTAGACGACTTAATGTAGTATAAAATCAGTAAAAAGTGTAGTAATTATATGATACGTTTTATCGTTATCATCTACCAATCCTCTAATGAGTTCCAAATTCAAGTTTCAAGATGGTCATCCAACTAACCACTAATTTCTAATAATTGACTTTACTTTATGCTTTTATTTTTTATGCTTTATGTACCATTTAATTTGAGCATTTACATTTCATGGCATTTTTATTTTGCTCACTTGAGCATTTATTTTTATGTCATTTTTATTTTGCTCACTTGAGCTTTTCTTTTCCTTTTAAAGATACCTAATAATCAACATGAACCATAAAAATCTTTAATGATATTTGGACTATTGGATACTATCCTTGGCATTATGAAGCATTGGACTTCTTGGACTTGGGATTAGAGACCTTGGCCTATCTTGGAGACCTTGTGACCTTAATTCTTTATTTTTGTTTGGAGTTCTTGAGGTTTACCTCGAGACATTGAGTTGTTTGTTTGTTTTGTGTGCAGGTTATTGTGATTACATACTTTATTTGTAATCTGGAATTCACCCGTATACAGCTGTTACACTGCCTAATTTTTGCGAAGACTTAAAACACTTGAAGTTTGTTTCTCTCAAGAGGTCTAATGTCTTAGATTGCTTGGTTTCAATCCAAAGAATGGGAATCCTATATTGACTCATAATGTCAAGTTTTGGCTTCATGTTGGTTATATGGTTCTTATCCCTAGCTTTTACCTTATGCTTTAGGATAGCCTCTTCTTCTCCTTTTACCTTCTTTAATTTCAAAAATCCTCTCCCTCCTTTTAAAAACTCTTCTTGTTTTGAAACTTGAAATATTTTTTATAATAAACTTGGACTTAGGTCCATGCATTTTCAAAACATTTTCATAAATAAATTTCAATCAATTTAATAATACCTTGACATTTTTTGTGAGAAGACTAAAAGTCAATTAATCTCATTTCAAACCATTTTGCCACTTTGACTTTTATTTTAAAACTTTTCTTAAAAGATTAGACTCTTGTCAATCCTTGTAGTGATGCAAACAACTATACTTCTAAAATATGTAGTAAAGAGAGATATTTTCCACTTGGATGTTGAGTGAGGTGTTGTTCATTTTAAAATCCAAGCCATATCCTCCACTTTGAGATGATGTGAATTCTCCTTTCTCATGATTATGGGTAGTAAGTATGTTTTCCACACGGACAATGAAGATGATGTTTTATCTTATAAAATTAACCAATACACTTGTGTTTCAAATTTATAAAAGAGGAACTACGTGTACCATGATCCCCTATTGCATGAAAGGTGGTACGTAGGCACTAAAAGTTCGCAACCGCGGCGGATGCAAAAATCATAAAAATATTTCTTTTCCCACCTCCAACATCCATTTTATATATAACACATTTTGATAACCAAAATATACAGATTTTTCAAAGAGGTTCCTGCGGAGTACCGTAGATGTTTAGGGTGCTAATACCTTCCCTTTGCATAACCAACCCCCTTACCTTGAATCTTTCCCCCTTTTTGGGTTATTCACTCTTTTCCCATTCCTTTGGAAACAATAAAGCGCGGTGGCAATTTTTATTTTGATTTGTATAAAGTCTAGTCAATCCAATGGCTTAGTCTTGAACATTTCTACCACTACACAAAGGAGTAGAGAATCAAGAGGAAGAAAAGGGTCATAACCCTGTGATCTCTGATAATGACGATGATTCATTTGTGACCTCTGTGGAAGAAATTTCTACTCCATCGAGGACTGTTAAGAAGAATGTTTTGTTGGCCGGTTTATTTCCGGGCTGTGGCGAAAGTTGCCACCTATGTTCTATCCTGCCTGTAGGTTGCTATTTACTGAAATCAGGTGTTCAACGCCTGATGGATAACAAAGAGATCTTGTTCGAGAAAACTTTGATTTTGTTGATTCCTGTTGAAGATATTTCCATTATAACCATTTCCTCCAATCCTTCCAAGGCTTCCTCGAGAAAGCCTGTTAGGATTACATTTGTTCCGAGAGTTGCTCCATTGATCATTACTATTCCTGGTCCTATCCCATACACTTCGGATAAAGTTGTTATGTGGCAATATGGGGCCGATGTGTATTATCATGGGGTCAAACAAGACTTGAAGGTTGAAGAGGTTGATGATGATGTCAGCAATATTGTCGGGTCTAGCAAAGTCACCAGAAGTGGAAGACTCTTCTCTCCCGAGATTTCTCCTCCAACAGTTCAAAATCCTGTTGCCATTCCATCTTCCAGTACGTTAGCTATTATTCCGATTCTTACTCCAGTTATCACCCCTGTCGCCGAGTCATCAGACACTTGTGGCAAAGAAGTTACAGGTGAGCCTGCCCAGACAGAGGCGCCTAAGAAAGTCATTGTTGAAACCTCTTGGCAGGAGATAGAGGAAATTCTGAAGATTATCAAGAAAAGCGACTACAACATAGTCGAACAGCTGGGGCAAACCCCGTCAAAGATCTCCATGTTATCTTTATTGTTGTGCTCAGAAGCCCATGCAAAGGCTTTAATTGCTTTCCTTAAAACTACGCATGTGCCGCAGAAAACATCTGCTGATCAATTCAAAGACTGTGTAGCTAGTTTGACCGCTGACAATGGGTTGGGTTTCTCCGACGGAGATCTGACTGCTAAAGGAAGGAATCACAATGACGCTCTGCATGTTTCGATCGAGTGCAGGGGCACTACTCTGTCCCACGTACTGGTGGATACTGGGTCCTCATTAAATGTTTTACCCAAGAAAGCATTAGACCGGTTGGACTGTGAAGGGTTGGTTCTGAAGCCAAGTAATATTGTGGTTAGAGCCTTTGACGGGTCCAAAAGGATGGTGCACAGGGAGGTAGACGTCCCGGTTAAAGTTGGCTCTCAGACTTTTGCATCTATGTTCTATGTGATGGACATTCGACCATCTTATTCTTGCTTGCTAGGTCGCCCATGGATTCATAAGGCTGGGGAAGTGACTTCTACGCTCCATCAGATGTTGAAATATCCAGTGAAGGGGAAGATTGTTACAATACGAGGGGAAGAGGAGTACATGGTGAGTCATCTTAACTCCTTCCAGTATGTGGAGATGGATGGGGAGTTCATTGAAACCCCGTGCCAGAACTTTGAAGAGGTCCCCCAGACTCTGGCGTCGACTGAAACTGTTGCTGAAGAATCTCCGATGAAGATGGCTTCCCTCAAGGATGCCAGGGCTGTTATTGAAAGAGGTGGGTGTGAAAATTGGGGCAAACTCCCTGACTTTACACACAATACTGACAAGTTTGGTTTGGGTTTTACTGCAGAAGCTCAAAGGGCTATTCGGAGGGCGCGAATTGGAAGACCTCCTCTGCGCATCAGTAATCCGGGAGTGAATGCAATTGTAGATGATGATGAAGAGTCAGATATCGATAGTTGGATTTACCCGACTACCAACTGTGGATTGAACAACTGGACGAAAAAGGACTTCATGCCCGTTTCTTTTATTACACAATAATAGACTTTTGTTTTGAGATTTGTAATAGACAATTTGAAACTTTACGACCCAGCGCCTTACCCGAGACACTGTGGCTTTGTTTGTGAGGGCTTATCATTTGTCATTTTCATATATCATCAATAAAACATTGGACGTTTTCTTGCATTACAAATTTTGCGCTCCTTGTTTTTTTTTCTATCTTGCATTTTATCGAAATGACTATTTATCTTACACACACTCACATATCATAATACAGGTCCACATCCACTCTGGATCCCATTGATAACGACTCTGCTACTGCCAATTATGACTTCGAAAATCCGATCAACCTAGCCGAGGAAGAAGGTGAGGATGATTGTGAAGTGCCTGGGGAACTTGCTAGATTGTTACTACAGGAAGAGAGGGCCATACATCCCCATGAAGAGCTGGTAGAATCAGTGAATCTGGGTACAGAAGAAGACAAGAAAGAGGTCAAGATCGGTGCAAATCTGGAGTCTAGTGTCAAGCAATGGTTAATACAAATGATGCGTGACTATGTTGAGATCTTTGCTTGGTCTTATGAAGATATGCCTGGGTTGGATACTGATATTGTGGTACACCGCTTGCCAACCAAAGAAGATTGTCCTTCGGTAAAGCAGAAGGTTCGATGTATGTGCCCCGAGATGTCTGAGAAAATCAAAGTTGAGGTTATGAAACAGTTTGATGCTGGTTTTCTAGTAGTTACTTCTTACACGCAGTGGGTTGCCAATGTGGTTCCGATACCGAAGAAAGATGGTAAGGTTCGGATGTGTGTGGACTATAGGGATCTGAACAGGGTAAGTCCCAAGGATGATTTCCCACTCCCTCATAACGATGTTCTGGTCGACAACACCGTGCAACATAAGATCTTCTTCTTCATGGACGGTTTTTCTGGTTACAATCAGATTAAGATGGCTCCCGAAGACATGGAGAAGACGACTTTTATTACCCAATGGGGTACCTTCTGTTACAAGGTAATGCCTTTCGGGTTGAAGAATGCTGGGGCAACGTATCAGCGCGCCATGGTTGCTATGTTCCATGACATGATTCATCACGAGATTGAGGTATACGTTGAAGACATGATTGCAAGATCCCAGACTGAAGAAGAACACCTTAACCATCTCCAGAAGCTATTTGACAGGTTGAAGTTGTATAAGCTGAGGTTAAACCCGAACAAGTGCACCTTCGGGGTGAGGTCTGGTAAGCTGCTAGGTTTCATCGTTAGTGATAAGGGTATTCAAGTAGATCCTGCAAAGGTGAAGGATATACAGGAAATGCTAGCTCCCCGAACGGAAAAAGAAGTCAGAGGCTTTTTGGGACGATTGAATTACATTGCCCGATTCATTTCATATTTGACTGCTACTTGTGAACCAATCTTCAAGCTGCTAAAGACAGATCAAGTGGTAAAATGGAATGATGAATGCCAGGCCGCTTTCGAAAGGATCAAGGAATATCTCCAAGAGCCTCCTATTTTGATGCCTCCAGTTGAAGGAAGACCTTTGATCTTATACTTGACAGTACTCGACAATTTGATGGGGTGTGTGTTGGGGCAGCATGACGAGTCTTGCCGAAAAGAGCATGCTATTTACTACCTTAGCAAAAAATTTACCGACTGCGAGACCCAATACTCTTTGCTTGAGAAAACTTGTTGCACTTTGGCATGGGCTGCTCGCCGGCTGAGACAGTATATGCTGACTCACACTACTCTATTGATATCAAAGATGAACCCAATCAAGTATATCTTCGAAAAGCCTGCCTTATCCGGAAGAATAGCAAGATGGAAGATGATCTTGAATGAGTATGACATCCAATACACGACCCAAAAGGCAATCAAGGGGAGTGTGTTGGCAGATCATTTGGCGCATCAGGCTATGGATGATTACCAGTCTATAAATTTCGAGTTTCCGGATGAGAGCATCATGTTGGTGACTGACTGTGAGAAACCTGGACCGGATGAAGGACCTGAGGAAGGATCCTGATGGTCTATGTATTTTTAAGGAGCCTCAAACACATTGGGTAATGGCATTGGCACCGTGATTATATCTCCTGAAGGCTGTCATACTCTGTTCACCGCCCGATTATGCTTTAACTGCACCAACAACATGGCAGAGTTTGAAGCATGCATCATGGGCATTCGAGCAGATATTGACCTAAGGATTAAGTTCTTGAGTGTGTTCGAAGATTCCGCTCTCGTGATCATCCAGATCAAAGGCGAGTGGGATACGAAGCACCCAAATCTTATTCCTTAAAAAGAGTATGTATTGACGTTGCTTTCGCACTTTGAGGAGATAAACTTTGAACACTTCCCAAGAGAGGAGAATCAGTTAGCGGACGCGCTAGCTACTATGTCTTATATGTTCATGGTTAGGTGGGATAATGAGGCTCCCCAGATTACCATTGAGAAGTTGGACGAACCCGCACATTGCTGTGACAACGTGGCTGAAGAGGTGACAGATAAACCCTGGTTTCACGAAGTAAAAAGGTATCTTGAGGCTCAGGAATACCCCGAGGGTGCATCTGTTAATGATAAGAAGTTCTTGAGGAGGTTTGCGACGAAGTTCTTCATCAGTAATGATATCCTTTACAAGCGTAACCATGATTCAACCTTACTGCGATGTGTGGATAAAAGCGAGGCAGAAAGGATCATGGAAGAGTTACATGAAGGTACTTTCGGAACTCGTTCCAGTGGACATACCATGGCAAAGAAAATCCTATGGGCGGGATACTATTGGTATACTATGGAAGCCGATTGTTATCAGCATTCTCGGACCTATCATAAGTGCCAAGTCTATGCTGATAAGGTGCTTGTACCTCCAGTTCCTCTAAACGTCTTGACAACTCCTTGGCCTTTTGCAATGTGGGGCATCGACATGATTGGTGAGATCAGACCTACTGCGTCCAATGGGCATCGTTTCATCCTGGTAGCGATTGACTATTTTACGAAGTGGGTTGAGGCAGCTTCCTTTGCTACTATAACCAAGAACGTCGTGGCGCGGTTTATTCAGCACAATCTGATCTGTCGATACGGTGTACCAGAGAGGATCATTACGGACAATGGTACAAATCTCAATAATACGATGATCACCAAGCTCTGCAAGCAGTTTAAGATACAGCATCACAACTCTTCTCCCTACCAGCCGAAGATGAATGGGGTTGTTGAAGCGGCTAATAAGAACATCAAAAAGATTGTGCAGAAGATGACGGTGACATACAAAGACTGGCACGAGATGTTAGAATTCTCTCTTCATGGGTACCGTACCTCAGCGCGGACGTCAACAGAGGCAACACCCTATTCCTTGGTATAGGGTATGGAGGCAGTCTTGCCCGTTGAAGTTCAGATACCCTCTCTTCGGATTATGAAGGATGCAGGTTTGAACGAAGACGAATGGATCCAGACCCGGCTTGATCAGCTGAACTTAATCGACGAAAAGAGACTTACTACTATTTATCATGGTCATACGTATCAAAAGCGGATGATCAAGGCATTTAACAAGAAAGTCAGACGACAAGAGTATCAAGATGGGGATCTGGTAATCAAGCGCATCATACTGCCGCAAGGTGATCCTAGGGGCAGATGGACCCCTACGTACAAAGGGCCATTTGTGGTTAAGAACATTTTCTCAGGAGGAGCTATGATTCTAATCACCATGAATGGTGACGACCTTCCTCACCCCGTCAATGCAGACATAGTGAAAAAATACTACGCATAATCAAAGACCCGCTAGGTTGACTGGCCTAGGAAAAAATAAGGGCTTCCCGGTGAACGAAAAGGGTTTGGGCAAAACTAAGGGATGAAAATGAAAAAATTTGTACACCCGACAAGTCGAAAACCTGAAAAGGCGGCTTGGGCAAAAAAGGGTATCCCGGTGGACTGAAAACCCGAAAGGGCGGTCCAGGCAAAAATTAGGGATCAAAGCATAACACTATGTCTCATTGGATCATCTTGCATCCAGACTTCGGTATCGACTATCAAGCTCAGACGGCACCGATCAATCTAATCTACCTTCAACCAAGTAGCAAAGTGATGAGACGCTCGAAGACATAAGGGCAATAGCAGAGTTGGAACCCAGTGGGATTGTTCACATAGCTGTTTTTCTTTGTTTTTCACAAATTGTATAAATTCTATCATTCGGCGGTGTTCTCTTACTAGGACGTCAGCCTCTTGTACAAAAAACGCCTATTACAGGCTAACTTCAAAATTAATACAATTCATTTTACAATAAATTTCAAAATTGTTTTTCTTTTTCTTTTTTGTTTTGCAATAACGTCCAGTGGTTCATTTTTGATATATGCATTTGACAATAATTGCTGCTCATAAATATTTACATGCAAAACAAAAGATTATTACTCGTAATTTCAGAAACAGGGGAAAACAAGAAATGTCCATACCTTACAGTTGCTCTATTCACCAAGTACAGGGATAGACCCAACTGAAGAAAATGACTAAAAATATGTACACTCCCCGTAGAGTAAGAAAAAGACAGTGGTGTTAGCTCTCCCCAACTGAGGTTCGCAATCGCGAATGAGTCAGTAAGATTCTCCCCAAGAAGAGTTCACCTTTTACCAATGATGAAGACCATCCCCAGTGGAGTTTATTTCTTCCACCAACAGAAACTCAAATCCCTAACAGAGTTCATCATTGCCAGCAACGGTATTTCATCCACAGACGAGGTTATTCCTCCAAATCAGCGAATCTTCTAGCAGAGTATCTCTTCCCCACAGAGTCATTCTCTCACTAGTTTATTCTCCAGCAGGATTACTCTCCCAATCATCTTTGGTCGTTATCCCCAGCGAGCGAAATTCTTTCATTCTCCAGCAGCAATCCAGGATTTATTTTCCCCAACTAGAGAATATCATAAAAACATTGCATGTCCATACATCATGACATGTGCATACGCGTCATACAACACAATCTCATTTATTTTGAGAACATCATTGCTTGATACATATCATGCATTACATACATCTAACCTTTACCTTTCAGGAAAGATACAATCAAATTCTCACAAAATTCAAGTTATGAAGCCCAGTTAAGACCGAATAGTATCTTGATTACTCCGTCATATTGTGAAGCCCGGAGAACGACCGGATAACAGCTCAACAAGTTACCATGAAGCCTGGATTACGACCAGATAGTGGTATCTCTTAAAAGCAAGCTATGAAGCCCGGATTCGACCGGATAATGGTTTAATCCCCAGCAAGCCGTGAAGCCCGGATTACAACCGGATAACAGCTCAGCAAGTTACCATGAAGCCTGGATTCGACCAGATAGTGGTATATCATAAACACCAGTCGTGAAGCCCGGATTACGACTGGATAATAGCTCAACAAGTTATTGTGAAGCCTGGATTACGACCAGATAGCAATACAAAACCATGAAGCCTGGATTACGACCAGATAATGGTAGAAGACGTTGTGAAGCCTGGATTACGACCAGGTAGCAGCCAGAGACACGGCGAAGCCTGGATTACAACCAAATAGTGGTATATCTTTAATACAAGTTATGAAGCCCGGATTCGACCGGATAGTATCTTGATTTCTCCGAACACCATGAAGCCTAGATTCGACCTGATAATGGTATGAGATATCGTGAAGCCTGGATTACGACCAGATAACGGTAAAAGACACTGAAGCCTGGGTAACGACCAGATAATAGTGAGGGACATTGTGAAGATTAGATTACGACCAAATAGCAATTCACTCGACCAATTACTATGAAGCTCGGATTCGACCGGATATTAGTAGGCTCAATAGTCAAATGGAAGCCCGATTGCGACTGGATAACCACTTGATTTCTTCTGAAGCCTGGATTACGACCAGATAAGAAGTGAGGTATTGTGAAGCCTGGATTATGACCGGATAGCAGTACAAGACACCATGAAGCCTGGATTCGACCAGATAATGGTATAAAGAATCGTGAAGCCTGGATTACGACCAAATAACGATAAAAGGACTGAAGCCTGGATTACGACCAAATACCAGTACAAGACACTATGAAGCTTGGATTTCAACCAAATAGCAGTTTTACCTGGATAGATACTAAGAAGCCTGAAGTCGACCGGATATTAGTGTGCCCTAAATTCATGTTGAAGCCCGGATGCAACCGGATAACAACTTAGTTCCTTCTGAAGCCTGGATTACGACTAGATAAGAATTGAGAAATTGCAAAGCCTGGATTACAACCGGATAGCAAGTTTAATCTCATATCCCCAGTAAATCACTGTAAATCCTAGATTATGACCAGATAGCAGTCGACCTTATCACTATGAAGCCTGGATTACGACCAGATAGTAGTTCATTCTTACCTCTTCAACTAAGAGGCGATTCCTCAGTAGAATAACAGACGACCGAAGCTCCTAAAATTCAACTTTTCTCAAGAAGCAGAGACGATTCACCAGTAGAATAACAGACGACCGAAGCTCCGAAAATTCTATTTCTCCCAAAACAGAGAACAGCATTCCCCAGCGGAATCTTCCTTAACAACAAGTGTACAAGCTCTCGCTAAGGAATCTCTTATGCGATCGACACTCCTTTGGATGGAATCTTTAAGCATATCTCCTATCATTCATTTCCAAATGGCATCTGCAAGCCTATTCCCGACATTACAAGACAAATACTACTTCATGCGAGTGCAAATTTCTGGGCACTCTAGTGTTCAATCATCTTCCACCTTCGGATCATGAAAGGCAGAAAAGCCCATCTACATCCTCAGGTTTAAGAATATTGAACAGGGGCAGCTGTTGTACCCCAAAATTTTCCCTCCCATATTTCTCAAAACATTTCAAGTGAGGCCTTCAAATTGCTTAAGGAAGTCCAAGGGTTGACCAGACAAGCTCTCTCTTAAGGCAGTCTACCTCAAATTAGGGTTTCATGTTGCATCAAGATATTTGAGTCCAAGGGATCCCAAATGCTCACCTTTGTCCTAATATGTTCTCAAGATCATCCATGTCAAGTTTCAAGCCTTGTAGAGGAAGTTTGCTCAGTCAATTGCTCAAAGGCCTGAAAATCGACTGTGCTAGGGCAAATGTCAATTGTGGCCCACATACAGTCAAAATTCAAGATTTTTGGTCAACATTCTCATTTTAAAGTATTATTCATCATTTGATCAAGGGTTGATCATAATTCGTCAAGGATTTCTCACAATTCATCAAAACCCAAAAGTTGCAAAATTAGGGTTTTACAGGAAAAGTCAACTCAACTTTGACCAAGCATAACTTTCTCATACTTTATTAGAAATGACCCATCCAAAGCTCATTTTGAAGAGGATGCAATACCCTACATTAAATATTCAGCTCCCAAGTTCAAAATATGTACTCACAAGAAGTTATGAATTTTGACATTATAGGTCATTTTGAAAAGTCAACAAAACACCTTTTTTTCAAAGCTTCATACATGAACATGTAATACCAAATTGAGATGAGACCAAAGGGGTTGCTTATAGGACATCACAAGATTTCTAAAAAGTCCAATAACATATTCAAAGAGTCAAAATTGAGCAAGTTATGCATTGGTGAAGTTGACCTTTTTTGCAAAATTGTCAAAAGTCAACTATGCCTCAAATTGCAATTTTTGCTAAATGGGCCTAATTTTTTGCACTTGTTTTGAGTTGGTAGCATGGTCCACGAGCCCTAGCTCTTTCCACTTGTCATTATCTTATTTTTATTATTTATTTTGATTTTTATTTGAATTAAATCAATTTAAATCAAAATAAATCATGGAAAAATCCAAAACATTGAAATCTCAAGATATTGTGCATGTTTCCGGTCCTATATCCAGTTGGCAAGTGATTGAATTCGTGCAAGGCCTTTGTGTGCATAAAAAGATTGAGTTTGACCTATTTTTAGAAAGATTTTCAAGTGAATCAAATTCAAATCAAAAGCTATAATGGAGAAAGATTGGGATCATGTTTTCAACCCTAATTCATTCCTCAGTATATAGGGAATATTTGCAGACAAAAATCACAAGGTTAGAGAGGCGTGAGAAGTCATAACAAAATTGAAAAAAACACAAAAAGTGATGACTCGAATTCATAGTTCCAGGCGATTCCAGGGCTTCCTGACCATATCATTCACTTCCTGGGAGTACAAGCAAGCTGTACCAATCAAGAACAAGCGTGCTAGTGCCCAAAATTCATCCCCACGACTCCCACGGTTTGCCCATATTTCCAAAACTAAATCTTTTTATTCTTGCATATTCATCATGTTTTGATAGTAGATTCTTGTTCATTAACACATTTGCAAGCTATCTATACTATTTAATTTCGTTTTTGTGGACTGTATCAAGAATTATCATTGTTAGGGTTCTTGGTTTCGTTTTAGGGTTTTCGTGTGCAGGAAAAATTAGCCCCCATGAAGGGTATCATGATGTTCAGGATGCCAAGACGGTTCGATACATGGCATTAGAAGTCATTTATCGTGCCCATGGAGGATTTTGAGATAAGCCAGGGATGTAGCGACGGATGCTTGTCCGTAGGTAAAAGTTTTTAACTTTTACCAACGAAGCAAGGTTGGGGACGACTGGCGTGGCGCTATGTTATTCGTCCATTCAAAATTCGGGCGCAATTTTCTTATTTTTCCCACTAACTCTCATTATTATATATTATCATTTGTTATTATTCTATATACAAGAAATACTTGCAGCTCAGTTGGTGGCCAGGTCATTGGAAAATGCTTTAGGGCCTGGGTTTGAATCCCAGGTCCCCCCATTTCTTTCATATTTTTTTCATTCTTGTAATCAGGCAAGCATACTAGGCATGAAGACCACCATGGGGCATCATCTCCTAACCATCAGATCACCAATCATCCAGATCTGAACGCCATTATTGAAGGATCCATCATGTAGCCCAGTCAACGCGTAGCATAGGATTCAGAAGGTCAACGTGGACCTTTATTTCTTGGGCCCAGAAAATTGCTATATGCACACCTCCAAATTGCTAGTTTCAGGCCCAATTTCTTTCTTCTTTTCATTTATATTTTCTTTTATTTAATTTCTTTAAATTATTTCACTAACACAAATTAATTTTTGTTTTTATCAAAAAATCACAAAAAATATTTTTCATCCAATTATATTTAGATTTATTTTTTAACAAAAATTAATTTAATTAGTTTATTTAATTTTAGGGTAACTTAAATTATTTTGAAAATAAAATAAAAACAATTAGAATAATTAGGTTTTTTTTGTTTCTAATTAAATTATATTTTCTTTTCTTAAAAATAACAAAAATACAAAAATAGGCCATGTAAATTATTTTCTTTATTTAATTTAATTACTAATTAATTTTGCATTTAATTTAAAAACCTATTTCTTTTTCTTAAAAATAATCAAAAACAACAAAAACAACTTTTTCTTTCAATTAAGTTAGAAGGGGTCAAAACCTTAAGTTCTCTCTCGTTCTTTATTTGCGCGCGCTTTAATTATTTTTACCATATTAATGTAATTGCTCACAAGTTTTAATAGATGAATTAGGGCTCTTTACTTTCATTTATCACTTTCTTTTTATGGGTTGTTTTTGGCTATGTAAATACCCGAAGCCTTGTAATAGCGTAGCTTATTTTCCGCACTTTAAATTCCACAAAATATTAACTGTTAGATGTATGAATAATAGGGATGCATGACAAGAATGTATGATTAACTTTAAAACATTTATCATACCCTAAATGTGCAAAGATAAATAACTTGAAATTGAATCACTCGCACATGCGCACTCCTAGGGTATACTCTCACTTCGGTTGCCTTCGGTAAACGGTCATTAAGTATAGGGTATTTTAGTGGTCGCCCTTTTGTCTCGAAGATCAAAGTTGCCTCAGAAAGGTTGTCTCGGAATTGTTGCCTCGGATATTGATCTTAAGACATTAGGGTTATTACTAAGACGCCCTGACATTGCTTTAGTGATCGTACGTCCCTTTCGAATTGACCCTTAAAACTCCAACGACGGTGCTACCTACTCACTAATAGTAGGATAGCGTTGTCTAAAGGAAACAAACATAGAACAATTCTTTTTTTGAGTAGGTAGATTAGCTCTTAAGTACTTACTCAATCCAAACAACCTTTTTCACACTTACACTCCTTTTCAAACAAAGTTTTCAAAACAACTTCGTAACACTCTTGAAGACAGAAGCAAGGGTTAAATTGAAGTCAAACAAAAACTTTTAAAATCACACAAACACAAAGAAGCAATTTTAAAAATGATGAGCAAGTACCTAAGAGCCTGTGGAAAACCACAGATAGAAAGGGTGTTAATACCTTCCCTTTCTATAATCTACCCCCCGTACTCAAAATAAACTCGAAAAAGGAATTTTTCTGTGCTTTTTCCCTTTCCAGTTGGATAAAATAAAAGTCGATGGTGACTCTTGCTTACCGCAACATTTTGCAAACACAAACGCAAAACGCAAACTAGCATTTCAAAACAGTTCCGGTTCTGCCACCGTATCACACGTGGAATTATGGAGAGGATGTCTACTACCATGGTATCAAACAGGACTGGTCAGCCATCGAAGATTCAAGCTCCGAGAAGGTCAACTCCGACATCAGTAACATTGCAGGAACTAGAAAAATTACCGAAAGCGGTAGGATCTTTTCTCCAGAAATTGCTCCCCCAAAAGCAGTTTCTGGACCCGTAATCATTCCTGCTATTTTTCCCCCAAAACCTATTCCAGGTCCTATATTTATCTCCAATAGTACTCCAATTGACAAAGCCGTTATAACTCCTGTAATCATTCTTACTGACACTCCTGCTGCTGAATTAACCGAGACTCGAGGAAAAGGTGTTATGATTGAACCTGTCCGTACGAAGTCCCAGTCATTGACTATCCTCGAGACCTCCGAGAAGGAAATGGAGGAGATCTTAAAAATTATAAAGAGAAGCGACTACGGTGTAGTTGAACAACTGGGGAAAACTCCCTTTAAGATCTCCATGCTGGCATTACTACTATGTTCTGAGGCACATGCAAAAGCCTTGGTGAAGTTCTTAAAAACCGCCCATATACCTCAAGAGACATCTGCTGATCAATTTCAAGACTACGTGGCCAGCCTAACTGCAGAAAATTGTTTAGGTTTTTCAGATGCTGATCTGACGCCGAGGGGGAGAAAGCATAATGAGGTGTTGCATGTCTCTGTGGAATGTAGGGGCACCACTCTGCCAGATGTTTTGATGGACATTGGTTCATCTTTGAATGTATTACCCAAAAAAGCTCTTGATAGACTTGACTGTGAGGGGTTGACTTTGAAGCCAAGCAACATAGTGGTAAGGGCTTTTGGCGGTTCAAAGAGGATGGTACATGGGGAGGTAGACATTCCCATAAAGGTGGGAACCCAAACTTTCAATTCAACTTTTTATGTAATGGACATCCGCCCTTCATACTCCTGCCTGCTAGGCCGACCATGGATCCACAATGCTGGCACTGTTACTTCTACGTTGCACCAAATGTTGAAGTATCTAGTTCAAGGGAAGATTATCACCGTTCATGGAGAAGAAGAATACATGATCAGCCATCTTAATTCCTTCAGATATGTGGAATTGGACGGTGAATTCATTGAAACTCCATTTCAACACTTTGAAGAGGTCCCTCAAGAGGTGGAAGTGACCAAGGTTGTTCCCAAGATTACAAGGCCTCCACTCCAGATGTCGTCACTAAAAGATGCTAAAGCAGTGGTGAAAGAAGGTGGATGCACTATCTGGGGACAACTCCCAGATATGCCATATAAGTCTGACAAGTTTGGCCTAGGTTTCACTTCAAATGCTCAAAAGGTTGTACGTCGTGCCCGTGCTGGAGGGCTACCCTTGAAGATCAGCAACTGTGAGGTCAACACGGTAGAAGATGGTGAAGATGGTTTCAATCTGGAGGATTGGATCTTTATGACTTTCAATGGAGGGCTCAGCAATTGGGAGGCTAGAGACTTCGTCCCAATCACTTTTATCCCTCAGTAATTTGTCTTTACATTTTGTTGGATCTGTAATATTCAAAACAATTCGCACTCTTAAAACCTTGTGTCTTACCCGAGGCACAACGGTCCATTTGTAAGGGTTATTATCTCATTTTTCATATGACATCAATGAATCATGGACGTTTTCATATACAAACTTTTGTGCTCATTGTTTTTCATTTACATTTTACTTTATGTCAAAGATAGCTATACCCTTACGCACACCCACACTCACAATGCAGGTATACATCCATTCGGGATCCCATGGGTAACGATACTGCAATGGCCTTTTGTGACTCTGAGAATCTAATCTACCAAGCTGAAGACGAAGGTGAGGAAGATTGTGAAGTACCGGGGGAACTTGCCAGATTGCTACAACATGAAGAGAGAACCATCTAGCCTCACGAGGAACCCGTGGATACATTCAACATAGATACCGAAGAAGACAAAAAAGAGGTCAAGGTGGGTGCCAATCTGGAACCCATTATCAAGAAGCGTCTGATTTAATTGTTACATTATGTCGAAGTCTTTGCCTGGTCGTATGAAGACATGCCAGGACTTGATGAAGATATTGTGGTACATCATCTGCCTACAAGAGAGGATTGTTCGCCAGTAAAGCAAAAGGTTCGTCGAATGAGGCCGGATATGTCAGAGAAGATTAAAGCAGAGGTCATGAAGAAATTCAACGCTGGATTCTTGGATGTCACCTCTTACCCCCAATGGGTTGCCAATGTTGTTCCCGTACCCAAAAAGGACGGAAAAGTGAGAATGTGTGTGGCCTACCGATATTTGAATAAGGCAAGCCCTAAGGATGACTTTCCACTCCCCCACATTGATATCCTAGTTGATAATACGGCACAACACAAGGTGTTTTCCTTCATAAACGGATTCTCAGGTTACAACCAAATCAAAATGGCGCCTAAGGACATGGAGAAAACAACATTTGTAACACAGTGGGGCACATTATACAACAAGGTAATGCCATTCGGATTGAAGAACGTGGGGGCAACCTATCAGCGTACCATGGTAGCTCTATTTCACCAAATAATACATCACGAAATAGAGGTCTACATGGACGATATGATAGCCAGATCTCAAACAGAAGAAGAGCATCTTGATCACTTACAAAAACTATTCGAGAGACTGAAGAAGTACAAGCTGAGGTTGAATCCAAACAAGTGCACATTCGGGGTACGGTCTGGTAAGCTCCTAGGCTTTATTGTCAGCAACAAAGGTATCGAGGTCGATCCTACCAAAGTTAAAGCAATATAAGAGATGCCTGCTCCTCGCACTGAGAAGGAAGTCAGGGGATTCTTGGGACGTTTGAACTATATCGCCAGATTCATTTCTCATCTGACAGCTACTTGTGAGCCAATCTTCAAACTTTTGAAGAAAGATCAAGTAGTCAAATGGAATGATGAATGCCAAGTTTCTTTTGAAAAAATCAAGGAATACTTACAAGAGCCTTCTGTGTTGATGCCACCAGTCAAGGGAAGACCATTGATCATGTATCTGACTGTTTTAGAAAACTCAATGGGGTGTGTATTGGGGCAGCATGACGAGTCTGGCCAAAAAGAGCATGCTATTTACTACCTGAGAAAAAAGTTTACCGACTGTGAAACCAGATATTCACTGCTCGAGAAAACTTGTTGTGCTCTGGCATGGGCTGCTCGCCAGCTAAGACAATATATGCTGACTCATACTACCTTGTTGATATTTAAGATGGATCCGATAAAATACATCTTCGAGAAACCTGCTCTTTTCGGGAGAATAGCGAGATGGCAGATGATCCTGACAGAATATGACATACAGTATACTACACAGAAAGTTATAAAGGGCAGTGTACTAGCTGATCACCTTGCTCACCAAGCTGTAGAAGACTACCAGTCCATGAAGTTCGAATTCCCGGATGAAGACATCATGACATTAGACAACTATAAGGAATTCAGGCCATATGACGGACCTGAACAAGGATCCCGATGGACCCTGTTCTTTGATGGAGCATCCAATGCACTGGGCAATGGTATCAGTGTTGTACTCATATCTCCGGAAGGGTGTCATACTCCACTTACCGCAAGACTTTGCTTCAATTGTACAAACAACATGGCAGAATATGAAGCGTGCATCTTTGGTCTCAGAGCTGCCATAGACTTGGGAATCAAATCCTTAGATGTGTTTGGAATTCAGCTTTGGTCATCAATCAGATCAAAGGGGAATGGGACACCAAATACCCTAACCTTATTCCTTACAAAGAACATGTTTTGACATTGCTACCACATTTTGAGAAGATTACCCTCGAGCATTTCCCGCGAGAAGAAAATTAGCTAGCAGATGCACTAGCCATAATTTCATCTATGTTTAAACTAAATTGGGATAATGAGGCTCCCCAGATCACCATCGAATGAATGGATGAACCAGCACACTGTCACGAGATTAATGCTGAAGAAGTAGTGGACCAACATTGGTTTCACGAAGTCAAGAGGTATCTCGAAGCTCAAGAATATCCAGAAGGAGATTTAATCAATGATAAGAAGTTATTAAGGAGATTCTATTCTAAATTCTTCCTTAGTAATGACATCCTGTACAAACGCAATCATGACTCTGTGTTGCTTCGGTGCATAGATAATCGAAGCTGAAAGGATCATGCCTGAATTACACGAAGGAACTTTTGGTACCCATTCTAGTGGGCATATGATGGCAAAGAAAATCCTAGGGGCAGGCTATTACTGGTCTACCATGGAAGCAGATTGCTATCAATACTCTCGAACCTTCCATAAATGCCAGATTTGTAAGTACGAAGTATGCCTAAGAGGGGGGGGGGGGTGAATTAGGTACTTTAAAAATTCTGGTTTTTAGTGATGATGGTTCTTATTTTTCTGGTTAAAAGTGAGTTTAGGAAAGCTTAAAAATGCAGAAAAATAAAGAGACACGGGCGATATATCCTGGTTCCCCTCACAGTCCGAGACTACTCCAGTCCCATTTCAACATGAAAGAGATTTCCTTATTGTGGCAAACTTAAACAAGAACTACCAAGTAACCAAGAACAATCCTCTTGGACCAAGAACAATCCTCTTGGATTTTCACTAAGTTAACTATGAGAACAATCCTCTCAATGTAACTACACTTGTATCCAACAACTTTGGAAAGACAAGATTTCAAAAAACACTTAAACTTATTTCCAACAATCTTGGAAAAATAAGTAAGTAAATATCAATTTTTGAGTTTGAGTGAGTAGAGTAATATTTGATCACTTAGAGTGATTTAACAATGTATGATCTTCTCTTCCAACAATATTATTGTATAATGACTCAAGATATATTTGCTCAAAGTTTTCTGTTTGTTAATGTATGAAAATGTGCAGAAAACTTATGCATGAAAGTGAAGGAATGCTTGAGTTTGTATTTTGAAAATTCAGAAAATAATTATGGAAGAGGTGTTGAAATAGATTTTGAAATTGAATATTTATATGTTCATAACACCCTATTGAAACAACATGAAGTTCTGAAAATGTATCATGAACAAATGCCAAGTTTGAGTGAAAAGTTTCAATGAAAAGGCATAATGAACAGGCATGTACAAAGCTGCTGTTTTTCAAAATCGTGCAGCATGCAATCGATTGCACCCTTTGTGTAAATCGATTGCACAAGGTTTCAACAGCTATTTTTTCAAAACTTTTAAGAGTGAAATCGATTGCACTATCAATGCAAATCGATTGCATGCAAAGTCAGTAGCAAAAAGTAAGCGAGTGCAATCGATTGCACTAGCAATGTAAATCGATTGCACTGAGAAACAAAAGCAAATGTTTTGAAAATTTAAGTATGCAATCGATTGCACAAGCAATGTAAATCGATTTCACAGAGAAACAGAAGAAAAAGATCTGAAAGTTTGAAGTCGGCAATCGATTGCACTAAAATGTAAATCGATTGCATGCAAGAGAAAAATGAAATTTTAACTTGAAAAACTTGAGTAATGATTTTTTAAACATTTCTTTATCATTTTTGAGCATCTATATCTTATTGTCAAAGTAGATAATATTATTATACCTTTAAATTTGTTGAGAGCTTTGAATGAAGATATTATCCTTAGATGCTTTGAGCTTGATCAAAAATCTTTTCCTTCTTTGTTAGCCATGGTTTATCGTCATAAAAACAAAAGCTCATTTATGAAGCTTGATTTTACATTATCCCCCTTTTTGATGATGATAAACAATCTTGCTTTATGTGATGTACTTTCCGGAAGAGCTTCTCCCCCTAAGATGCAAAACTCCCCCTATGAAGGAGAGGGTTGGAATCCTATGCGTTTCTTCTTCTTGATCGGAGAGTACCTTAAAAAAATTAAGACACAGAAAATACAAGCATAAAGTACCACACATCTTTCTCCCCCTTTGGTATTATCAAAAAGAAGGGAAAGATGCCTAAAGCAAATAATAATAGAGCAGTATATTGAGAAAATTTCTAGAATTAAAACAGTAACACAAATTGTTTAAGGATTATACAGAAATTTGAACAAACAAAACATTGAAATACCATATAGCATAGATTATCATATAGCATGTATAAAACATATATAAGAGTTATATGAAGGGTAGAATGCACCTTATAAGTCGCGTTCGTCAAGTATGCCAAGCTCTCGACGAATTTTGTAGAAAGGTTCTTTTGCCAAAGGTTTGGTGAAGATATCGGCAAGCTGATTATGAGTATCTACAAAGGTTACCACAACATCTCCTTGAAGAACATGATCACGGAGGAAATGATGTTGAATGTCTATGTGTTTAGTTCTTGAATGCATGACAGGATTCTTTTTAATGTTAATTGCACTCGTGTTGTCGCATCTTAGAGGAATGCACCCTAGATCGAGTCTGTAGTCACGAAGTTGTTGTTTTAGCCACAAAATTTGAGCGCAACTACTACCCTCTGCTATATGTTCAACTTCGGCCGTGCTTAGAGCAACACATGCTTGTTTCTTGCAGGCCCATGATACTAATGCATTACCAAGAATGTGACAAGTACCACTTGTGCTCTTTCTATCCATTTTACAACCTGCATAATCCGTGTCAGAATAACCAATTAAGTTGCAGACACTACCTTTAGGATACCACAATCCGACATTTGTTGTCCCTTTGAGATACTTCATGATCCTATTTATCGCCGTGAGATGAGATTCCTTTGGGTTAGCTTGAAAGCGGGCACAGAGACAAACACTAAACATTATGTCAGGACGGCTTTCCATCAAATACAATAAGGAGCCAATCATACCTCGATATTTAGAGATGTAGATGGAAACACCTAATTCATCTTGATCAACATAAGAACCAGAAACCATTGGTGTAGACATTGCCTTACAGTTATCCATGTCAAACCTTTTCAAGAGTTCCATGCAATATTTGGATTGGTTGATGAAGATGCCATCTTTTAGTTGTTTGATTTGAAGTCCAAGAAAGTAGTTCATTTTACCCATCATGGAAATTTCAAATTCTCCTTGCATCATTGATGAGAATTTTTCACATATTTCTTGATTTAAAGAACCTAAGATGATGTCATCAACATAGACTTGTGCTAGCAAATTGTCGTCTTTGATTTTCTTGATAAATAGAGTCTTGTCAACTTTGCCTTTTTCGAAACCTTTTTCGCATAAGAAGTTGCTTAAACGATTATACCATTCCCTTGGTGCTTGTTTCAGTCCATAGAGAGCTTTTCTCAATTTAAATACATGAGATGGATTCTTGAAGTCTTCGAACCCTGGGGGTTGCTTAACGTAGACTTCTTCAGTGATATATCCATTCAAGAATGCGCTTTTGACATCCATTTGGAAGAGCTGGAAATTTAATGAACAAGCATAGGCAAGTAAGAGACGAATAGGTTCTAACCTTGCAACTGGAGCGAAAGTTTCTTCAAAGTATATTCCTTCTTCTTGATTATAGCCTTGTGCTACCAATCTTGCTTTGTTGCGAACAATTATTCCATTCTCGTCTAGTTTGTTTTTGAACACCCATCTTGTTCCAATAATGTGTTTGTTGCTTGGCCTAGGGACGAGTTCCCAAACTTGATTCCTTTCAAATTGATTCAATTCTTCTTGCATAGCTATAATCCATTGGTCATCGCCTAAGGCTTCATCAACTTTGGAAGGTTCAATTTGAGAGACAGACGCCATGTTTAGGCAAGCATCCTTGAGATTTAATCTTGTAGATACACCTTGACTTATATCACCAATTACTTTATCAATAGGATGATCTCTATGAGTTCTCCATTCTTTTGGTAGATCATTGAGATTTGATTCTTGTTGAGGTGATTCTTTGAGTTGAATGGGTTGATCCTTGGAAGAATTCTCTTGAGGACCTTCTAAAATTTCATCATCATTATCACAAGCAATATTATCCTCCTTGGAGGGGTTAGTTTCATCAAAAGAAACATGCATAGATTCTTCAATAGTCAAAGTTCTTTTGTTGTATATTCTATATGCTTTACTAGAGAGTGAGTAACCAAGAAAAATACCTTCGTCGGATTTCTCATCAAACTTACCCAGATTATCTTTGTCATTATTTAGGACAAAGCATTTGCAACCGAAGATATGAAAGAAAGCAATGTTTGGTTTTCTCCCTTTGAAGAGTTCATATGGAGTTTTCTTTAAGATTGGTCTAATGTTAACTATATTGCTAAAAAAACATGTCGTTCTCACTGCATCCGCCCAAAAGTATTTTGGAAGATTTGAGTCGCTAAGCATTGTTCTAGAAAGTTCCACAAGAGACTTATTCTTTCTTTCAACCACTCCATTTTGTTGAGGAGTCCTTGGTGCCGAGAAGTTGTGAGATATTCCATGTTCTCCACAGAATTCTTCAAATAGAGCCCTTTGGAATTATCTGCCATGGTCACTCCTTATTGAGGCAATTGTTAGAGACTTCTCATTCTGAATTTGTTTAGCATACTTCTTGAACGCCTTGAATGCATCACTTTTCTGCAGTAAAAAGAATGTACAAGTATATCTATAGAAATCGTCAACAATAACCAAAGCATACACATTACCTCTGAAACTCCTTGTTCTCGATGGACCAAATAAGTCCATATGTAACAATTATAGTGGCCTTGTAGTGGACACTACATTCTTAGATTTGAAAGTTGATCTAGTTTATTTCCCCTTTTGACAAGCATCACATAGTCTATCTTTGACGAAATTTCTTTTAGGTAAACCAATTAAAAGATCATGCTTGATTAATTTATTCAAGTGTTCCATATGAATATGAGCAATTCTTTTGTGCCAAAGCCATGAATCATCATTGTTCGCCATTAGACATTTAACCTTCAAAGATGGATCATCAAGGGAAATCATAAATATATTATTGATTCTTTTACCTTTAAGTATAACCTCATGAGTGACTTCGTCTTCTATCAAACATTCATCCTTGGTGAACTTGATTTTGAAGCCTTTGTCACAAAGTTGGCTAATACTTAGAAGATTGTGCTTTAGTCCTTCAACATAAAGAACATCTTCAATGGATGTGAAAGGTGGAGCACCAATTTTTCCTTTGCCTAGGATTCTTCCCTTATTATTGTCTCCATAAGTGACAAAACCCTTGGCCTTTAGCGCTAGATGTGAAAATTGGTTTATATCTCCTGTCATATGCTTTGAACAAACACTATCAAGCTACCAAAGATTGCATGTGGTCTTCAAGCATACCTGCAAAAAAATTTAGGTTTTGTTAGGTACCCAAGTTGCTTTGGGTCCTTCATAATTAGTGCCTTTCTTTACCCATACATAATGCCCACTTGCCACACTGAAGTTTCTAACATAGAAAGCATTAGGTGTATGGCCTTTAATACCACAATAAAAACAAGTAGGTTCAAAGTTACTTCTATATCTAGAAGGATAAGATTTCTTCTTAGAAAATGTTTTCTTTTTAGGATAGTGACAAACTATTTTAGGTTTGTTCACTTTCTCTTTGGATGATTGATCACTAGCCTTAACAAAGATAGTTTTATTAGAACTTGGTTTTGAAAACTTTGAATATCCAAGTCCACTTTTATCATTGGAGTATCTTTGTTGGCTAAGAACACCTTCCAATCCAATTTGGCCTTTTTCATATATTTCAATGACTCTTTTTAATTGGACAATTTGAAAAGAGAGTGAATCACAATTTTTGCATACAAAATTTTGTTTTTGTTCATCACTTGATTTTTGTTTTTCTTTTTTGAAATCTTTTTCCATTGAAACATATTTTTCTTCTAAGGATGAAATTTGTTTCTTTTGTGATGAAATGGTTTTATACAAAATTTTGCATTCATTCAATAGTTCATCTATAGCACCTTGTGCATCACTATCAAAAAGAGAAAATTCATTACTAACCTCATTGTCTTCATCATCCGAATGGTGTGAGGCCATCAATGCTAGATTTGCACTTTCATCACTATCGGAATCGGATGAGGAACTTATTTCATTGTCCTCCCATGCGACATAAGCCTTTTTGTTCTTGAATCCTTTCTTGATTTAGAAGCCACCTTTCTCGGAGAGTTTTGGACAATCCGGCTTGATATGACCTTGCTTACCACATTCATAACATGTGATTTCTTGTGTTGATGTGGAGACTTCCTTTTTCTTAAATTGTTTCTTTCCTTTTGAATGACAAAAAGGTTTGTCATTTCCACCGAAGAACATACCAAGCCTTTTAACAAGAAGCATGAAGTTTTCATCTTCTTCCGGATTGTCTTCCTTTTCAACTTCCTTGGAGTTTATATTCAAAGCAATATTCTTGGATTTCTTCTCTTGATTTTCATGCTTTTCAAGTCTTCCGAGTTCCGTTTCGTATTCTTGAAGTTTTCCAAATAATGTCACGGATGTCATGTTGGAGAGACTTTTCTTTTCTGAAATTTCCATTACCTTTGGTTTCCATTCCCTAATTAAGGACCTAAGTACTTTCAGATTTAGTTCATCATTCATCAAAGTTTTACCAAGAGCACTTATATGATTTGTCAAGTGCACAAATCTCTTTTGTAAGTCAAGAATGGTTTCTCCTGGCTGCATTTGAAATAATTCGTATTCTTGACTTAGGGTATTTAGTCTTGATCTTTTTACTTCAATCGTTCCTTCATGAGTTTGTACCAAGGTATCCCATATTTCTTTTGCTATTTTGTATGCCGAGACACGGAAGAATTCGTCCATGCTAAGTGCACCTTGAAGAAGGTTTATTGCCTTTTTATCATAGAGAACTTTCTTCTTATCATCATCGTCCCATGCAGTTTTAGGCTTTGATGAGCCAACACCATTGATTACCGTTATAGGGATAAATGGACCATTTTCGACGGCATCCCATATTTATTCTCCTTGTGCTTCTAGATGTGCCTTCATGCGTATTTTCCAGAAGTCAAAATATTCACCAAAAAATAGAGGAGGCTTGTTGTTACTACCACCATCTCTGAAAACGGGATTTTGATTTGCGGAAGCCATTCTGGATCTTTTATGAGCAGGTTACCTATAACCTGCTCAGATACCAATTGTAAGTACGAAGTGCGCCTAAGAGGGGGGGTGAATTAGGTACTTTAAAAATTCTGGTTTTTAGTGATGATGGTTCTTATTTTTCTTGTTAAAAGTGAGTTTAGGAAAGCTTAAAAATGCAGAAAAATAAAGAGACATGGGCGATATATCCTGGTTCCCCTCACAGTCCGAGAGTACTTCAGTCCCCTTTCAACATGAAAGATATTTCCTTATTGTGGCAAACTTAAACAAGAACTACCAAGTAACCAAGAACAATCCTCTTGGATTTTCACTAAGTTACCTATGAGAACAATCCTCTCAATGTAACTACACTTGTATCCAACAACTTTGGAAAGACAAGATTTCAAAAAACACTTAAACTTATTTCCAACAATACTGGAAAAATAAGTAAGTAAATATCAATTTTTGAGTTTGAGTGAGTAGAGTAATATTTGATCACTTAGAGTGATTTAACAATTTATGATATTCTGTTCCAACAATATTATTGTACAATGACTCAAGATATATTTGCTCAAAGTTTTCTGTTTGTTAATGTATGAAAATGTGCAGAAAACTTATGCATGAAAGTGAAGGAATGCTTGAGTTTGTATTTTGAAAATTCAGAAAATAATTATGGAAGAGGTGTTGAAATAGATTTTTAAATTGAATATTTATATGTTCATAACACCCTATTGAAACAACATGATGTTCTGAAAATGTATCATGAACAAATTCCAAGTTTGAGTGAAAAGTTTCAATGAAAAGGCATGATGAACAGGCATGTACAAAGCTGCTGTTTTTCAAAATCGTGAAGCATGCAATAGATTTCACCCTTTGTGTAAATTGATTGCACAAGGTTTCAACAGCTACTTTTTCAAAACTTTTAAGAGTGAAATCGATTGCACTATCAATGTAAATCGATTGCATGCAAAGTCAGTAGCAAAAAGTAAGTGAGTGCAATCGATTGCACTAGCAATGTAAATCGATTGCACTGAGAAACAGAAGCAAACATTTTGAAATTTTAAGTATGCAATCGATTGCACAAGCAATGTAAATCAATTGCACAAAGAAATAGAAGCAAAAGATCTGAAAGTTTGAAGTGTGCAATCGATTGCACTAAAATATAAATCGATTGCATGCAAGAGAAAAATGAAATTTTAACTTGAAAAACTTGAGTAATGATTTTTTAAACATTTATTTTTCATTTTTGAGCATCTATATCTTATGATCAAAGTAGATAATATTATTATACCTTTAAAGTTGTTGAGAGCTTTGAATGAAGATATTATCCTTAGATGCTTTGAGCTTGATCAAAAATCTTTGCCTTCTTTGTTAGCCATGGTTTGTCTTCATCAAAACAAAAGCTCATTTATGAAGCTTGATTTTACAAGATTTATGCTGACAAAGTGCACATACCTCCGGTTCCTCTGAATGTCTTGACGGCTCCTTGGCCCTTTGCTATGTGGGGGATTGATATGATTGGGGAAATCAAGCCGACAACCTCCAATGGACACCGCTTCATCCTAGTGGCCATTGACTATTTTACAAAGTGGGTTGAGGAAGCTTCCTTCGCCTCCATTACCAAGAATGTTGTTGCCCATTTCATCAAGAAAAATCTCATTTGCCGGTACGGTATCCCAGAAAGGATCATCACTGACAACGGTACAAATCTCAACAACACTATGATCACCGTGTTGTGCGAGCAGTTCAAGATTCAGCATCATAATTCTTCTCCCTATCGACCAAATATGAATAGTGTTGTCGAAGCCGCAAATAAAAACATTAAAAAGATCATACAGAAAATGACAGTCACGTACAAAGACTGGCATGAGATGTTAGCATTCGCTCTCCACGGGTATCGTACCACGGCTTGCACAATCAACCGGGGAAACACCATATTCTCTAGTCTACGGCATGGAAGTTGTCTTGCCTATCGAGGTCCATATCCCCTCTCTGAGGATTATGAAGGATGCATGGCTGAACGAAGACGATTGGATACAGACTCGACTTGATCAACTGAACTTGATTGATGAAAAGAGACTTACTGTTGTTTGCCATGGTCAAATGTATCAAAAAAGGATGATCAAGGCTTTCAACAAGAAAGCCATGTGCCAAGTGTATCAAGTTGGAGATTTAGTGATTGAGCGCATCATACTGCCACAAGGTGATCCTAGGGGCAAGTGGACTCCTACCTATGAAGGACCATTTGTAATCAAAAACATTTTCTCTGGTGGGGCAATGATCTTGACCACCATGGATGGTGAAGACCTGCCACACCATGCAAACGCGGACATAGTCAAAAGATACTATGCATAAGAAGCCCTCTAGGTTGACATACCTAAGCAAAACAAGGGCATCCTGACGAACCAAAAAGGTTCGGGAAAAAATTAGGGAAAAAACAAAAAAAAATTGTACACCCGGCAAGTTGAAAACACGAAAGGGCGAGTTGGGCAAAAAAGGATTTCCCGATGGACTAAAAACCCGAAAGGGCGGTCCAGACAAAATTTAGGGAATTAAAGCGTATGACTATGTCCTATTGGATCACTTTACGGACAACCTTTGGCTTCCACTGACAAACTTAGAGTTTCTGATCAATTCAATCAGCTTCGGACAAGGCAACAAATAGACAAGATGCTCAGAGATACGAAGGCTATAGCAGAATGGAAACCCCATGCGATTATTACACATAGCTATCTTTTCTTTGTATCAAAATTCTCATATTTTACGACAACATTCTCTTACCAGAATGTTTGTTTCCTTGTACAAAAATACTTACTCAAAGTCAATACAAAGATATCCCTTTGAAAGTGAAAAAATTATTTTTCTTTTCTTTACACTTGTGTTTTGTTTACAAAAACGTCCAATGATTCGTTGTTGAACATATGCATTTGAACATAATTATTGTTTACAAATAAACAAAATGAAAAAAGGCAATTACTGATGGGTTGAATGGATAATGAAATCCCTCTAGGCTATTCCATAAGAAATCCCCACAAGTATGTCGTTTAAATCTCCAGCGGAACTAAAAACTCCCAATCATCACTCCCCAGTAGAAGTCGTCAAATTTCTCAGAATTTCCCAAATGGAATTTTACAAGCAGTATACGGCATTTCCCTTACAACAGAATTTATTTCTCTGAGAAGAAATTCATCAACACCTAGACTTCACAACATGAAGACTTACATATCCCCAACAACAGGCAGGGATTTATTTTCCCCAGTCCAACAACAGTACAACAAATTAGCTCACATACGCATACATCGCACTCATATATCATAAACATTGATAAGCACGAATGCATGCAACATAATCTCATTATGCATACATTTCATGTATCATGACCTGGAATTTTAGCTAACATTTTTCCCTTTCAGGATAAGATTAACAGCTACCATTAACAATGTTCAATCTACAGATACAGTTCAGATACACACCAAATACGGATGCCATCCTGATACTCATTCAGATTCAACTTTCAGATACAGTTCAGATACGCACCAGATACGGATGCCATTTTGATACTCATTCAGACTCAACTTTCAAATACAATTCAGATATGCACCAGATATGGATGCCATCCTGATACTCATTCAGATTCAGCTTTCAGATACAATACATATACGCTCCAGACACGGACGCCATTCTAGTATTCATTCTTTCAGCTTACAAATTACAATTCAACAATCACTTTTGGATGGAATCTACAAGCCCATATCCCACAGATTTTTGTCACCTCTCCAAATGGGATCTTTAAGCCCATTCCTTCTATCATCACATCATCGAGTGCAAGTTTCTAGGCACTCTAGTGTCCAATCATCTTCCACCTTCGAGTCGCGAATGGAAAAACTCGCCAGTCTATTTCTTCAGGCTTAAGAAGATTGAACAGGGGCAACTGTTGTACCCCAAAATTTTCCCTCTCACTTATCAAGAATTTTCTCACAAGATCTCTTTTGGATCAAGACTGCATTAGGGTTGATCAGCTCAAGACACCTCCTCATGTACTGATGACCAAAATTAGGGTTTGAGTTTGAACAAGGATTTTTAGACTATCAATGCTTCATATGACTTTCAAGGATCATTATAGACCCCTAAGATTACTCATGTAAAGTTTCAAGTCTTGAATCACATTTTTTACCAGTTAATTGAACAATTGACCTAAAAATCAACTGTATTGGGGGAAAAGTCAACAATGGCCAATTTATAGTCAAACTTCATAATTTTATCCACATCAACATCTTAGACTCATATGTATTATTTGATCAAGTTTGGACCACAATTCCTCAAGAAATTTGATCAAATCGTCAAAAGGGCAAAATGGTCAAAATTAGGGTTTTTATTGAGAAAGGGCAATTTCTGATTTTTTGGCCAAACACATGTATGTCTCACCGTTGAAATGTGCTTTGACAACAAATTATGGTGAAGAGGCCATTGTGTAGAATTGTTTTAAGGTATGAAGGTTGGAATGTTTTAGGTTTATTGATTGTATGAAGGTATGAATGCTGGAATGTTTGAAGGTTAGATGACTGATTCGAAGGTTGGAAAATTTTACAGTTTATGTGAATGAATGTTATGTTCAACGTAAGGCAAAAAATTTCAATTAAGTAAGTGATGCAACCCCCCAAGGCTGCCAATAATATTACATGCATGGGCTTATGCAGCCACCTTGCCTGTCACCCATCAACTCCAATGGCCTTGCATGCAACAAAGAAAGGAATCCCAAAGGCTGTCACGTGCCTGAGCCAATGCTGTAAAAAGTGACACCTCTTATTCGCCAAATGGGGTGGCGACACCATTAATTTTTGTACTCTTTCGCCAAGTGAGATGGCGCCTCCCTTACTGTCCAATCGTGATACATGCATGGGCTTATGCAGCCACCTAGCCTGCCACCTAGCCTGGCCCTATTCTGCACACATAAATGTTTTGTGTAAGACTCCACCCATCAACTCCAATGGCCTTGCATGCAACAAAGAAAGGAATCCCAAAGGCTGTCACGTAGCCTGAGCCAATGCTGTAAAAGGTGACACCTCTTATTCGCCAAATGGGGTGGCGACACCATTCATTTTTGTACTCTTTCGCCAAGTGAGATGGCGCCTCCCTTACTGTCCAATCATGATACATGCATGGGCTTATGCAGCCACCTAGCCTGCCACCTAGCCTGGCCCTATTCTGCACACATAAATGTTTTGTGTAAGACTCCACCCATCAACTCCAATAGCCTTGCATGCAACAAAGAAAGGAATCCCAAAGGCTGTCACGTAGCCTGAGCCAATGCTGTAAAAAGTGACACCTCTTATTCGCCAAATGGGGTGGCGACACCATTCATTTTTGTACTCTTTCGCCAAGTGAGATGGCGCCTCCCTTACTGTCCAATCGTGATACATGCATGGGCTGCCACCTAGCCTGCAAGAGTGACACCTTACATTTTTTGTAAATGCATGCATGCATATGTGTAACACCCTAAGCATGCAAATGTGACACATCGCAGGCATGCAACCACTACATCAAACTTATTTGCCTATAAATACATACCTTATGAAACATCTCTCACACCCACACAACTCTCACTCTCTGCTACGAAATATTTCTTAAGTCTATCATACTCTCTATTTCTTCCTAAGTCTTTCATTCTCTCAAGCATTCTGAACAATGGCTCTTCTAACAATGGGAGATACTCACAGAGGCACAAGGGAAAACATTGCTGCATTTGTAAGTCTCTTCTTTGGTTATACATTTTTCATACTTCAAATAACGTGTTGTTCATCTTAATTAATATTACTCTTGTTTAATTATGATCTCAGGATACACAAAGATTCAGAATCCGTTCACACAAATACCTGGCTCCCGACCCATTTATCGTCCCTTATCTGGAATATGCAGGTTTTGGATACGTGATAAAGATCTCCAACTGCACCATTGACTCAAAATTCATTCTTGCAATGTTGGAGAGGTGGAGACCGGAGACCCATACATTTCACCTACCAATAGGTGAATGTACCATCACTCTCGAAGATGTGTACATGCTACTGGGCCTCCCTATCGACGGTAAGGCGGTGAACGGGTCGGTTCAACAACCCAACTCACAGTGTGAAGAACTGTTGGGTAGGGACATGGTAGAAGGTGGTGGAGCAAGAGGGCAGGGAATACTACTCACTGACCTGAAACGGAATTATGCAAGTATGGAATTAAATGAAAATTCCCCAGAGAATGACCGAGTAGTAAAAGCCAGAACGTATATTATGATACTTTTTGGTACATTTTTATTTCCCGAAAGTACGGGAAATAGTGTAAATTTCATGTACTTACATTTACTAACAAATTTTGATAAAACTAGAAAATATAGTTGGGGTTCTGCAGTATTAGCCCACCTGTACAGTTCCTTGTGCAAAAACGCAGTCAAGGAAAAATGTACATTTTATGGGTGCGCATTTTTACTACAAGCCTGGGGTTGGTGGAGGATGGAGTCCTTAAACCCCATCAACAACAACACTTTTGGTTTCCCGTACGCAACAAAGTAAGTCATTAAGTTATAGCATTTATAACTATTCTGCTCTTTCCAAAATATATGCTAAAAATAACATGTTTCTCATTTCCTTTAGGTACTGCGTGAGGGGTATGGATTACGGCAAGAATCCCAGATTCAATGTCGCACTCTACCGGAATCTGTTGGATCACTTAGGCCCAGATGACGTACGTCGTAGCTTTTAACTTTTGTTCATTTTAATTATTTATACATTACTTTTGCGCTTACCTGATTTAAATTTTATCGCAGTTCGTCTGGAGACCATATTTGGGTTTGGGCCATTCTCCAAATCCAGAGGATGCAGCAACTTGGACTGCAAAGACTGCACTCATTCGGTTCAACATTGTGGAGATGCACCACAGCGACCGTGTGAAGATGCAGTTCGGAATGATCCAAGAGATACCAAGTGATCCAACAGATTTGTCCCCCTGGTATCTAAAAAGGGTTGACGCCCAGTGGGGTCTTACCAACTGGAAAGACTTTGCTCCAGAATGGTGTAAAATGTGGCAAAGGCGTCACCGCTACATCTTGCAATCCCCGGTTTTCCTTACTCAAGGTAACATGCGACACACTGATCAATATATGTCGTGGTACAGGTCGGTTAGTAACCCAGATATGCACGTGTCTCATCCAAGGTACTTGGTTGACCCACGCACACAATGGGCACAACCCTCGATTCCCCATCAACAAACCCAAAATCCATCAACCTCAAACCAACCCCCAAGAAGAAACAGACCAACAAACACACAACCACATTCCCCACCACAACACAACTACAATCAAATGCCGTACTACCAACCACAATCACCGCCAAACTACCAATACCCGGATATGCCTCAAACCCAACCACAATACCAACCCCAATACCAGCAAACCCACATACCCCAGACACAATTTCAGTCTTCCACATATCCCAATATGGCGCCCTCAACATCCAGCCTTAGCCCTGATATGGGAATGTCAGAAGATTATGACCAAGCCGACCAAACCTACCATCAACCACCATATCACCAAACAACCCAACATCCACAATACCAAACACCCCAAGATCCATTTCCTTTCTACCCCTCATACTCAGACGACCAATGCTACCGACCAACCATGGAACCCCACCCACCGCCAACACGACCAAACTTCGAGGGTATGGGTAACCGACTGTACCAGAGCGGATCTTCGAGATATGGAGATCTTACTGGTTTTATGGATTCGGATCGCATTGACTTCGCTGGGCCATCGACCTTGCCGCAGCAGGAAACGAGACGGCACCCAGCAAGAGAAAGGCGAGGACGGGGATGCGGAACTGGGGGTCATTACCGGGTTCCTGGGGATCACTGATGTATCTTTTTTTTTCCCAGTATTTTTTGTATCCATTTTTTTACTGTTCTTTAAATGTAAAACAGTTGAATGTAATTATTATTTTTAAATAAAAAATCCATTTTGTTGATCTCTGTCTAATAGGCAACGCGCAGGCAAGAAAAAAAAAAAATTTTGCCCTAATTTTGTACATAGGCGCCATCTCACTTGGCTGAGGGCTTGCCCTAAGCACTTAGGCGCCAAGTGAGATGGCGCCTCCCTTAAAAAAAGAGGAGCATGCGCCAATTGAGATGGCTCCTCCTTTGTGGAGCCCTCTCAAACATGGTTATTTGCGTAATTTTTTCCGAAACCCGGTTATTTGCGAAATATTATTTTAATACTTGGTTATTAATAAAAAAAATTCCAAGATTTTGTTTTGAAAAGTTGAAATTTCTTAACTTAGAAATTTTTCTAAGTATAGAAAATTTCTTATTTTTTCTCAACTTTAAACCAAATTTTCACCATGATGCAAGATGATTCAAAGGAAATTTCCAAAATGAAAGTTGTATATCCCCATGAAATCTACAACTTTGCTTCACACAATTTCTCCTAAAAATGCTTGGATCTCAATATATGATTTTGTGAATACATGTTTATGAACTAAAATAACTTAGTGAAATTTTACCCTAGTTAGGCAGATTTTTGACCTAACTTCATGCCAATTTTTCACATAGTTCCAAAGGTAATTTTCAAAATCAATTCAAAGATGAGTTGTAGAGAACATTGCTAGCTTTCTAAAATATACAAGAACTCCTTGAGATCATTCCTGAGTAGGGAGAATCTAAGAGATGAAGTTGGTGATTTATCACTTTGATTTCAAGCCATTTCATGATAAACACAAATTCAAATCCAAGCCTAGGCTGCATAGTCTTTGCTTTGAAGGCCTAAAACTTGTTTCTCACTCCATAATTAAATGCTTACACAGCTGCTAGAGCTTTAACCCAAACATTTTAGCCTATATCCAAGTTACAATTCCATTTATGGCACAAAGTTGACATTTCCTTTTTGATAAAGCATTACTTTTGCCTTTGTCAACTTCTTGAGCCTCTCAATTGTTTTCTCTGCACACAAGCAAAGTCAAAACCAAAAGAAAGTTGTCTAAGACCTCTACCAACTCAGTTCATGCTTCTACAACACTTAGAGACTTGTCTCCTCACTTTTCTTCAAAAGCAAGTTATAGAGCCAAAAGGCTATAACTCAGAAACCTTGGGTGGAGTTGATCTATAACCTTTTTCATACATATACACAAGTGTATTGCAACATAACACATGAATGCTAAGACTCCAAAACACTCCCAAACACTCTACAACTCAGAATCTGCCATAACTTGACAGTTTTGAAGCTTACATAGCCATCTCCAAATCCCCTCGTGCGTATTGAGTTTTAACCAACCAAACACTTAATATACATCATATCTAAGTGATCCAGACCCCTGCTCCCTCACTGTAACTCCTCCTCCACCATCCACCATTTTCAAATATCAAGCTTGCAGGTTGACTTGAGTAGAGAGATTCAGAGACTTTCAGGACAAATTAAAGATTGGAACACACTCAGGGAGGTCCAGGAAAGCTAAACAGATCCTCAGGCCTTCTCAAAACTTGCTCAAACTCCATTCACGATCCCAGCTGCAAGAGGTAAAAACTCAAACTTCTATCTCTTCATATAAGCATCATTTGGTCTTGATTTGGGAAAGCAAAATGTAGATATCCTTGCTCTAAAGCTAACCATATTCATAGTTTTCATTTATATTAACTATGCATAGAGAATTTTTGATTTGAAATTTATGCAAAAATTAGGTTTCAAATTAGGGCCAGTAGAATTAGATCTTATCTTTGACTTTTAGTATACATAAATTATATGGTTGAACTCGTGGGAAGAAACACTATAATTTTCATGTTTTAACTTTCCATTTTTATGGAGAAATGAAGAAGATACAGGTGATCTGGCCATGGCTCAAGGTTGAAGATGAAGTTGCCTTCAGGGGGCATTTTCTAATATATATTTATGTTTATGTTTATATAAACGGATGTACAGCCACCCCAATGGTAAGGCAGGCCACGTAAATGCTAGAGGTCATGGGTTCGAGCCTCAGCGCGCTGCCTTTTGCAATTTTCTCATATTTTTCCATCTTTTTTGTCCCTTTGCAGCGTTGGGCTTCCTACTTCATGGGAACTTGGATTTTTTTTCTAACATTTACCCCCGTCTGCTTATAACACCCCTGGCATATATCATTTTATTTATTTATTTCATTTTCATTTTATTTTATTAAATATATTTTCCTTAATATTAAAAAATCATAAAAATATTTAAAAAATGATAGATTTATATTTTGGCTTGTTTTATTTTATTTTTCTCACATAAAATATTTTTATTTAGTTATATATTATCTATTTTTTATTAAATAAACTTTGTAAATTAAATTTTAACTAGTTTAATATTTTTTTTTCTTTATACCCATTAAATATTTATTTTAATATAAAAAGGGACCAAAAATACCTCATAATGCCATGTATTATTTTCAAGACAAAAAATTCAAACAAAAAAAAACTTTTTTCATAAAGAGACTTATTTCCTCTTAATCAAATAGAATTAGGGTTTATTCAAAAATCTTTTCTTAAATAATTCCTTTCCTTAATTAATTTAAATTAATCTTGATTTACTTATTTTCTAATTAGGTTTTAGGTTATAGCTTTTCCATAAAAAAATCAAACAAAAATCTTCTTTGCATTTACATATCTTTGCATATTTAATTCATCTTGTATATTCCAATTATTTGTACACATTCAATTTGGTTGTAATAGATTAATTAGGTTTATATTATTGCAATCACCATTCATAAATTGTATACCCCCTCCCACAAGTGTTGTAATAGCGTAGTAACTTTAAATTTTCGCAATTTATCGCTTTTACATAACATGCTAGTAATTAGGGTTTGTATGGCAAGATAAAATCAATCAAATAGAAAACCCCTAATTCAAGACAAAATCAAGCATGAAAATAGCACACTTGCACATAAGCACCCCTAGGGTTACTCCACTTGGTTGCCTTATACAAAATGGCCATATTACGCATGTAAGGTGTCTTAGCAAAAATAAAAAAATACAAGATTATAGTCCCTCGATGACGCTATTCTAAGTTGCCTTACAAAATGATCTTAGTCCCTCAAAAAATGCTAAGATACCTTGCAACATTGCTAATCATGACTATACGATGACCCACGCCCGTCCCGTTTACATCCAAAGATAGGGTTGCTTACCAAATCAATGGTAAGACAACAATGTCAAAGGAAAAGAAAATGAACAAGAAAGACATTTGAGTAGGTAGATTGCTTTTAGTTACTTGCTCCATTTCAAAACAAAACATCCTTGCTATTTCCAAAACCAACACCTACACATTTCAAAACATCTTACAAAATAGAAAACATTTTCAAAAAGATAAACATTTTTGTATACCTTCTTACGAACGAGAATCATTACAAAGATTGCCTAAACGATGGCCTCTATACAAAATACTTTCTAAAAAACCACACAGAGCACAATTTCAAACAAAACCAAGTGATCTAGCAAGTAACTAAGAGCCCATGGAAAACCATGGATGAAAAGGGTGCTAATGCCTTCCCTTTTCATAATCTACCTCCTGAACTCAAGAAACAATCTCAAAGGTCTTTCCTGTGCATTTTCACCTTTCCTTTTGGATAAAAGAAAAGTCGATGGTGACTCTTGCTAACCGCAACATTTGCGATCAAACGCAAAACCTTCAAGTCAGTCTCCCACCACATCACAGGTGCTAACACCTTCCCTTTTCATAACCTACCCCCGGAACATAGAAAAAACTTAAAAGGTCTTTCCTATTCTTTCACCCTTTCCTTTATTGGATAAAAAAAATCGGTGGCGACTCTTGCTATCCACAAAATACAAAAGTAAGTTCTCCCACCGTATTACACATACACACCAAGATGCTACCACATACTCAGCTTCACATGTCGAAAGAGTTACAATTGGTTGCTTCCTCGAAAGCCAAGTAACATCAGTGTTTGCCATGAAGAAGACATATCCTGAAGTGCTTTTTCGATCATCTATGTCTCCATACAATTGTTGTTGAAGTAGCTAGTCAACTTGTAATCTTCTTTTCTCGAGTATAACATTCCAAGTGACACAGTTCCTTGGAAGTATCGAAGGATTCTTTTTAATTCCTTCCAATGTGTATAGACTGGTTCTTCCATAAATCGACTCATAATTCCAACACTCAACGAAAGATTTGGCCTTGTGGAAGTGAGGTATCGAAGACTTACTACCAAGCTTAAAAATTTGTTTGCTTTGACACACTCCCCCCCAATCAAATTTCGAGAGCTTTGCTCCTAGTTCCATCAATTTCAAAATTGGATTGCAGCGATCCATTTTAAATCTCTTCAGGATGTCTTTTTCATAATTTTCTTGTGAGATGAGAATTCTTGTCTCTTGTTGTTGAACCTCCATGCCAAGATAGAATCTCATCATACCTAAGTTTGTCATCTGAAATTCACGTGTCATTATGCCTTTAAATTCTTTTATCAACTGATCATTGTTGCCCAAGAAAATCAGGTCATCAACATAGAGAGCAACAAATAATATGTTACTTCCATTTTTCTTCATATAGAGGGCATGTTCATACTGATATTGCTCGAACCCATTCTCCTTGAAATATGTGTTGATACGTGTGTTTCATGCTCGTGGTGCTTGCTTCAGCCCATATAGTGCTTTCTTCAATTTCAACACCTTCTTCTCTTCTCTTATCCGTATATACCCGAGTGGTTGTTCGACATAGACTTCTTCTTCGAGTACACCATTAAAAAATTATGTCTTAACATCCATTTGAAATACCAACCATTTAAATTGAGCAGCTTGAGAAATGAGCAAATGAATTGTCTCTATTCTTGCAATAGGTGTAAATACTTCATCATAGTCAATTCCTGCTTTCTGTTTGTATCCCTTTGCAACAAGTCACGCTTTGTATCGCTCTATTTCTCCTTGAGCATTCATCTTTTTCTTGAATACCCACTTTACACCCATGGGTCGACTACCTTTTGGTAGTTCAACTAGCTCCCAAGTGTTGTTGCAGTCTATTGCATTAATATCTTCGTCTATGGCACTTTTCCACTTCTTGTCTCGTAGTGCTTCTTCTAAACTGATGTTTTCAACATCTTCCAGCAGACATACAAGATGTACTTCTGTGTTGTCATACAAATCTTGAAAACTTCTCATTCTGGGTTGGGAAGGTTCACTTTCATTTCCAGAGTCTTCAAGTTTTGTCGAATTATTTGTTGGTACAACGAATGATGATTATCCAGATTCAACTAAATAATTTGTCGAATTATTCCAGTCCTATTTACTTGATTCGTTTACTCGAACGTATCTACTCACTATCACCTTTTTGTTTATGGGGTCGAACAACCTATATCCTTTTGTTTTCTCATCATACCCAATGAGTATATACTTTTGAATTTTGTCTTCAAGCTTTGTTCTTTGTTGATCTGGTACATGTGCATAGGTGTAATACGGTGGGAGAACTGGCTTGCGTTTTGCGTTTTATCACAAATGTTGCGGATAGTAAGAGTCGTCACCGACTTTTCTTTTATTCAATAAAGGAAAGGGTGAAAAGAACAAGAAAGACCTTTGATAATTTTCTTGAGTTCGGGGGGTAGGTTATGAAAAGGGAAGGTATTAGCACTCTTTTCATCCGTATTCATCTATTGGCTCTTAATTTATAGCTTACTTTGAAAATACTTTGTATGTATGTTTGAAAATATTTTGAAAATGCGTAAGTGCAACAATTTTGTAATGATTCTCGTATCGTTAAGAATGTATACAAAAATATTTGTTTTTAAAAGATATTTTGGGTGAAGATGTTGTTTTGTGAAAAGATGTTCGAAAATTACAATGTAAGGAAATTTTCTTTATAATAACCCTTGTATAAGTCCTCAAGAGTGTTTATAAAGCATTTTGAAAGTAGTTATTTTGAAAGTGTGAAGTGTGGAAATTGTTTTAGTTTGTGAGCAAGTGATTACGAGCGATCTACCTACTCAAAAAGTCTTTGTTCTTTTCCTCCTCCTTTAAATAGTGATATCCTACCATTAATTAGTAGAAATCCATATCATTGGATGTGAGGGACAGGCGTGGGTCATTGTACAGTCATAGAAGGCAACTTGTAGGATGTTTTAGCAATTTCTGTAAGGGACTAAGATCATTTACCAAAGGCAACGTTTAAGGGTCATCGAGGGACTATGAAATTTTAACCGAGGGTCTTTGCTAAGGCATATAACGTTCGAGGGAGATGACTGTTTTTATCCGAGGAAACAAGTGAGGTTACCCTAAAGGTGCGTGTGTGGGAAGTGTTTTGATTTAAGTTATTTTTTATCTTTGAGATTAGGTTTTCTAATGTTTGCTTTTAGTCTTGTCATACAAACCCTAATTACTAACAGTAATAAGGAAAGCAATAAATTGTGGAAATTAAATGTCCTACGCTATTACAATGCTTCGGGGATAGGGAGTACAAGTTAATGAATGGGGGAGGAAAGCAATAAATCCTAATTATCTATGATAGATACATAATTGTATTAATGCGAAAAAATAAATAAATGCGCGAAGATAAAAAAGGCAAGATGTAAAAACCCTAAAAAAACTCTAAGTATTTAAGAAAATGTTTATTTGTTTCTTCGTTTTGAAAATATTTGAAATGTGAAATAAAAAATTAGACCTAATTTCTAATTAATTTACAATTTAATTATACAAAATAAAATAAGGTATAATTAAATTAATTTATTTATATCTATGAAAATTAAATTAATTAATTAAGACCTAAAGAAATCTAAATATTTAGAAAATATTTTTGTATTTGTTTAGAAAAATAAATGAAGTATGAAGAACCTAGTCTTAATAAAATAAAATCAAGGTGGTTAAGATAATTTTTATTTTTCAAAAATTAAATTAATTGATTAAAAAGACTAAATCTATTTTTTTGTCATTTTTTATGATTTTTTTGTGATTTTAAATAAAATTATTTTATAAAAGAAAAAGTTAAAATAAATAAATAAAATGGGCCTGAACTGTAAAAGAATTGGGGGGGGGGGGGGGGGGGGGGTATTAGCAAGCAAAAACAAAAAGGTCCAGAACAACTAAGCCCAGGCGTTGGATGATTCAGGGGGGATGGCTCTTTTAGGGTATATCGTGGGAGTGACTTTCTAAAGCGTGGGATCTGGTTACATGATGATCTGATAGTGTTGGTGTGAGGATGTACCACACGCACGCTTGCCTTTCTTACACGTGATTAACAAAGGAAATGTTTGAAAAATAAAATGCCAGAGGTAGGGATCGAACCCCTGTCCTGGCACACTAACACCTTACTCACACACACACACACACACGCTTGCCACTAGAATGGCTGTTTCATCCGGTTATGAAACAAACACCAACAAATATATTATAAAACGTGTCCACAAGTTCAAATTTATGAACTTCATCTTCTTCCTCGCGCCAGAACAAAACCCAACATTTTTTATTTTTCAAACTCTTCCATTTCTCAACCTTTTTGAAAAATGTAAACATCAAAGTTGTTCCAAATTTCACCACGAATTCAACCATGCCATTAACTTAAGCTAAAGCTCAGTTAAAGCTCAAATATTAAAGTCATTTTTTGTTGGTACCAAACTGAACCCTGATATTTCAGAAATTTCAAATCCAAAATTCTCATCACACGGTCAACATAAATGAAAACTAAGGAAATGGTTAACTTCGGGGCATTGATGTCTAAATTTTTGCTTTAGAAATTAAATGCAAATGATGCTTGTACATAGACTTCAAAGTTTAGAAAACTTACCACAAAAGTGAGAAACGAGTTTGAAGTTAAAGTACTTTTGGAGGTGTTAGGATGATCTGGATAGCTTCACTGAACTCCCAGGAAGCTTTTGCAATGCTTACCTTGGATTGAGAGTGCCTCAATTCTTCTAGACAAGTCAAGTTGCAGAGCTCTAATTTTAAGTTTGGAAGATGATGAAGATGATGTTGCAGTGATGAAACATGTCTTTGGATGAGTTCTATATGAGTTATAGAAACTTTATAAATGATTTAGAGCGAAAAAACATGAGTGAATTGAGTGTTTGGTGTTCAAGGTCAGAAGTGGCAACAATGGAGTTTTATAGGTAGCTTCTGATCTTGAGAGGTTTTTTGAGGTTATGAATTTGTTTTTTAGCTTGAAAATACTTCCTCAATTTATAGGCAGGAGGTTTGAGGGCCAAAGTTGATCAGGTTTGCAAGATCACATGTTATGGCTTGGTTGCTTCGTTATGAAGCAAACTTGAAGATCATGGTTCCAATGCCTTGTACTTTGCTTATAGTGTGGTTAGACACTTTAAACATGTTCCTCTGAGTTTTCTAGGTTGAGTGTGATCAGAACAGAAAAAGTTAGAGGCTCAAGAAGTTGACTTTGTGTTTAAAGTGATCTTTATGCAAATGGATATGGAGTTTTTTGCAATTTCATCCAAAAACGGTATGATCAAGTGGATAAAGCTTCAAATCGTTGTGTAATGCACCACAATTTCGTGTAAATCTCCGATTATGTGGAGATTTAGAAGTAACATGGCCTGAAAAGTGAGATTGCATGGTAAAGTCATGAGCTTTTGTTATGAACTTGTAAGTGTTTGGATGTTGGCATGGTTTTTGGTAAAACCAGTTGTGTGAATGTCATGACTGATGTCATAACATTCTGGGACACAAGGTACATTCTGCAGAAAAAGAATGTCATACAGGAGCTGCTCAATATGAGTGATTAGCTGATCATTATGCAATGATCATATTTATTGCATTCTACCAAAATCTGTAAATAGGATTCTTGTTGTCATAACCAATGTTAAGACATCCTGTACTGAACTAACACTTGTGCAGATTTATTATTTTCTGAGAAGTTTCAGGAATCTGGTTATTCAGTCCAGATCAGATTCTCACGTGGGCTTAGGTTAACTTTGCTTAACCCTAATCTGGTTGTTAAAGTCCCATGACCAAGTCTTGAGGTTAACCCTAATTAACCCTAGCTATTTTTGTGGAAGCCCTAACTGAAGAATAGCAGCCTATATATTCCTCTTGAAGATTGTTGGTGAAAGACACTTTTGACAGAAGATCAATAAGGGACTGTATAGTTGTAACTACTGTAATCCAAGCAATTATCATTGTGATAAGTGACTTTGAGTAGGATTTGATTGTAAGGGTTGTGTATCACTCAAAGTTTTGAAGCACGAGTGTTTGTGTCACTTGATTAAAGCTTTGAAGCAAAGTCAAGTTAGGGTTGTGTATCACTCAAAGCTTTGAAGCACGAGTGTTTGTGTTACTTGATTAAAAGCTGTGAAGCAAAATCAAGTGTATGTTTTGAAGAGTGTATTCATAATTTCATTAGTCAATTGTTTAATATCACTGTTGTTATTGAGGGGGAGTGAGTAGGAACTCGGGTTTAAGTTGAACTTAGATTAAAGTTGCATTGGGTAGGTCTTAAGTGAAGGAGATAAACTGGTTGGTTTATTCCTGAATTAATATCTCTTATAGTGGATTTCCTCCCTGGCTTGGTAGCCCCCAGAGTAGGTGTTGTTACACACTGAACTGGGTAAACAATTGACTGTGTTATTTACTGCTTTTAGTTTTACTGTCTTAAGAGTGTCAGATACGGTGTCATAACATTCACTGTGACATTAAGTATCTGCAGCCAAAATTTCAGAACTTGTCACAAAATGACCTATAATTCAAGAATGGATGCCCAACTTCATCTCTTAGAATATCATAGCTCAAGCATGATAAAATTGTGTTCTCTTACATTTTGTAAAGCTTGAAACATTGTCTAGCACTTTCATGTTGTGAGTTTTGGCTAAATCAAATGGGAACTTGGTGAAAAATGGCCATGAAGTTGTGACATAAATCTGATCAAAACTTGTAAAAAAAATTTCTAAGTGTTGGATAGAAACATCATAACTTCATGAGCTTATATCTCTTATATTAAGCATTTTTTGAGGATCATCCCACATTAACAAATTTTTATAATTCATCAATTCCTACAACTTTCATGTTGAAAGTTTTCTTTGAATCAACTTGCATCTTGAGGAAACTTGCTTGTGAAGTTAGGGTTAAGAACAAAAACACTTAGAATTTTTTCTAAGTGTTAGAAAATTTTCCAAATTTGACTTTTGTTGACTTTTTGATTTCTTGATGATCAAGTTTGATAGTTTTGAATATCTTTATGTTTCTTGACTTTTGAATTCCAATGTTTGACCAAAAAGTCAAAGTTTGACTTTTGAGTGACTGTTGATTTTTCATCAGTTGATTCAATTCTATAACTATCAATCACTTGCATCTTTGGAAATATTTTGAGCCATGTAATTAGGTCAAGATTTTCTTAAAGCCATTAGCTCATGTACTAAGTCAACAGTCAATGATCAGTCATTTTCAGTCAAAACCCTTATTTTGGCAATTTTGACCTTTGATGATTTGATGGATTTCCTTGAGGAATCATGGTCAACCCTTGATAAAATGATGAATATTACCTCAAAATTTTGATGTTAACAAAAAATATTGAAGTTATATTGTATGTTGATTACAATTGACTTTTTACCCAATGTAGTTGATTTTCAGTCATCTGAGCAATTGACTGGGAAAATTTATGATGCAAGGCTTGAAACTTGACATGAGCATTGTTGAGGACTTATGATAAACCATGAAAGTAATTTTAGGCCTTTGAAAACCAATCTTCTTTGAGAAGCACTAAACCCTAGTTGAAGACCCTTGCTTAGGAGGTGATTTTGATCAGTCAACTCTTGAGTAGTTTTGAGCAAATAGAGACCTCATAAGAATGTCTTGAAGAAAATGGGAGGGGAAATTTTAGGGTACAGCAGCTACCCCTGTTCAATCTTATTAGACCTAAATATTTAGATTGGCGTATCCGCCGTTCGTGACTTAAAGGTTGAAGATGATTGAAAATTTAAGTGCCTAGAAATTTTCACTCACACGTGCCCGAAATAATGTTGTTGGTTGATGTAATACCGGGAATGGGCTTAAAGATGCCATTTGGAGAGGCGATGGAGAATTTTAGGGGATGAGCTTAGAGATGCCAACCAAAGTAACTGTTGATATAAATTAGAATAAGTTTATGCTCGACTTCAACTGGAAGTAGTATCAGAATAAATCTACGCTTGATTTAAACTGAGCCAAAAGAGGTATTTTTGTATGTCTTTAACTGGGAGAAGTATCAGAATAAATCTATGGTCGATTTAATCTGAGCCAGAAAAAGCCTACTAGAAGAAGTATCAGAATAAATCTACACTTGATTTAATCCGAGCCAGAAGATGTTTGCATCTGTATTTAACTGGGAGAAGTATTAGAATAAATCTATGGTTGATTTAGTTTGAGCCAGAAAAAGTCTACTGGAATAAGTATCAAAATAAATCTACGCTTGATTTAATCTGAGCAAGAAGATGTTTGCATCCGTCTTTAACTTGGAGAAGTATCAGAATAAATCTATGGTTGATTTAGTCTGAGCCAGAAAAAGTCTACTGGAAGAAGTATCAGAATAAAACTATGCTTGATTTAATCTGAGCCATAAAATGTCTTTGAAGTAAGTGTTCGTCATGTAAATAGTCACCCCATCTTGTTTCAGAAATTGATCTACAATATTTTTTTGTTGGTAAACCCGTCTTGTTTCAGGAGTTCATACCACTTGGGGATAAAGATAGTTTCCCTATCCTGTTTTGGGAGTTAATCCTCATCTGGCCATAAAGAAAGAAAGATAGTTTTCCCATCCTGTTTTGGGAGTTAATCTTTTCTCGATTGTATAAATAGTTTCCCCGTCTTGTTTCCGGAATTGATCGATAATCTGTTTTTTCACAGATAGTTTCCCTGTCTTGTTTCAGGAATTAATTTGTGGCTGGTCATCCAGATAGTTCCCCCATCTTGTTTCGGGAATTAATCTTAGACCTATTTGAGAATTGTTGATGATATTCGTCTCTTGATTAATCTTTCCTGAAAAGGTAAAGAGTTAGTTGTATGCAATGTCATGATGTATGAAATGCACTGCATAATGATGTTTTCAAAATAAATGAGACTGTGCTATATGTGTTTCGTATGCATATGCTATGATGTTTGTAAATGGTGTATGAATTTGAAATGTTGTTGAAATGTATTTGTAAACCCGTGTAGTATCTTTGTCTGGAAAAATAACTCCCTGATTGTTGCCGGGGATGAAGAGCATGTGTATCTTCTATCTTGTCTAGAATGTTTCCGCTAGGAATTCCTGTTTACTGTTTGAGGAAAACTCCACTAGGGAATGTTGATTTCTAATTGGGGAGAAGATTTTAGGAACGTTTGTCGTTCATTGCTTTACTGGGGAATTTAATTCTTATATGTCCTAACTGGGGATAAAAGAGATCGATAAATTTTCCGACTTTTCTGGGGAGTTAATCCTTATATACCCTGACTGGGGATAAAAGAGATGGATAATCTTCCGACTAGTTTGGGTAGGATAAAGTTAACTCGTATCTAGTCCGGTTCCAGGTTTTGTAGTAACTCTCTAGGGATAGCGGCAACTTTACTGCGGAGATGAATTTTGTCGGTGATTAGTAGCAATCTGAGGAATAGATTCAAGTTGGGGAGACGGTAATTTATTGGGGAAATAAACCATGTTGGGGAAATAAACCCTTTTGACAGAGAAATATTTTTCCGAGGAAGCAAACTCTCATGGGGAAATTGAATTTTGCTAGAGAGAAGAAATATGCAGGGGTTTTACAGTTTTAGAAGAGTAACTCAGATAGGGAAGAGAACTTCCATGAATTGTACTGATTGGAACTCTATAGGTGGGTGATATTGCCGGGAAGGAGATCATACTCTTTTATCCTCCAGAGCGATCTGTCGGGGAAATTTCGGGGAATGTATTTTTATTGAAGATGAATTTGTAAAGATTACTCTATGGGGATAATCTCATGGAATTGACTATGTGGGGATTTGTGAATGACTTGGATGTTATTCCAACTCTTAGAGTCTTGAGTAAATGCTTATTCCCGTTCTTATGCATATATTTGTTAACAGTCAATCATGTTCATATGCATATGTTCATTCAATTTTAGTCATTAGACGTTTTTGCAAACAAAACAGAAAAATTAAAAACAAAAGTTTGAGTTTTAGGGTGTTATGTGTATTAATAGTTGGCCTATAAACAAGATATTTCATACAAAGAGACATAAATCCTAGTAAGAGGAAATTGTCATGAAACGAAAAGAGTACAAAGTGAAAACAAAAAACATATAGCTATGTGGAAATGATCTCGTTGGGTTCCTACTATGCTATTGCCCCCATGTCTTTGAATATCTCATCCCTTGTTGTCGAAAGAAGTTGATTGATCTTGTACTATTTGAACTTTTAAACTTGGTAACGAAGCTTGTAGTAAGTGATCCAATAGGACATAGTCGTACGCTTTTAATCCCTAACTTTTGCCTGGACCGCCCTTTCGGGTTTTCAGTCCACCAGGATACCCTTTCTTGCTCAAGCCATCTTTTCAGGTTTTTGACTTGTCGGTGTACAATCTTTTATATATATCCCTAATTTTTGCCCAAACCTTTTTGGTTCGCCGGGATGCCCTTATTTTTTCCTAGGCTAGTCAACCTAGCGGGTCGTTTTCATGCGTAGTATATTTTGACTATGTCCGCATTCACAGGGTGCGGGAAATCTTCATCGTCCATGGTGGTTAGCATCATAGAACCGCCCGAAAATACTGTCTTGACAATAAATGGTCCTTCGTAGGTAGGAGTCCATTTTCCCCTGGGATCACCTTGCAGTAGAATGATGTGCTTTATTACCAAGTCACCAGCCTGATACACCCGATGTTTGATTTTCTTGTTGAATGCTTTGATCATACATTTTTGATACATCTGTCCATGACAGACAGTCGCAAGCCTCTTTTCGTCAATCAAATTCAACTGGTCTACCTGGTCTGAATCCACTCGTCTTCGTCTAAGTCTACATCTTTCATAATCCTCAGGGAAGGAATCTAATCTTTGATGGGTAGGACGACTTCCATACCATAAACCAGAGAGAATGGGGTTGCCCCAATTGATGTTCTAGCCGAAGTGAGGTAGCCGTGGAAAGCAAGTGGTAACATCTCGTGCTAGTCTTTGTAGGTCACAACCATCTTTTTCACAATCTTCTTTATGTTTTTGTTGGCGGCTTCCACTGCGCCATTCATATTTGGTCAATACGGAGAAAAGTTGTGGTGCTTGATCTTGAACTACGTGCAAAGTTCAGTGATCATGGTGTTGTTGAGATTAGTACCATTGTCTGTGATGATTCTCTCGAGAGTGCCATATCGACAGACAAGATTATGCTTGATGAACCGGGCGACCACATTCTTGGTAATAGAGGCGAACGAGGATACTTCAACCCATTTTGTGAAGTAGTCAATGGCGACGAGGATGAAGAGATGTCCATTAGAGGTAGTAGGTTTGATTTCTACGATCATATCAATGCCCTACATTACGAATGGCCAAGGAGAAGTCATGACGTTCAAAGGTATTAGAGGCACATGAACTTTATCAGCAAAAATCTGGCACTTATGACAAGTTCTCGAGTGGTGGTGACAATCAGTTTCCATAGTCGACCAATAGTAATCAGCTCTCAAAATATTTTTAGCCATAGTATGTCCACTGGAGTGAGTACCAAAGACACCTTTATGCATATCCTCAATAATTTTCTCCACTTCTTTCTTGTCCATACAACGAAGTAGAGTTGAATCATGATTACGCTTGTACAAAATTCCATTGCTCAAAAAGAACTTAGCCGAGAACCTCCGTGTTGTACCCCAAAATTTTCCCTCTCATTTCTCAATATTTTTCTCACAAAATTCCTACTGGGTCAAGGTTGCACAAGTACAATTGGATCATATTGGATTTTCAAGCATCAAGTCAAAGAGGAAAGTATTGAAAGGGCAAAGCAGATAAATTTAATTTTTTGACAAAATTGAAGAGAAGCAAGCTTGCTTCGATTCATACTAGCTTTGACTGGGCATTGCTTCGACTCATGCTAGCTTTGACTGAACTCTTTACTTCATGCTAGATTCGACTGGGCAGTGTCTCCCTTTGAAACAGTTTGCTTCGATCTAGAAGTTTCGATTGGGCATTAGACTTCTTTTGAGTAAGGTTGATTCCTGCTTCGATTGGGCATTGGACTTCTTTTGAGAAAGCTTGATTCCTACTTCGATTGGGAATTTGATTTCTTTTGGGCAAGCTTGATTCCTGCTTCAATTGGGCATTGGATTTCTTTTGAGCAAGCTTGATTCCTGCTTTGTTTGAACATTTAGTTTCTTTGTGCAAGATTGGTATACATCCTTCGTTTGGCCATGTGACCTCTTGCAGGCAAGTTTCGATTGGATAATGGCTCTTCATGCAAGCTTTCGTTTGAGCAAAGGCCTCTTGCATGCTTGCTTAGATCCACAAAGCAGCAACCTCTTGCAGGAAAGCCTTCAATTGGACAAGGGCTACCTTCACACAAGGCTTCGATTGGATTATTGGTTCCCTTCGAAGCAACATACTTAAAATCTAATTTGAACCCTTTGAGCAAGCTTAGTTGAAGAACATTGATCAAATCTCATAGCCTTATCCTCCAAATCTCACTTATCAGGCTAAGTTTCTTCAAAATATTTACATGATCAGAGGCTTACACAAATTTGTGATACATTACACAAAGATTTGAAGCTTTATCCACGGGATAATACCATTCTTGGATAAAATTTTAAAAAGATACGTACCCTTTTTTGATGAAGAGTACTTTAATCAAAAAGTTGTCTCCCAACTTGATTTTTGTCTGAACACAAGCAATGTCAAAAGCACAAGTCAAATCTCCTGCCCCTAACAGACATCAGGCCCATACTTGTACTTGAAACTTGGGAACAACGAAAAGGGATCAAACTTGTTTTCGTTTTCAACCAAACCATAGTTTGTTATCCTACAAACCCGATTACTCCAACATCTCTAACCTTTTCTCTATAAATAGAGAAACCATTTTCAAGTTGAAATGGAATTTTTGGGTGGTGTGGAAAGAATCTTCAAAAAACTCTCAAACTCTCAAAACTCTCAAACACTTAACACACTCTCAAACCCAGAATCTAAAGAAACACCACACTTATTTATTTCCCTTCGAATCCAGAAACAAACAAACAAAACTCTAGTTTTCTTGGTTTTCGAATCCAGCCAAAGAAACATAACACTTGTTTCTTCTCTTCGAATCCAAGAACATCCATGGCAGCAACTTAAGTCCAAACTCACATTCCAGCTTCAAGCAAGGTAAGTACTCTTAACCTTAAACCTTTCGTTTCAAGCATAACATGTGAATAATCATTTACTTTCACTTCAAGCATCATCATTACCTTTTGGTTTGTTTTCCTCTCCACCTTCTCTATTTGTTTTCGTTTCTAATCTTTTGGCTTGTTTTCTTTGTTTATCAAACACATTTTTAAGAACTAACCTGGCCATGAAACAATATTAGCATGGCCTTAACCCATGCTGCTATTTAATCCCAATCGAAAGAAAATAGGAAGAAGGATGTGTGAATCGAAGCCTTAGGCTTCGCCCTCATGCTGCTATCTAACCCCAAACGAAAGGAAGCAGAAAAAGGGCGTGATAAAGGATACATACTCATGTTGCTCTACAGGTCCAATGGAAAGAAGCAGAAAAAGGGTGAATCGAAGGGTGCATGCTCACACTGACTTCTAGGCCCAATTGAAAGAAGCCATAAATAGTTGAATCGAAGGGCACTTATTTCCTGGATCGAAGAACTTGTTTTCCCTTCTTTTATTTTGTTTTGTTTTTACATTTTCTTGATTTTCAATATGGTTGTAATAGCGTAGGACCTTTATTTTCCGCATTTTTATTGCTTTCATAAATGTTAGTAATTAGGGTGTATGGCAAGATAAAACCAACAAGTAGACCACCCTAATCAAAGACAAAAATGTATGCAATAAAACTCACCATTCACACACATGCACCTCTAGGGTAATCTCACTTGTTACCTCAGAAAATAGTCATGTCCCTCAAACATGGGGGCTTTAGCAAAGACCTTCGATAAAAGGATCGTATTCCCTCGATGAACCTCGATGTTGCCTTCGGTAAACGACCTAGTCCCTAACAAAAATTGCTAAAATGTCTCATAGGTTGCCTTCTATAACTATACAAACGACCCACGCGCGTTCCTTCACATCCAACGATGGGGATTCTTATTAATCAATGGTAAGACAACAACATCTAAAGGAGGAGGAAAAGAACAAAGACCTTTCTAGTAGGTAGGACGCTCGTAGTTGCTTGCTTCCTCACAAAAACCATTTTCACACCAACACTTTCAATTGAAACATTTTCAAAAGTCAAAACACTTTGTACGCATTCTTATACAGACGAGAATCATTACAAAGACACTTTTCAAAATCACTTTCAAAAACATCTTCCACAATAAACACTTCTTTGAAATATTTTCAAAACCAAACACTTTGTATGCATTTTAATAGACACGAGAATCATTATAAATACCTTTTCAAAATATTTTAAAACCCACACCACAAGCACATTTTCAAACAAAAGCAAGTGATCTAGCAAGAAACTAAGAGCCCGTAGATAACTAAAGATGAAAAGGGTGCTAAAACCTTCCCTTTTCATAACCTACCCCCCGAACTCAAGAAAATATCTCTAAAGGTCTTTCCTGTTCTTTTCACCCTTTTCTTATTGGATAAAATAAAATTCGGTGGCGACTCTTTCTATCCGCAACAATTGCGATCAAACGCAAAACAACCAAGTCAGTTCTCCAACTGTATTACAGAACTGGTGACTCTGCTGGGGATATCTTAAAAGTGGGGTTACCTTAGGGCTAAATCACATTTACTTGCTTTCCTTGTTTGAATTGCTTTCTTTATATGATGGTTCCTCGTTTGGGTTTGTTTTGATCCTCTACCCAAATCTGGGACAGCTTTTAGGTAAGTAGCAATAGATTGTGGAAACTGTGTGGGGTATACCGACATGGTTGAAGCGATAGCTATGTTAGTGTGACACATTTGTTGGTACTGGTAGCCCTTGAGTAGTCAAGGAGAATACGGGGCCATTTTGTGGTGTCATGAAGCACTAACTGACCTTAGAACCTTAATTGAACAACTTGGCCATTAGGAAGTAGTGAGATCATCGGCTTTGGTGCAGTCCGAAGTTGGTTGATACTCGATGCTACACTCATTGAGATCTTACTTTTGGGATATTTCGGTCGCAAATAAAGAGGCTTACACTGAAATAACGCCCAATGTAGAAAGATCAATGATATTGAGATCCCCTAGAACCCGTTTACTTTCTAGGATAGGTTAAGCCAACTAAACTTCAACAGGGTACTTAACTACAAACTCCATGCAAGCCTAAACCTAAGTTCTTGTCTTCTTTGTGTGTATATGATTATTTTTACATAAAGACTTGCTTGCTTCGCATACTTTTACATAACTGTTAGCTCCTAAATTCGACACCTACAACAAGTTGGTCTTATGGGCCAAAAATAGATTGAACAAGTCTAAGTGGGAAAGGCTTCGACAAAATGGAAAAATACTTAGAGAAATTTCTAAGTTAAAATGAATCTTTGACCAAAAGGTTCTCACACCCTTCGACTGAAAGGACTCCAAGATCTTCGAGTAGAAGGAAACTTCGTATCTGCAACAGAAGATTTTGAATCTGAAGAAAGGAGGGAAAAGTAGTTCGTTTGGCAGTTAAGGAAGCAATGTGGCGTGAAGAGAGGGGTCGAAGGGCATGCAGAAGACACTTGTCTTCATCCTAGAGCAAGGAAACTCCTCGACGGTTACTTAGTTTTAGTATAAATATAGGAAGTTTATGTAAATTTCCGTATGTTCAACTGATCGTACAAATTATTCGATACTATTCAAGTACCCGCTGCGTGAGAAAGAATACTGAAAATGTACGTTTGAAACACCACATTTTATAATTAAAGTCTTTTATTTATCTCTTTAAATTTCTTGCCTTTTTATCTTGTTTTCACTTTATCTGCACTTTCACCCAGATTCCTGCACTTAAACTCCTCTCAACCCCTTTTCTATTTACTTTCTGCACTCAAACTCATCCCTTTCCCAGTAGAACGTGCGTTCTTCACTTACATTAGCATTTATGTCCAAACAACACCAAAAATTAGCATATATCCTAAGACTAAACTGATCGATCCTGCGAGTAACAAAAAATTTACCCTTTTTGGAAGATCAGCGGTTGTTTACTAGAAAACACAGTGAACAAATTAGCACACCCGATGGGACATTGCTAATTGTTTTTGTTTTATTTATTTTTGTCTTCTGTTTTTGCTTATTTATCTTAACATAAATGTTTCGCATAATTTTGTTTCTTTTACGAAGTTTTGCATGCTATTAAGAAGTGGTAAAGTAACCACCAACGAGTGTATAACTAGAAAGAGAAATAGTGAAAGCAATATGGCATATCAGCCAAATAATGGAGAAATACCTCCACCAATTACTACGAGAACAACAGTAATACCAACCGTTAGTGAAATCGTCTCGTCAACTGTTGGTTTGATACCAACATTAACATCAACTCAAACGGGACCAATACTTTCGTATGCAGGTCCTAGAGGTCCAGCAGGAACACCCCCACAAAGGGTGAATCTAGGATCTTGAACATACGCTCCCCCAGGATTTTCGACAGCCTGGATGGGTCGAGATCAACCTTATGGTATGCCAACTACTGAAATGGCTAGCCTTATGAATGTTGCGTCTACATTTTCAGAACCTTTGGTAAGTGCATCTTCACCATTACAGGGATATGGAACTGGTATGGGTAGGAACCAACTTTTAGGAGGGACATCCCATGCAATGCCAAGCCTCACAAACGCTTCCACAACAATTTTGAGGCAACAGATGGATGAAAGCAACCATGACATGGTACAAATGTTGGCCCAAACTCTAAGTACAATGTTGAACCCTCTAATACAAAATACCACTCAATCGAACCAACAAATGACAGCGCAAATGGCGCGCATGACTGAATTTTTCGGGGTTCCCCAACCTATTCAACAACCCCAGAGAGCTCCTATGAGAGAGGATCAAGGTATAGTCTTAGAAGAAGATGTAACTATTAACCAAAATCCACAACTAAATAGGAGGAACCACAGAGTGGAAATCGAACAACCTAGGGTCGAAATACCCAGACTTCCCCCACAGATCCCTAGATATTGTGATCAAGGTGTAATGGTGGTAAATAGGAACCAAAATGCTGATGAACTAATACAGCAAGTTCGACACCATAATTATGGCACATAAAATAATCTGACAGCAATGATCGAAAGGATCATGATACAAAATGGAATGAACATTGGTTTTCATAGGCCAAATTTTACATCCCCATTGTCATAGTATATCTTGCAAACAGATTTACCCCCTAGGTGAAAAGTTCCAAAGTTCACTAAGTTTTCAGGGGATACGACGGAATCTACTGTCGAACATATAGCGAGATATTTGATAGAATCTGGGGAATATCAAATAATGATAGCCTTAGGATTAAATACTTCCCAAGTTCTCTAACTAAAAATGCTTTTACTTGGTTTACCACCTTCCCAGCCAATTCGATCCACAATTTGAATCAATTAGAGAGATTGTTCCATGAAAAATTTTACATGGGACAAACCAAAATAAGTCTGAAAGAATTGGCAAGCGTGAAAAGAAGATTCACTGAGCCAATAGACGAATATCTAAATAGATTTCGACTGCTCAAAGCCAGATGCTTTACACAAGTTCTTGAGCATGAATTAGTCAAAATGGCTGCAGGGGGCCTAAATTATTCTATTAGGAATAAACTAGATACCCAATACCTGAGGGACATGGCTCAATTGGCCGATAGAGTTCGACAGGTAGAACGTCTTAAAATTGAAAAAGCTAAAGGAACTAAAACTCATCGAAGAGAAAGGGTAGCCTATGTCGAAATAGATGATGATGATCCATAGACATCTAGTAATCCTATAGCTGTCAAAGAAAGAGAAATAGATTTAGCAGAATTAAAACATGGGCCTCCATACTCTTGTAGAGTGTTACTTCCCTCAGATGGGAAGAATCCTATTGAGTCTGAAAATAACAGCGATAGATTACCAAAGAAAACATATAGTTTCGAAGTCACAAAATGTGACGATATATTTGACTTGTTATTTAAATATGGCCAAATGATAATTCCCCCAGGGGAAAAAATGCCTCCTTTAGAACAAAGAAAGAAAAGAGGTTTTTGTAAGTATCATAATTTTTTGGGCCATAAAACTTCACAATGTTTTCTTTTCAGAGATCTCGTTCAAGGAGCGATCAAAGAAGGCAGATTCAAATTTGCTGACTAACCCCAAATGAAAATTGATGCAAACCCACTGAGACCTGATGCCCACTATGCTGAACCAACAGGCATTAACATGGTTGAAACTTCTGAAGACTTTGTCAATATGCTAGTTTTTGGCAGTTTCACTAGGAATGTCTCTAGAAAGAATGATGAAGTAGTTAGAAAGGCTGTTGAAGGCCTAAGCAAAAAGGCTACTGAAGGCCTAGACATGGAGGCTACTGAAGGCCTAAGAAAAGGAGTTACTAAAGACTCGGACAAAAGGACTACTGCAAGTTCTTATTTGGCTGTCGCCAAAGGTTCGACAGAGGACCTTGAAGCCAAAATGCAAAAATGAATCTGAAGAAGTGAAAAACAAAAGAAGGGGGGTTAAATTGAAAACTTGAAATCAAATGCGCAATGACACAGTATTTTTATTCTGGTTCATTTGATCTCAAACTACTCTAGTCCACCCGTCAAGGTGATTTTGCCTCTCTCCAATGAGGTCTTAATCCACTAATCTCAAAAGGATTACAATCACTAATTTAACAATTGTTAAAGTCTTCTTGAGTACAACCAAAATCCGGTTAATCTCAAGGAATACTGTCTTAAACTAAGATACAAGAATATGTGTACAGATGTTTTTCGTTACAAAAACAATTATCACAACTGTGATATTTTACACAAATTTAGAGCGTGGAATAGATGAGTAAGCTTGCAGCATTTTTTTAATTCTCGTAAGTAGTATATGCAAATTGTGAACGATTTGAACATTGGGCTTGTTTATATAGGCAATGGATTCCTGATGAACATTAAGAGTGATAAATGTCATTAACTCAGTTTCCATTTGGAGAAGATCATGTCTGAATGAAGCCGTTGTAATTGATGTTATCTTGAATGAGTAGTAACACTTCAGAATCTTACATCCTTGCCTGCTGCTGATGCTTCATAGCATTTATGACTTAGATTATTATGCTCTTGTTCAGAATCAGAGTTTACTTCACTTAAGTGCAGGTTCTGGTCATCAATCTTCAGCGCAAATTTTGATTGCTTCAGCGTGTAGCTTCGATAGCTTAACTTTTGATGTTGATTTTATCAGAACTTTTGTATACACAATAACATAATTTTTAGGGTGCATATTTGTTCTTTGTATTTGTTATCATCAAAACTCTAACTAAGGGTAGTAGAATTAAACGATGTTCTAACAATCTCCCCCTTTTTGATAATGACAAAAACTAGAATTTTCAATGAAAAATAAAGAACAAAAGGTTTAAAACAAACTCCCCCTGAGTTGATTACTTCCCTGAAGTTCCTTCTCATCGGAGTTTTAGCTGCATCTCCTATCAGAATTTGTTCTTGTTCAACTTTTCAGAAAGTAGAGGTTAAAGAATTCAAAATGTTTGAGACTTTTGTCTCGGTAAGCCATTATTGAAAATATCTTACTTTCTCCCCCTTTTTTGTCAGTTATCAAAAAGGCAATATAATCAGAGCCAAAATAGATGAATTATATTTAAAACATAATGCAGTGACAAGTTTCAGAAGCAAAGAGGTAAAGGTAAAAGTTACAGATAAAAAATTTTAAAATAAAATCTAAGAAGGAGGGGGAAGACGTGTGAACAACGCTTCCAACAAGCTCTTGATCTGAGTATTTGACTCTTCTTGCTTGCCCAGAATGCCTCTGACTTCCTTTGTAGTGTCTTCTTGTTTACCCAGAATACTTTTAATCTCTTTGTTCTTATCCTCTTGCTTATCCAGTCTTGCATGGATTAAGGCATTTTCTTTCTTCAACTCTTCCAGAGTTTGCATGACTAAGGAGGAAGTTGGTGTCTCTTCAGGGGTTGGATGTTGCTCAGAATATTCTGCAGCCTCTTCTGAGTGAACCATTTCTTCTGCTTTAATCATATCTTCTGGAGCAGTAGTCAGAGAGAGACTTTCTGATTCTGGTTCATCTACTTCTGAAGGATGATGCTCTTTCCAGGGAGAATTATCCAGCGAGAGAATATCTTTCTTAAACAGTTTGCTCAGAACTTGGTCTTGGAAAGCCTTCAGCTGATCACGGAAGTTCTGCTGATCCTTTTCATAACATAATTCCTTCAACTTCAAAGTTTCAGCGTTGACCCATTTTCTGAATCTTTCCCACATATAATCAGAAGCAGCAGGATTAGAAATCTCTTGAGTTGCATGCTTCAAAGATTTGATCCATTCCTGCATTCCTGTTTCAAAAATAAACAAACTTGTACCAACATTTAAGGTGGTTGCAGTTGGTTTAGGTTTGGGAATGGTAGTTTTGTGTGAGATGGAAGCTAGTCTTTCTAGTACAATTGGATTAATGACAAGTCTTAAGTTGTCAGCTGGACTGTTAGTGGGTGAAGGAGTGGGAGAGCCAGGAATGATAATTGGTCTGGTAGGGGTGTTTGATGGTGTGGATTCAAGGGATGATGGAATTTCTAGAATGTCATTAATGGTGAGAGGCATGTGAACCGCAAGAGGTTCTGTTATTCCAGGTATTGGGATTGTGGTATCAGAGTCTGAATGAGAGTCTCCAGATTGATTTGTGGCAGCAGGTTGGGTTTCTGATTCGGGAATATCAGAAGATGGAATTTCAGAAGGTTGAGTTTCTGGTTGTGGTAAGTTGGGGTTCAGATCTTCTGGTTGAGGAGATTGTGGTTGAGTATTTTCTGGTTGTGGAATTTCTTGTTGAAGTGATTGTGGATGTGGAGTTTCTGGTTGAGGAGATTGTGGGATTTCTGGTTGAGGAATTTCTGGTGGTTGTTGAGTGTTTGGATTTTCTGGTATGGGAGAGGAAAGATCTTGATCAAATAATTCAATGTCAGACAGAACTTTGGAAAGTTCTGGTTGATGATGTTCTGGATTTGAATTTTGAGTAGGGGAGTGAGGTTCATTCAAAAAAAATTCTAGAGTTACAGCTGGATCAAACTCTATGTCAAAATCTTCAAAGGTTTGGGGTGATGAATTTTTTGGTTGAGAAGGCATGGCTTCAGATGTTGAAACAGTTATTGATTCTATAACAGAAACAGAAGATGGATTACCTTTCTTTTTGGCAGCTTTAGGTGTCCTCTGAGAGGGTCCTTCTCCTGCTGCTTTCCTCTTCTTTGATTTCTTTAACGCAACTTCTGGAGTAGCCTTGTGCAGATCCTGAATGTTGATTTCTGGAGCAGTCCCATCAGCCTTGCAAGCTTCAAGGTATCTGACTATTATTTCTGGCTTGGAGTCTATCTTAGAAAATAAGGGAAAATCCTTCAGAGGTATCCTTCTTGAAGTAATGGTCTCATTAGCAGTAACAGTTGGTTCCTTCTTGATATTCTCTATGATCTTCATTTTCTTTAGATTCTTGGCGTTCAAGGGCTTCCCCGCAGTTGCTTCCAATGTGCTTATTTATGGAGCCTCCGTCAGATGTTCTATCAGCCTATTCTCTTTGTCTTCTTAGCAATGAAATAGATCAGAAATTTCTGATCAATATTGATATAATCAGGAGAGCTTGTAGGCTTCCTATGGTGGATACATCCCATAATGATTCTTGCCCAGATTATATGATGATCCTTCAAATCTTTGATTTTACTGGAGGGCTGTCCAGAAGTAAAAATTACCTTTGCAATTGATCTTAGGTCAGAGCATCTCTCAGCCATGTCAATGCATCTGACACCACCGTCATTGTATCCAAGAAGCTTCACAATAAGATCTTTTGTAATCACAATTTTCTTCCCCATGACATAAGAAGTAACCTGGTGATTTGATGAAGAAGCATGAATCTAGAATTCTTTGACGACAATGGGAAAATTTGTACCTAACAGACGGTCAAAATACCTGTTCCAACCTTGAGCAGTCACGTCTTCATAGAGATTGAACCCAATTTCTTGTAGACTCCCAAAATCAATGATCAGTTCTGAGAGAACTTCCAGGTTCTCAATGGGAGTGAGAAGCATCCTGATGAGTTCTTCATATTATTCCGTTGATGCAGATTCAGGAGCACTGAGTTTTTTTAGACTAGATGATGCCATTGTTCACACGGGATTTTAAGGAAGATGAAAAGGGTTTTTGAAAGCAAGAACTTGAAACAAGAGAAAATATTTAGGAGAGTAAAAGTGAATGAGTGAAAAAAGTAATTTTGAGTTTAAATAGGTTTCTTGAAAATGTAAACAGTAAGTAAAAAAATTAGTAATAATTATATGAATTAATGACACCTGAATTTAGGGGATTTTGAAAGATACTGAATGGTTACCGCTTACAAGTGTCTCAATGCATCCAATCAGCACCTTGTACCCTTCAGAAATTGAACGTGTGTTCAGCTTCAGAAGGTAGTAGGTGAGAGGATGACAAGTGTTTGATGATGTTAATTGCACGCCTCTATCCTTGAAATGAATCGTTCAGATCTTCATCGATAGATTCTGAGGCAATCTATACTTCTAAACTCTGAAGATAGGTTGATCAGTTGTTCACAGAAAATAATAAAGTTCTGAGGGTTAAGATATGTGAGTAAAACATTTTATTATGGGTATAACTTCACGCTGAGGTGTTTCAGAATGAAGTTGAACCTATCTTCAGAAAGAGGTTTCGTAAAAACATCAGCCCATTGATGGTCTGTGTCAATAAATTTTAAGGTTAGAATTCCTTTCTGAATATAGTCCCTAATAAAATGATGTTTTATTTCTATAGGCTTAGCCTTAGAATGCAAAATAGGATTCTTACTGAGACATATAGCAGAAGTGTTGTCACAGAGGATAGGAATGTTGCTCTCAAATATGTTGAAGTCTTCAAGTTGACTTTTCATCCAGAGCATTTGCGTGCTACATCTAGCAGCTGCTATGTATTCAACTTCTGCTGTTGATAGTGATATTGTGAATTGTCTCTTGTTGGTCCATGAGATCAGATTTTCTCCCAGAAACTGGTAGCTTCCAGAAGTGCTTTTACGTTCTACTCTGTCTCCAGCGAAATCAGCGTCACAATATCCTACTAAGTTGTAATCATTTGATTTTCTATAAAACAAACCCAGATTAGTAGTAGCTTTCAGATACTTGTAAATTCGCTTAACTGCTGCTAAGTGAGATTCTCTAGGTTCTGATTGGAATCTAGCACATAAGCAAACACTAAATAAAATGTCAGGCCTTGAAGTCGTCAGATAAAGGAGAGAACCAATCATACCTCTGTAGACCTTCTGTTCTACCTTTTTACTCACCTCTTCCTTTTCCAGAATGCACGTGGGGTACATTGGAGTCTTTGAGGGCTTAAATTCTGAGAGATCAAATTTCTTCAGAAGTTATCTGACATATTTGCTCTGATGAATGTAAGTTCCTTCTAGAGTTTGGTTTATCTGAATGCCCAGAAAGAATTTGAGTTCCCGCATTAAGCTCATCTCAAACTCTGCCTGCATGCATTTAGCAAACTCTCTTCCCAGAGAGGGTTTAGTAGATCCAGAGATGATGTCATCAACATAAATCAGACATATTAAAATGTCATTCTTAAATGTCTTACAGAACAAGGTTGTGTCCATTTTCCCTCTGGTGAATTCCTTTTCTAACAGGAAGTTACTTAGTCTTTCATTACAAGCTCTGGGAGCTTGTTTCAGACCATAAAGTGACTTCTTTAGTTTGAAAACATATTTTGAGTGTTTGGAATTCTCAAAACCAGGGGGTTGGTGCACATATAACTCTTCATCTATATGGCCATTTAGGAATGCACTTTTGACATCCATCTGATACAAAGTGATGCCATTGTTTACAGCAAATGATATTAAAAGTCTGATAGATTCTAACCTGGCGACTGGAGCAAAGGTTTCTATATAGTCTATCCCCTCTTGCTGACTATAACCTTGTGCTACCAGTCGTGCTTTGTTTCTGATGACTTCTCCTTGCTCGTTCAGTTTGTTTCTGAACACCCACTTTGTTCCAATGACGTTGAATCCTTTTGGTTTGGGAACCAGATCCCATACGTCATTTCTGGTGAACTGATTTAATTCCTCCTACATTGCCAGAATCCAGTCATTGTCCAGAAGCGCTTCATCAATTGTTGTTGGTTCAATCAGAGAGACTAATCCCATGAGGGATTCTTCAGAGTTTCTGAATGTTGATCTTGTTCCAATTGGATCATCCTTCTTTCCCAGTATTTTATCTTCTGGGTGAGCTATGCTGCTTCTGGATAGCCTTTTCTGAAGTTGATCAACTGAAGGTGATGGATTGCTTGCAATAACTCTTTTTGATGTTCTGGGAGCATATCTATTGAGAACATCTGACAAGTTGTCTTCAGTACCTGCGAATTCAACTTCTATATCTGCAAGGAATTCATTCTGCTTTGACTTTTAAGAGTCAAGCTTATCATCAAATGTAACACTGATTGACTCTTCAACAATCTGTGTTTCTGTATTGTATATTCTGTACCCTCTTGAGCATTCAGAGTATCCTAACATAATACACTTTTGTGCCTCATTCAAACTTGTTCAGATAATTTTTTGTATTCAAAATAAAGCAAGTGCATCCAAACGGATGGAAATAAGAAATGTTGGGCTTTCTGTTCTTCCACAATTCATATGGAGTCGTTTCCAAATAGGTATTATGGAGATTCTATTCTGAATGTAACACGATGTGTTAATTGCCTCTGCCCAGAAGATCTTAGCAATGTTAGTCCCATTGATCATGGTTCTGGCCATTTCTTGCAATGTTCTGTTCTTTCTTTCTACAACTCCATTTTGTTGGGGAGTTCTAGGACAAGAGAAGTCATGCAAGATGCCTTTTTCATTAAAAACTGATTCAAAATTTTTATTTTCAAATTCCCCACCATGATCACTTCTGACTTTGACAATTCTAAGATCCTTTTCATTCTGAACTTGGTTACAGAAGGTAACGAAAACATAGTGTGACTCGTCCTTGTGTCTTAAGAACTTTACCCATGTCCATCTGCTATAGTCATCTACGATCACTAACCCATACTTCTTGCCACTGACAGACGTCATTTTTACTGGTCCAAATAAGTCTATGTGCAGAAGTTCTAATGGCTTAGAGGTGGAAACAACGTTTTTAGATTTAAAAGCAGGTTTTGAAAATTTGCCTTTCTGACATGCTTCACACAGAGCATCTGAGCTGAACTTCAAATTAGGAAGTCCTCTGACCAGATTGAGTTTGTTAATCTGAGATATTCTTCTCATACTAACATGCCTCAATCTTCTGTGCCAGACCCATTGCTCGTTGTTAACAGAAAGAAGGAATTTTACGTTCTGACTCTTAAGTTCAGAAATTTTTATTTATAAATGTTGTTTTTCCTCTTTCCATTAAAAAGGGTAGTTCCATCTTTCTGACTAACAGCTTTACATGAATTTTGATTAAAGATTATATCATAACCGTTATCACTTAATTGACTTATGGATAACAGGTTATGCATTAATCTCAACTAGTAGTACATTATTTATAGAGGGAAGATTTATGTTACGTACTGTTCCAGAGCCAATGATCTTTCCTCTTTGGTTGCCTCCAAAGCCCACGTAGCCTCCAGGTTTAAGTTCCGGGATTTGGAACATATGCCTTCTTCCTGTCATGTGTCGAGAGCAGCCAGAGTCCAAGTATCATGACTGGTGTTTTAGCCTTGCTGCTAAAGATATCTGCTACATATATAATTTTATCCTTAGGTACCCATATCTTTTTGGGTCCTGGTTTGTTAGTTTTACCAAAATTCTGGTTAAATTTTGGTTTGACAAAGTAATCACTACTAGCGTATTTTACGTCATGTGTGTGCCCATATATAAAATTTGATTTGAGTGGTGTGCGTTTTATGACTAAGTCCATGGCTTGATTAGGTGTAGATACCTTACCTTGATATCCTATCCGTTTTTGCCATTTCTGCTAACTCCATAGATCATTGAAGCCATCTTGCTTCTATCTATGTTTTTAGCCATAAACTTTTGAAAGTTGTGATCATACTCTTTGATGATCTCATCAACATTACCAGGAGTCTCTGAGATTATTTGCTTCTGAGAATTTTGAAAATCATTTTCTAATTTTGAAACTTTTTCTTTTAACTCAGAGTTTTCTAATATGAGACTCTCAGTCTTTTCAGAGTCAGAGACAAGTTCCTTTTTCAGGTTCTTAAATTTGACTCTGATTTGCTGATACATTTCCAGAATTTCATTTAGACTTTCTGCAAGTTCAGCTTTAGTGAAATTAATAGCAAAGTTAGGCAATACCTCTTCAGTCAGCTTCAGAGGAGTCCGAATCGTCCCATGTTTCCATGAGGCTCTTCTTCTTTTCCTTGAAGAACTTATTTTTGGGCTTCTCCTTCTGAAGCTTTGGATAGTCACTTTTGTAGTGCCCTTGCTCATTGCACTCATAGCAGATGATGTCCTTGTTGTTTGGCTTTCTGTATCCTGAAGAACCTTCATATCTTCTATGTCCAGAGGAAGACTCGGACTTTCTGTATCTGGAGGCGGATTCATTTTGATTCTCTGGTCTTCTGGGATTTCTGAATTTACTTTGTCTCTGCTTCCACAGTTGATTCACCCTTCTGGAGAGGAGAGACGATTCATCTTCTTCTGATAAGGATCCATCATAAGTTTCTTCCATAGACTGCAAAACCTTAGAGTCATATTTTCTGTTAGATTTTAAAGCTAGTGGCTTACCTTGATTTTGTGGCTCATCTTCTTCTAGCTCTATCTCGTGACTTCTGAGGGAGCTGACAAGTTCCTCCAGATATATCTTGTTGAGATCTTTGGCTAGCTTAAGTGATGTGACCATTGGCCTCAATTGCTTGGGTAAACTTCTGAGGATCTTCTTTACGTGATCAGCAGTAGAATATCCTTTGTCAAGAACCTTTAACCCAGCAACAAGGATCTGGAATCTTGAGAACATTATTTCTATGGATTCAGTATCTTCCATCTTAAATGCCTCATACTTATGAATAAGCGCAAGGGCTTTGGTTTCTTTGACTTGAATGTTGCCTCCATGCGTCATTCTCAAAGAGTCAAACATATTTTTGGCTGTCTCTCAGTTTGAGATATTTTTCATATTCTGAATATGAGATAGCGTTGAGGAGTATTGTTCTGGCCTTATGGTGATTTCTGAAGTCATGTTTCGCTGGTCAAACATCATTTTTCTGTCTATCTTCTGACCAATTCCATCCACTAGATGTGTATATGCATCAGTTACCATGTCCCACAGATCAGCATCATGGGCCAGAAAGAAACTCTCAATTCTATCTTTCCAGTAGTCAAAGTTTTCTCCATCAAATACTGGAGGTTTGCCACTGATTTTGTCCTTGTCTTCATGGTAGTCATTGTTGATGTTTTGGCTTGGTCCCACCGTAGTGTTTTTCTGAAGCTTGGATCTTGTACTGACACGGTTAAGTGTTTAAGCTCAGAACCAGGCGCTCTGATGCCAATTGAAGAAGTGAAAAACACAAGAATTGGGGGGGGGGGGTTGAATTGAAAACTTGAATTCAAATGCGCAATGACACAGTATTTTTATCCTGGTTCATTTGATCTCAAACTACTCCAGTCCACCCGTCAAGGTGATTTCGCCTCTCTCCAACGAGGTCTTAATCCACTAATCTCAAAAGAATTACAATCACTACTTTAACAACTGTTAAAGTCTTCTTGAGTACAACCACAATCCGGTTAATCTCAAGGAATATTGTCTTAAACAAAGATACAAGAATATGTGTACAGATGTTTTTCGTTACAAAAAGATTATCACAACTGTGATATTATACACAAATTTAGAGCGTGGAATAGATGAGTAAGTTTGCAGCATTTTTTTAATTCTCATAAGTATTATGTGCAAATCGTGAATGATTTGAACACTGAGCTTGTTTATATAGGAAATGGATTCCTGATGAACATTAAGCGTTATAAATGTCATTAACTTAGTTTCCATTTGGAGAAGATCCTGTCTGAATGAAGCCGTTGTAATTGATGTTGTCTTGAATAAGTAGTAATGCTTTAGAATCTTACATCCTTGCCTGCTGCTGATGCTTCAGAGCATTAATGACTTAGATTATTATGCTCTTATTCAGAATCAAAGTTTACTTCACTTAAGCGCAGGTTCTGGTCATCAATCTTCAGCGCAAATTCTGATTGCTTCAGTGTGTAGTTTCTATAGCTTAACTTTTGATGCTGCTTTTATCAGAACTTCTGTATACACAATAACATAATTTTTAGGGTGCATATTTGTTCTTTATATTTGTTATCATCAAAACTCTAAGTAAGGGTTGTAGAATCAAACTACGTTCTAACAGAATCTCGCTGCCAAGAGTAACGTACAAGTCATCATGGTCAAAGTATATGAGGCAAAGGCTTCAGAGGAAGCCATTAGGCAAGAGGAAGTGAATAAAACTGTATTTCCTAAAGAAAATGAGAATCTGGCTGACTTTCTGCAACGATGCAAGAAGAAGTCTGATGTTATGTTGTGTCCAAGATACATCTCCATCTTCGACAAAAAGGTTGCAGAACTCATACAGGGCATAAGTAAAGTGAAGGAGAAAAGGGACACCAATGCCCAACCCCACATGGTTTCTGAGGTTAGATACGATCCTAGAAGAGGACCAATGAACCAGGTGAAGAGGCCATCAACTTTCAGGCCTCCAACAAATGTCCTCGTGGACACTTGGCTAAAAATAGCAAATAGGAAAAGGCCAAGTGAAGAGAAATGGCGGACATTCGATGTGCCAAGAGGGTCATCCTTGGCATATAGCAAGGAGTTCCAAACTACAACTATAAACAAAGTGGCTCATGTGTCGAGCAACTATAAGGGGAAGAACCCCATGTCTCGCTCCCAGTGGAGAAGATTTCAAAGACAGCGAAAAGCCGAAAGAGAAGCTGCAGAAGAGCCTCAACCAGAGTCAAGCACCAACGTACCACAAAGAATGGACAAAGGCAAACAAAGAAAGCCTTTGGAAAGGAAACCAATTTCCAGAAGATTGGAGTGGCAAATCGAGGTGAATCAAATGACAAAGGTAACTATGAATCGTATGCTACTTTAGACATTATGGTGAATGTAGTATCAGTGCTACCCAGAGAATACGACTTCCAAGTCGAAGTCGAAGATACCGTATGGGAAAGATAGGGGATGAAAAATAACCTAAACCCCTTGTTCATAAGGGCAAAGATAGGGGAAATAACAATCAATAAAATTCTGGTTGATTATGGGGCTACAATAAATATAATTCCCCAATCTATGCTGAGGAAAATGGGCAAAAGGGATGGAGATATCAAACCCCACAACATGGTTCTATCGAACTATGAGGGAGGTATTGGAACTACTATGGGGGTGATACAATTAGACCTCAAGGTGGGAACAATACTTGACCAACTATGTTCATGGTCATTTCAACGAAACCCAACTATAATCTACTCTTAGGTAGAGAGTGGATACATGGCATAGGTGCAGTGCCATCTTCGATGCATCAACGGGTAATGATTTGGGGCATTGTAGAGAATATTGAAGCCGACCAAAGTTATTACTTGGGTGAAGTTAGTAACGTTGGAAAAAATAGCTTCGATAGAAACTTGGCTCACATAGGTCCATGCAATCCTCCTGAGTTCGATTTGGCACATGCACTAAATGCCTTTTGCTCCCTCTACCTTCATTCTGACTATGGTTTCCAGTGGGATAGAGAAGATTTATCAAACATTGACTATGGAGGAGTTGATGACATACGGCCAACGGGCTGGGGAAGTGAATTTGGTGATGATGACTGAATGAATGAATTCTATCTTCCATGATTTTATTGAAACTTTTATGTAGATTTATATTGATGATATTGTTGTTAAATCTATTTCAGGGAAGAATCATATAGACCATCTTCAACAATCCTTTGAAAGGATGAGATGTTATAGTCTAAAAATGAATCCTCTAAAATGGGCTTTCGGCGTAAGAGCAGGGGACATCTTAGGCTTTGTGGTTCACAAAAAGGGAATTGAAGTACACCAGAACAAGACCAAAGCCATTTTGGAAGCGAAAGCGCCATCTAATAAGAAGGAGTTTCAATCTCTACTTGGTAAGATAAATTTTCTGAGGATATTTATTTCCAACTTAAGTGAAAAAACGCAAGCCTTCACACCACTACTTCGACTCAACAACGGAGGCTTCGAGTGGGGGCAAGAACAACAAGAGGCTTTCGAAAAGATCAAAGAATACCTCGCCAAGCCACCTATTATGGCACCTCCTTGTAGAAATAGAAGAATGAGATTGTACATAGCTGCATCTGCTAAAACTTTAGGAAGCATGTTAGCTCAAGAGAATGAGAATGGTGTCGAAAGACTCATTTATTACCTTAGTAGAGTTTTAAATGATGAAGAAACTAGATATAGCGAAGTTGAAAAACTATGTTTATGTCTTTACTTCTCGTGTACAAAGCTCAAGCAATATATTAAACCAGTTGATGTTTTTGATTCGTCTCATTTTGATGTTTTCAAATATATGTTGTTGAAACCCATCTTGCACAGTCGAATTGGCAAATGGGCACTTGCATTAACTGAGTATTCATTAACCTTTATGCCTCTTAAGGCTGTAAAAGGTCAAGTGGTAGAAGATTTTATAGTTGACCACTCAATAAATGAGGAATCAATCAACTACCTGGAGATCGAACCCAGGAAGTTATACTTCGACGGTTCTAGTCATAAAGATGGAACTGGGGTAGGAGTTCTAATTATTTCTCCAAAAAAAAATTCAAACAACATTCAAGTACAAGATCGAAAGTTCTTGTTTGAACAATGAGGCTGAATACGAAGCTCTAATCGTAGGCCTTGAAATATTGTTAGAATTGGGGGCAACTCGAGTCGAAATAATGGGAGACTTAGAGTTACTTATAAAACAAGTTACAAAAGAATATAAATGCATATACCAAGACTTAGAGTCAATCGTTTGTTGAAAAACTTTGAAAAGATCAACATTCGACATATACCAAGACTGGAAAATCAAGTGGCTAATGACTTAGCACAGATTGCTTCCGGGTATAAAATTTCGAAAGAGAAATTACAAAAAGTAATCGAAGTTAGAGGAAGAGTGACATTAACTAAGTTGTCTCCAACAAATTTGAAAACAACAAAATTGGGGTACGTTGATCACGAAAACTTCGAAATTTTGTTCATAGATAATCTAACAGAACAAGATTAGAGAAAGCCTATAGTGGATTATTTGCATAATCTAGTAGCTTTGACACAACGAAAGATAAAGTATAGGGCGTTGAGTTATACCCTAATGGGAAACGAGTTATTTAAAAAGACGTCTGAAGGGGTGCTATTAAAATGCCTAAATGAAACATAGGCATACATAGCCCTTTCAACTACACATGTTGGGGCATGTGGAGCACATCAAGTGGGCCATAAAATGAAATGGTTATTTTTTCGACAAGGACTATATTGGCCCACTATGTTGAAGGATTGTGTTGAGTTTGCAAAGGGATGTCAGGAATGTCAAGTACATACAAGTATCCAGCACGTACTTGCAAGCGAACTTCACTCAATTGTGAAACCTTGGCCTTTTAGGGGATGGGCTTTGGATCTTATTAGAGAGATTCGACCAGCGTCATCTAAAACCCATAAATACATATTGGTGGGAATTGATTATTTTACTAAATGGATTGAAGCAATTCCTTTAGTCAATGTAGACCAGGAAAATGTCATTGAATTCATTCAAAAGCATATTGTATACAGGTTTGGAATCCCCGAGACAATAAAAACTAATCAAGGGTCAGTCTTTATTGGTCGAAAAATGCAAGAGTTTGCTACATAAATGGGGTTAAAATTATTAACATCTATGCCTTATTGTGCACAAGCCAATGGTCAAGTCGAAGCGGCAAACAAGGTAATAATCAACTTAATAAAAAAACATGTAGGAAAGAAGCCAAAAAATTGGCACAAGAATTTAGATCAAATTTTATAGGCTTGTCGAACTTCTCCTAAGGAAGCTACCGGAACGACACCTTTTCGACTAACTTAAGGCCATGACGCAGTATTGCCAGTAGAAATTTGTCTACAGTCAACAGGAATTCAGAAACATTAAGACATACTCTCTGAAGTTTATTGGAATATGATGTTATAAGAATTGGTTGATTTGGACGAAGAAAGACTGAAAGCTTTGGATCTCTTAAGGTCACAAAAGAGGAGAGTGGAAAGATCTTACAATAAAAGAGTAAAACCCAAGACATTCTTGCCTGAGGACCTGGTATGGAAAGTGTCATACCCCAATTTTTGACCTAAGATCCCACCTCCCATCTGTGTCATTACATAGCAAGCGTTCACAAGCGTTTCAACCCATTTTTGCCATTTTCTCGGGTCAGATTTCAAAATTCATAACTTCTTCGAATTTCGACATTTTTTTAGTGGTTCTTTTACACATGATTCTCCTTGACAACAACTACAACCTTTCTTTAGAAGTCAAGAACTGATTATTTTTTGAAATGCCACGAAAAATGAAAATGTTACAAGTCGCTTTATGAATTTAACGAAATTTGATCATGTCTTGTCCAACCTTTACCAAATCGTGCATATCGCACAATTTTTCGTTTTGTATTTATCATTTTTGTATTATTTAAAAAAATCTAAAAAAAATATGTATTTTAGTTCATGTCATTTTTTTTTACAAGCGCATTATTAGAAAAATCACAAAAATATTTATAAGTAGCATTATAGTATTTTAAATTCGCAATTCTTAATACAAAAAAATATAAAAATTAATATAGTTTTATTGGTTCCATTTAGATTCATGTTCTAGTATAAAATTTTAATCCAAAGAAAATCTCAAAAATGTAGTTAATATCTTTTTTTCCTTTATTTTACATTTTTTTTTATTATTTTTAGTCATTATAGTTTTAGTTTATTTTAATTCAATATTGATTTTGATTTGATTCTAATTTTAATTCAATTTTAAAACTGAATTAATATTAAAATTAAAATAAAATTAATTTTGTTTGCATCTTATTTTTATTATTATTATTATTATTCTGTTTTATATTACTAACAAATTGCCTTTTATCTTCATTATTACTATTATCTTTGTTTATTTGTTTTATGTCCAATAAAGTTGTGGTCCCAAAACCAATTTTTGTTGCTGCCAAATCTGCATAAGACATGCCAAAAACAGTCCAAAGCAAAGCTAAAAATGTTGATGTCCAAAACTGATTTGCACCCTATTGTTGTCTTGCTGTTACAAACAATTCAAAGAGTCCAAAATAGCCTGCAAAAAGCTGCATCATACCAGTCCAAATCTGTCAACATTACACTAATTTAGCAAGACCAAAACCTGTATCAAAAAAGCAATAAAACAAATCACCAAATTTATTCAAGCTTATCAAAATCTCCATCCAATTTCGCTGATGTTTTTGGCAATAAGACGGTAGAAAAATCACAAAAGAAAAGGGGAGGACACAAAATCATTCACTCATCATCTTTCTCTTCAACCTATTTCCTCCCACCCACCTCTTACTGCATAAATCAATTACATCCCTTTACAATCATAAAAAACCATAGAGCACTCAGTCAAAACCCTTTCGATACCCATAACTCACAACCAAACCTTCTTATTCAACCCTACATAATCCTTTCTCAAATCTACATCAACACAAAAATGAAACCATTCCTTAAATCAGCTCAAAATTCAAAATACCTTCTCAACTTGTATTACACTAACCCTTGCAACAACAAACACTCACCCTCATAAATAATCACCTTTAATCTAAGCCAATTCACCTCTTTCTTCACAAACCCAAAAAAATCTCTTGTATATATAAACCCAACAAACATACCAATACATCACTGTTTCATAAAAGCTTCAATAGATGTACACAAAAGAAACACATAATTTTAACCACAAGACAAAGAAGATGACGCAAAGAGAAGAGACTTACCTCGAGGAGTCGTCACTCCGATAACTTTCGGACAGGTAACACTGTTATTATTACATTGTTGTTTTGGTCTTAAGAATTTTCATGGTATCGTAAGGATTATATCTGCTGTGGTACTTGTCTGCTTTTCAAAGATTTCTTTGTTGTTATGAATCATTCTTGCTGTTTGAACCGTATTGAAAATAGAATTACTTCCTAATCCAGTATTACATCAACCATCCCTGCATAGAATCATAAAACGTTATATCTAAATTAGTTCATGTAAGGAAAACACTAGCATACATAATCTCTCAAAGGCACGAAGCATACTTCAATTTTATGATGAAAGTTTGAGCCAATGATAAAAGGGAGTGAAACACCAATAGCTACTGCAGGTATTATCAGCAAAAACCCAAATCCATAACCATATTTCATTCCAGCAACCCACATAGAGGGTGTAGAAGGTAAAAGTATAGTTGGAAAAAGTGCTACTGAAGCAACACCAAAATAGTAAGCACCGGAGGACTGAAAGTCTCTGTTTCCCATTTTATTATTGGAATAACCTCCTGAAAAATCAAAGTTAATAAAACCAATTAGATATTAGTTGACTCGGACTTTTAATAAATTACATTAACTTCATTGACTTCAAAGAATTGCTTCCAAATATCATTGCGTGTTACAATGTCTAAAAAACATGTTGAAAATCCTAAAAAAGCAATTTATACGCAAAACTGGTGCATCATTTTCATTCTCAAAAACAAAATTTACAACAGAAACTCACCTCACTTCCAACTCTGCTCAAGTCGATCCCAAAACTCACTATCTCTCTCCATTCTTTATTCTGCATAAACTTACAGCCACATACCCAACCTTCATCTCCACACGCGTGATACTCCCTTCCATTCAATCTTCTTTCCTCCAACAGTAAACCACAACATATTACTCCCTTCTATTCAGTCCGCCTTCAATTTATCATCCAACACTTCAATTCCCCTTCTCCTCATAGCATACACTCAATCTTCCATTTCCCCTTTAACATCCATCCTCCACCTCTGCGTCCTACAACCACACAACCCATCACCTCCACCTATCATCACCCAAAACATCATCATCATCACCACGTCAACAAACCACCATCATCTCCGCTTCTTCACCATAATCTGCTCTCTTTATCTCCGTTAATCTTCCTTTTCCGCTCCGTTCGTCACACAATCCACTACCCAGGCCCTGTCATCAGGAAAAACGACACCATTAAGCTGGATTTTGAAGAGAACCTATTATGCTCAGTCTAGCCAAGTTAAACAGATCCATAGGAAGATGAGATAAATCATGACCAACCAAGCATCATCTTGTGATTTGAAGGAATTGGTCAGGAAGTTCATTCCTGAGATGATTGGAAAAGAAATTGAGAAGGCTACCACTGGTTTATGGAGATTACTCTGAAGACATTGGCACAAAGGTTGACAGAGTTGCTGAAGAAACAATTGCAGTAATAGAAACCCAAAGACCTTCGCGTTATTCAGAGACATGATGATAAGGATGATGCACGAGTAGTTATTGTTACAATAACATGATGAAGATCAAAGAATCCATGAAGCTCACAGTATAGAGAATGCAGAGAGGATAAAGGATTGGTGATGAAGATGTGCGTATAAAGTGAATTTGGTTAAGAAGGACGCAAATAGAGTTCAAGAGAGAGGGAGAAGAGAAGGTTGGAGTTTGGAAGTTGACACAAGCTCAGTGACGCCTCTATTCCATTTTAGGGTTTACTTTTTTTCTTTGTTCAATTCTCAAATCGGGTATGGATCTGACCCTGTCTAGGCCCATTTTTGATGAATTTTTGTTCTTTGTTTCTTACGTCCTAGGCCTCCCTCTTCAATAATCAGAGCCTAAACATTAGTCAAACACCCCCTGCTTTGTTTGAACACCACCCTTTGTTTTAACTAACTAGTTTCTTTAAAAAAAAATTTGTTAATTAGTTAGTAGGTTTTTTTTAATTAATTAAATAATCACATAGTTTTAGATAAAACCCAATCATTTAACTTAGTTTTTATAATTTATTTAAATCTTGATATTTCATTTTTGGTTTGGTCAACATTTTTAGTTAATTTTCTTTGTCTTTTTAAATTAGTTTTTATTTAATTTTGCTATTTACTTAATTATTCCAATACATGTTAATACTTGTTATCTTTTATGTAATTTTTATTTATCTAAATACATGCTTATAAACTAATCTTTTATTTAAATTTTGTTTGAAAATGCATGCTAGTATAATTTAATTTTTGTTATTTATTTAATTATTCAATTATATTTTTAATTAACTTTATTCTTGATCACTTAATCTGTGTATCTTTCGTCCGTTTCAACTCCAAGGGAAAGAATTAAATTTGTTGACTTCATGTCATCAAATATATCTTACACGATCGAGCGAATACCCCCATTCATTAAAAACATAGGATAATTTTCCCAAATATCCAATTTCTTTAAAAACTCACACCTTTTAAGTCAAAACTTCGACATTAGGTCTTCGTATCTTCAAAAACTCGTCCATACCCATCTTCGGCCAAAACAATTTATTTTTAATCAAACGAACATTTTAATAAACAGATATTTAAAAAGGTTCCTATAGAATACTATAGATACATTGGGTGCTAATACCTTCCCATTGTATAACCAACCCCCGAACTCTAGACCTCTTTTCAAAAACGCCTTGTATTTTCATTACTTTTAAAGTATTATTTTACATTGCATATTTTAGGGTTTTATTTCTCTCTTTCCCCTTTTCCCTTGGAAATAATAAAGCGCGGTGGCGACTCTTGCTTTTTGTGAGACGAATTAATTAATAGTTCGATCTCCGATTTACCCCGCTACATTTTTTATCGCTACAGAATTGGCGACTCTGCTGGGGACAGATTGACCTCATGCTGGTCCATCCCTAAGTGGGTTAAGCCTAGTTTGTCTTATCTGTTTTATTATTATTTATTTGATTTGTTTGATTATATGTTTATATTGGGGTTGTTTGGGTTTTTTGCAAAGGACGAATCCTATACCCGGATTAAGTTACACTTAAGAATAGGACGGGCGGTATAGTCATGTTAACTTTGACGGAGTAATCCCGAAGAAGGAGGCATGAGATCCCCCACTCAGTGGAAGGCCCTTTTGAATGTAATATTTGTTTACCGAGTAATCGGGAAGACATTATTATTTTCGACCTGGGAGCCAGAGAAGCTGAGAACCGTAGAACCCTAACCCATCTTGGCCTTTTAGATGTAGCGCGGAGACTATAACAGAGTAATCCGGAAGTAGTTGTCACGCGATGCTACGCTCGGATGAGTTTCTCTTGAGAATATTGCTAATTATTGAGTAATCAAGACTTTGGTAATATCCGAAGGAGGAATGTAGTCTCTGGGAACTCTTATAACCTTGTCTTACAGGTGTGATTAAACCGTAGTACATACCTTGGGGTGGGCTTTACCTTTGACTCCATGCACGAACGTTGAACCTTTGAACCCCGTGTTTGTGAACTTGTATGTAACTGTTGCATTATCATTCATCCATGCATCCATTAACATTTTTGTAAAAAAAAACTTGTTTTTCAAGGAACTTAAGAATGATTTTTGCAGACGTCTCAGGTATTATGGAGTTTGGAAGAAGAAACACTCGAAGTTGATTCTGAGTGATCTTTAGTTCTTAGTTTTATTTTTACTGTTGTCATTTTGTAAAACTCTGTAAAAGGGCTTCATGTTCCGAAGTTGTAATTTACTGCTTTTATTATGGGCTTCATGTTCCAAAGTTGTAATTTACTGTTTTATTATGGGCTTCATGTTCCAAAGTTGTAATTTACTGCTTTATTATGGGCTTCATGTTCCAAAGTTGTAATTTATTTCTTTATTATGGGCTTCATGTTCCAAAGTTGTAGTTTACTGTTTTTATTATTGGGTTGTTATCCCAAAGTGTAATTTATTGGTTTGTTGTTCCAAAGTTGTAAGTTGTAATTTACCGCTTTTGATTAATGAAATGAGTTTTTGTTGTTCCAAATTCCTTTACCATTGATGTGTGCAAAATTATTGAAGTCCCTTGAAAAACTATTAAAATGAACGATCATTTGCATCGCATATCATGCATTATCTGATTCCACTTCACATGTTTTCTAAAACTGGATTTTGTAACGCATGGAGTGGTTTGCCAGAACTGGATTGTTGTTGATGTTCCTGTTGTGATGCACATTTTTGAGTAATGTTTTGTTTTATTTTTGAAAAAATTTTCGCTCTGCCCAAGGCGAAAAGTATTTGTGTCGGGCTATGTTGAAAATAAATCCTTTTGCTCTGCCCAAGGCAAAAGAGAAAATGTCTGGGCTCTTTGTTTCAAGTATTTCCCCTCATAAATAAAAATGTTATTTTGTCCACTACTGTTTTATTTCTTCACTTTTTCTGGGAAATAGTAATGAAAATTAATTGGTAGTAATAGGAAAATATAATAACTTTTTATTTTATTTGTACAAATCGATTTCTAAAATAAAGCATAATCATATGTGCAGATTAATCCATGACTTAACCATTGAAAACAATGATCCTATGCCCCCTCCCAACTTTGAATTCCCTGTGTTCAGAGCCGAAGAAGAGGATAACGAAGGAGTTCCGGATGAAATTTCCCGTTTACTTGAGCACGATGAAAAGACTATTCAGCCGTTTGAAGAACCTATAGAGATGATCAATTTGGGTGATGAAGAAGATAAAAAGGAAGTCAAGGTCGGAGCATTGCTTATCCCAGAAGTCAAAGAGAAAATGTTGGAGCTTCTCAAAGTGTATGTTGATGTGTTTGCTTGGTCCTACCAAGATATGCCAGGTTTGGACAACAATATTGTGGAGCATCGTTTACCGTTGAGACCTAAATGTCCGCTGATTAAGCAGAAGTTGAGAAGGGCTCGTCCCGATATGGCTGACAAGATCAAAGAAGAAGTTCAAAAACAGATTAATGTAGGTTTCCTTGTTACATCGGTCTATCCTCAATGGTTAGCCAATATAGTGCATGTTGCTAAGAAAGATGGCAAAGTTCGAATGTGTGTAGACTATAGAGATCTGAATAGAGCTATCCCAAAGGATGACTTCCCATTACCGCACATTGACGTATTGGTCGACAGTACCGCAAAGTTCAAAGTCTTTTCTTTCATGGATGGTTTCTCTGGTTACAATCAAATCAAGATGGCACCAGAAGATATGGAGAAGACAACTTTCATTACACCTTGGGGAACATTTTGTTATCGGGTTATGCCGTTTGGTTTGAGGAATGCTGGTGCAACATACCAAAGGGCCATGACTGCTTTGTTCCATGATATGATGCATAAAGAGATATAAGTGTATGTAGATGACATGATTGCCAAATCACAAACTGAAGAGGATCATTTGGAACATTTATTGAAGTTATTCCAGCGTTTGAGAAAGTATAAACTCCGTCTGAATCCTAACAAGTGCACTTTTGGTGTTCGTTCTGGAAGACTTCTGGGTTTCATTGTCAGTCAGAAAGGTATTGAGGTAGATCCTGATAAAGTCAAAGCTATTTGGGAAATGCCCGCACCCAAGACGGGAAAACAAGTAAGAGGATTCCTTGGGAGACTGAACTATATTTCTAGATTTATATCTCATATGACTGCTACCTGTGGGCCGATTTTCAAGCTTCTCCGAAAGAACCAAGGATGTGTGTGGACAGAAGATTGTCAGAGAGCTTTTGATAGCATCAAAGAATATTTACTTGAACCTCCCATTTTGATTCCTCTGGTGGAAGGAAGACCTTTGATTATGTACCTGACTATATTGGAAGATTCCATGGGATGTGTGCTTGGTCAACAAGATGAGACTGGAAGAAAGGAACATGCCGTATATTATCTGAGTTAGAAGTTCACAGACTGTGAGTCTCGATACTCATTGCTTGAGAAAACCTGTTGTGCTTTAGCTTGGGCTGCTCTCCGTCTGCGCCAGTATATGATTAACCACACCACTTGGTTGATCTCCAAAATGGATCCGATCAAGTATATCTTTGAGAAGCCCGCCTTATCTGGAAGAATAGCCCGTTGGCAGATGTTGTTATCCGAATATGACATTGAGTATCACACTCAGAAAGCAATCAAAGGGAGTATTTTAGCCGACCATTTGGCTCACCAACCAATTGACGATTATCAATCCATCAAGTTTGATTTCCCAGATGAAGATGTTATGTACTTGAAAGCTAAAGATTGTGAAGAGCCGTTACCTGAAGAAGGACCTGATCCCGAATCCCATTGGGGTTTAATATTTGACGGAGCTGTGAACTCTTATGGAAATGGAATTGGGGCAATCATCGTCACTCCCCGAGGTACTCATATCCCGTTCACAGCGAGATTGAAGTTTGACTGCACGAACAACATGGCTGAATATGAGGCATGTATTATGGGTCTCGAAGAAGCAGTGGATCTAAGGATTAAGATTCTTGATATTTACGGAGATTCAGCATTGGTAATTAATCAAATCAAAGGAGAATGGGAGACTCGTCATCCTGGTTTGATCCCTTACAGAGACTATGCTAGAAGATTGTTAACTTTCTTCAACAAAGTGGAATTACATCATATCCCTAGAGATGAAAACCAAATGGCTGATGCTTTAGCTACTTTGTCTTCAATGTTTCAAGTGAATGGTTGGAACGATGTGCCTACAATCCGGGTTATGCGCCTCGACAGACCTGCTCATGTGTTCTCAGTAGAAGAGGTCACCGACGACAAACCTTGGTTCTATGACATTAAACGTGTTCTTCAAACTCAAGAGTATCCGCCTGGGGCATCCAATAAAGATAGGAAGACGTTGAGAAGATTAGCAAGTAGTTTCTTCCTTAATGAAGAGGTATTGTATAAGAGGAATTACGACATGGTCTTGCTGAGATGTGTAGACAGACATGAAGCAGACATGCTGATGCAAGAAGTACATGAAGGATCCTTTGGCACTCATGCCAACGGACATGTGATGTCTAAAAAGATGTTGAGAGCTGGTTACTATTGGATGACAATGGAATCTGATTGCTGCAAATATGTGAAGAAATGTCATAAATGCCAGATTTATGCGGACAAGATACATGTGCCACCGACCCTCCTTAACGTTATCTCTTCACCTTGGCCTTTCTCTATGTGGGGCATTGATATGATTGGAATGATTGAACCCAAAGCTTCAAATGGTCATCGTTTCATCTTGGTAGCGATCGATTATTTTACTAAATGGGTGGAAGCAGCATCTTATGCTAATGTAACCAGACAGGTGGTAGTCAGATTTATCAAGAATCAGATCATTTGTCGATACGGTATCCCGAGCAAGATCATCACTGATAATGGTTCGAATTTGAATAACAAGATGATGAGAGAGCTTTGTGAAGAGTTCAAGATCGAACATCATAATTCTTCTCCTTACAGGCCGAAGATGAATGGGGCTGTTGAAGCTGCTAACAAGAACATCAAAAAGATTGTCCAGAAGATGGTGGTAACTTATAAAGATTGGCATGAAATGCTTCCGTTTGCTTTACATGGATACCGTACTTCAGTTCGAACTTCGACAGGTGCAACCCCATTTTCCCTAGTTTACGGTATGGAAGCAGTACTCCCCGTGGAGGTTGAGATTCCGTCTATGAGAGTGTTGATGGAAGCTAAACTTTCTGAGGCTGAATGGTGTCAAAGTAGATATGATCAGTTGAATTTAATTGAAGAAAAGAGATTGACAGCTTTGTGTCACGGTCAATTATATCAGCAGAGAATGAAGAAGGCTTTTGATAAGAAGGTTCGACCACGCGAGTTCAGAGAAGGTGACCTTGTGCTCAAAAAGATATTATCTTTCCAACCTGATTCTAGGGGTAAGTGGGCTCCGAATTATGAAGGACCGTATGTCGTTAAGAAAGTTTTCTCTGGAGGTGCCATGATTCTCACAAATATGGACGGTGAAGAGCTCCCGCGCTCCATGAATGCCGATGCAGTCAAGAAATATTTAGCTTAGGTTTGAGTTGACAGTTTGCTAAGTTGAAAAACCGAAAGGGCGGCTTAGGAAAGCTTTTGGTCAGACCAGTCTTGGCATCTGAACACATTTCAGAATTCGAAGTTGTTAGGGAGAATAGTGATCATTGTTTTTATGTAACCTTTTTCTTTCATGTACTATTTCCCAAACTTTTGTAAACCGTTGGAGTCGCGTTGTTAGTGAACTACCATCTTATTAATGAAATTTGAGCATTTACCTTTTGTGGGCAAAATTTTAATTTTACGGCAATATTTGAAACAAAGTTATTTAAAGTTTTCTTATTTTAAAAAATGTGTCGTGAATAATGAAAGGAATATTAACAGTTGTTCTGAGGATGGTCAAGCCATGAAATGCAAAACAATACAGTAATTTATCCTTGCATGATGAACATGTTTTATTTCAAAATCGTCATGAGGTGTTGGTTGTGTAAACTTGCGCTTCTCGTGGTACTAAGTTTGTTGACTCCCCAGTTTTTCAAGTTAAGCGTTGTTTTGGTTATCTTTATTTGAGCGATTTCTAAAGTGTGGTACGCTTTGTCTCATGCCAGTAGTCTATTGGTATTAGAAGTTTGGATTTGAATACTTTTCTCCTCAGAAGACTTGAGCCTTGTAGCGCGATACGCTCTGACGTTACTTTGTGGTTCCAGTTCCAGTTATTTTCTGTCTTTTTAAGATTGGCCGAGTATCTATTATTTCGTGACATCTTATCGTCTTCAAGATATTCCATCTGTTTGTTTTGTCAGCATAACATTCATTTACTCATTTACACTTATATCACGCATGCATATTCACAGTTGTCGTTGATTTTGGATTGTATACTTTGTTTATTAAGACAATGTACATGTTCTTTCCAAGTAGAAGGTTAGCTTAGGCAGAAAATGTGCTTCCTTTCTAAATTCCCCAACTGAGTTAATCCTCATGGATGTTTTTTTGATTTAGCCTACCTTGTCCATTTCCGGATAGGATGAATCCCCTGATCAAGTTACTTTCTCATTGGGTGGAGTCTTGTTTTACTGTTTTCTCCCTGGTTTATTCCTGGAGGGAGTTGTGGTCTCTTGCATAGGCTACGTCATGATTTTCCCCAGTGAAGTCGCGACCTAGACGAATGGTGCATTTATTTTGCACATTTAAGTATTTGATCTCCTCGGGAAGGATCTATTCATGTTTCCCTTTGATGAAGATTTTATTCTCTTCCAATGTCATCGCAATTTCCTTCTGAGTTATTTTTTGGAAAACGACAAGCGGCAGCTCTTCACGAGCAACTTGTACGTTATTATCTTTTGGAAAACGGAAAGCGGCAGCTCTTCACGAGCAACTTGTACGTTATTATCTTTTGGAAAACGGCAAGCGGCAGCTCTTCACGAGTAACTTGCACGTTATCATCGTTAGAAAACGACAAGCGGCAGTCTCTCCATGAGCAACTTGTACGTTATTGTTTTTGGAAAACGACAAGCGGCAGTCTCTTCATGAGCAACTTGTACGTTATAGACATCGTTGGAAAACGACAAGCGGCGGTCTCTTCATGAGCAACTTGTGCGTTATTATTATTTTTGGAAAACGGCAAGCGGCGACTTCTTTATTTGAGCAACTTGCGCGTTATTGATATTTTTCTGGAATACAGCAAGTGGCAGCTTCTTTATTTGAGCAGCTTGTATGGAAGACAGCAAGTGGCAGCTTCTTTATTTGAGCAGCTTGTATGTCATAGTTTTTGGAAGACAGCAAGTGGCAGCTTCTTTATTTGAGCAACTTGTATGTCATAGTTTTTTGACGACAGCAAGTGGCAGCTTCTTTATTTGAGCAGCTTGTATGTCATAGTTTTTGGAAGACAGCAAGTGGCAGCTTCTTTATTTGAGCAGCTTGTGTATCTACAACCGTATTATTATTTCAGCATTAATTGGTATATCTCCGGAAATCTCGCAGAGAAGTTCGTTATGAATCTTTACCTTCAGAAGTCGGTAATCCATTATCATCAAATTTGGTACATCTTTTGTCTATCTTTGACCTTGAGTTGTGAACTCACTGTTATTTTGGGTCGATAATCTGTTTTTGTGGCCTATGCAAGATGCCTTCTTTGTTAGGGTCAGAGGTCGTATTCTCTCAAATTTTTATTCGCCGTCAAGAGTCTATCATTTGAAGTTGATGGCTTATTTCCCCAGTAGTGTATAATCTATGTTCCTGTGATTTGTTGGTGTTTGGCTTCTCCAGCGTTATCTTGTCTCATACAATATCATTCTCTGTAAATTTAAATACTACATTCATATCACAAACATAATGGCGGTATCTTAGGGCAAAAATTGCGTATTATGTATTTAAGTACCTTCAATCTCGTCGAGACGAAGATTTTAATCTTCATATCTCCGGATAGAAGAAACTTAAATAGGGGCAGCTGTCATACCCCAATTTTTGACCTAAGATCCCACCTCCCATCTGTGTCATTACATAGCAAGCGTTCACAAGCGTTTCAACCCATTTTTGCCATTTTCTCGGGTCAGATTTCAAAATTCATAACTTCTTCGAATTTCGACATTTTTTTAGTGGTTCTTTTACACATGATTCTTCTTGACAACAACTACAACCTTTCTTTAGAAGTCAAGAACTGATTATTTTTTGAAATGCCACGAAAAATGAAAATGTTAGAAGTCGCTTTATGAATTTAACGAAATTTGATCATGTCTTGTCCAACCTTTACCAAATCGTGCATATCGCACAATTTTTCGTTTTGTATTTATCATTTTTGTATTATTTAAAAAAATCTAAAAAAATATGTATTTTAGTTCATGTCATTTTTTTTTACAAGCGCATTATTAGAAAAATCACAAAAATATTTATAAGTAGCATTATAGTATTTTAAATTCGCAATTCTTAATACAAAAAAATATAAAAATTAATATAGTTTTATTGGTTCCATTTAGATTCATGTTCTAGTATAAAATTTTAATCCAAAGAAAATCTCAAAAATGTAGTTAATATCTTTTTTTCCTTTATTTTACATTTTTTTTGATTATTTTTAGTCATTATAGTTTTAGTTTCTTTTAATTCAATATTGATTTTGATTTGATTCTAATTTTAATTCAATTTTAAAACTGAATTAATATTAAAATTAAAATAAAATTAATTTTGTTTGCATCTTATTTTTATTATTATTATTATTATTCTGTTTTATATTACTAACAAATTGCCTTTTATCTTCATTATTACTATTATCTTTGTTTATTTGTTTTATGTCCAATAAAGTTGTGGTCCCAAAATCAATTTTTGTTGCTGCCAAATCTGCATAAGACATGCCAAAAACAGTCCAAAGCAAAGCTAAAAATGTTGATGTCCAAAACTAATTTGCACCCTATTGTTGTCTTGCTGTTACAAACAATTCAAAGAGTCCAAAATAGCCTGCAAAAAGCTGCATCATATCAGTCCAAATCTGTCAACATTACACTAATTTAGCAAGACCAAAACCTGTATCAAAAAAGCAATAAAACAAATCACCAAATTTATTCAAGCTTATCAGAATCTCCATCCAATTTCGCTGATGTTTTTGGCAATAAGACGGTAGAAAAATAACAAAAGAAAAGGGGAGGACACAAAATCATTCACTCATCATCTTTCTCTTCAACCTATTTCCTCCAACCCACCTCTTACTGCATAAATCAATTACATCCCTTTACAATCATAAAAAACAATAGAGCACTCAGTCAAAACCCTTTCGATACCCATAACTCACAACCAAACCTTCTTATTCAACCCTACATAATCCTTTCTCAAATCTACATCAACACAAAAATGAAACCATTCCTTAAATCAGCTCAAAATTCAAAATACCTTCTCAACTTGTATTACACTAACCCTTGCAACAACAAACACTCACCCTCATAAATAATCACCTTTAATCTAAGCCGATTCACCACTTTCTTCACAAACCCAAAAAAATCTCTTGTATATATAAACCCAACAAACATTCCAATACATCACTGTTTCATAAAAGCTTCAATAGATGTACACAAAAGAAACACATAATTTTAACCACAAGACAAAGAAGTGACGCAAAGAGAAGAGACTTACCTCGAGGAGTCGTCACTCTGATAACTTTCGGACAGGTAACACTGTTATTATTACATTGTTGTTTTGGTCTTAAGAATTTTCATGGTATCGTAAGGATTATATCTACTGTGGTACTTGTCTGCTTTTCAAAGATTTCTTTGTTGTTATGAATCATTCTTGCTGTTTGAACCGTATTGAAAATAGAATTACTTCCTAATCCAGTATTACATCAACCATCCCTGCATAGAATCATAAAACGTTATATCTAAATTAGTTCATGTAAGGAAAACACTAGCATACAGAATCTCTCAAAGGCACGGAGCATACTTCAATTTTATGATGAAAGTTTGAGCCAATGATAAAAGGGAGTGAAACACCAATAGCTACTGCAGGTATTATCAGCAAAAACCCAAATCCATAACCATATTTCATTCCAGCAACCCACATAGAGGGTGTAGAAGGCAAAAGTATAGTTGGAAAAAGTGCTACTGAAGCAACACCAAAATAGTAAGCACCGGAGGACTGAAAGTCTCTGTTTCCCATTTTATTATTGGAATAACCTCCTGAAAAATCAAAGTTAATCAAACCAATTAGATATTAGTTGACTCGGACTTTTAATAAATTACATTAACTTCATTGACTGTAAAGAATTGCTTCCAAATTTCATTGCGTGTTACAATGTCTAAAAAACATGTTGAAAATCCTAAAAAAGCAATTTATACGCAAAACTGGTGCATCATTTTCATTCTCAAAAACAAAATTTACAACAGAAACTCACCTCACTTCCAACTCTTCTCAAGTCGATCCCAAAACTCATTATCTCTCTCCATTCTTTATTCTGCATAAACTTACAGCCACATACCCAACCTTCATCTCCACACGCGTGATACTCCCTTCCATTCAATCTTCTTTCCTCCAACAGTAAACCACAACATATTACTCCCTTCTATTCAGTCCGCCTTCAATTTATCATCCAACACTTCAATTCCCCTTCTCCTCATAGCATACACTCAATCTTCCATTTCCCCTTCAACATCCATCCTCCACCTCTGCGTCCTACAACCATACAACCCATCACCTCCACCTATCATCACCTGAAACAGCATCATCATCACCACGTCAACAAACCACCATCATCTCCGCTTCTTCACCATAATCTGCTCTCTTTATCTCCGTTAATCTTCCTTTTCCGCTCCGTTCGTCACACAATCCACTACCCAGGCCCTGTCATCAGGAAAAACGACACCATTAAGCTGGATTTTGAATAGAACCTGTTATGCTCAGTCTAGCCAAGTTAAACAGATCCATAGGAAGATGAGAGAAATCATGACCAACCAAGCATCATCCTGTGATTTGAAGGAATTGGTCAGGAAGTTCATTCCTGAGATGATTGGAAAAGAAATTGAGAAGGCTACCACTGGTTTATGGAGATTACTCTGAAGACATTGGCACAAAGGTTGACAGAGTTGCTGAAGAAACAATTGCAGTAATAGAAACCCAAATACCTTCGCGTTATTCAGAGACATGATGATAAGGATGATGCACGAGTAGTTATTGTTATAATAACATGATGAAGATCGAAGAATCCATGAAGCTCACAGTATAGAGAATGCGGAGAGGATAAAGGATTGGTGATGAAGATGTGTGTATAGAGTGAATTTGGTTGAGAAGGATGCAAATAGAGTTCAAGAGAGAGGTAGAAGAGAAGGTTGGAGTTTGGAAGTTGACACAAGCTCAGTGACGCCTCTATTCCATTTTAGGGTTTACTTTTTTTCTTTGTTCAATTCTCAAATCGGGTATGGATCTGACCCTGTCTAGGCCCATTTTTGATGAATTTTTGTTCTTTGTTTCTTACGTCCTAGGCCTCCCTCTTCAATAATCAGAGCCTAAACATTAGTCAAACACCCCCTGCTTTGTTTGAACACCACCCTTTGTTTTAACTAACTAGTTTCTTTAAAAAAAATTTGTTAATTAGTTAGTAGGTTTTTTTTAATTAATTAAATAATCACATAGTTTTAGATAAAACCCAATCATTTAACTTAGTTTTTATAATTTATTTAAATCTTGATATTTCATTTTTGGTTTGGTCAACATTTTTAGTTAATTTTCTTTGTCTTTTTAAATTAGTTTTTTATTTAATTTTGCTATTTACTTAATTATTCCAATACATGTTAATACTTGTTATCTTTTATGTAATTTTTATTTATCTAAATACATGCTTATAAACTAATCTTTTATTTAAATTTTGTTTGAAAATGCATGCTAGTATAATTTAATTTTTGTTATTTATTTAATTATTCAATTATATTTTTAATTAACTTTATTCTTGATCACTTAATCTGTGTATCTTTCGTTCGTTTCAACTCCAAGGGAAAGAATTAAATTTGTTGACTTCATGTCATCAAATATATCTTACACGATAGAGCGAATACCCCCATTCATTAAAAACATAGGATAATTTTCCCAAATATCCAATTTCTTCAAAAACTCACACCTTTTAAGTCAAAACTTCGACATTAGGTCTTCGTATCTTCAAAAACTCGTCCATACCCATCTTCGGCCAAAACAATTTATTTTTAATCAAACGAACATTTTAATAAACAGATATTTCAAAAGGTTCCTATAGAATACTATAGATACATTGGGTGCTAATACCTTCCCATTGTATAACCAACCCCCGAACTCTAGACCTCTTTTCAAAAACGCCTTGTATTTTCATTACTTTTAAAGTATTATTTTACATTGCATATTTTAGGGTTTTATTTCGCTCTTTCCCCTTTTCCCTTGGAAATAATAAAGCGCGGTGGCGACTCTTGCTTTTTGTGAGACGAATTAATTAATAGTTCTATCTCCTATTTACCCCGCTACATTTTTTATCGCTACAGAAAGTAATCCTCCCAATGGATCCAAAGGATAGAAATATGGGGAAATGGTCTCCTAAATGGGAAGGACCTTTTAAGATCATCCAAACGTTATCTGGTGGCGCATATGAGGTCGAAGAGTTAAATGAAGACCAAAGGCTTTTGAGAGTAAATGGTAAATACTTGAAAAAGTATAGACCTACACTTCAAGAGGTTAGAATAACCAATGCTTGATCTTAATCAAGTTTAAAAAAAAGGGCCAAGATGGAAAATATATTACAAATCCAAAATGGCTTAAAGTCATTACAAAAAATATATAATTATACAACTAAAAAATAAAGTTGAAATCAAAACGGGAGGTTCGCCTTGATTTGGTGGTATTTTATCTTCTGTAGCTCCAGGCGTCTTTCGCATAAAGCTTTCGACTGATGAAGAGTCTCAATTTTTGCATCCAATGCTTGGGCTCGTTCAGCATAAGTTAACCCCTCGTTGAGTTCCTCTTGACTCTTTGAATCAGTGCTGATAGCGAGAAAATCTTCCTTTCGTTTATCGTTGGCAGCAATCTTGGCTTCTAAATCTCTGATCTGAGCCTTCATATTGGTTGTATTTTGATCGAGTTCTTCGACTTCTTTCTGCCTAGCTTCTTGCACCCTCGACAGCTCCTTCAGCTTTGAAGCTGATTCAGCAGAAGCACCCCAGGCAGCAGCTACATGGCCATTGGCCTCCTCAATTTCGCGAGTGAGAGTCCTTCGACGACCGTAGTCAGTTGAAACCTGATCGATGATGGAAATAAAATCCAAAATAACTCTGGCAATGTCAGGAGAAGCAGCAAGAAGGTCGGCAACTCTTAAAGCAGTCTTCAAAAATGAATGAGCTATAGGTTTTCCCTCTAAGGTCGGCATTAAATCTCTTTTGAAAAGTTGGCTTTAACCTTTTGAAGTGCTTCTTCAAGAAGAGATGTTGAAGTTGATTTTCCAGACGCAGTATAAGCACTCTGATCAGAAGAACTTTCTCTACTCTCAAGAATGGCAGTCAAGTAGCCAAGAGGATTTTGTTGTTTCAACAATGCCAAATCTTCCTTAGTATGAGACTCAGTCAAAGTATCCCTCTCGTTTGCAACACAAGCCACATTGGATTTGAAGGCATCTGCACAGGGACACCTTCAACACGCACAGAGTTTCCAGCTCCCTCTATGAGGTTTTCTCTTTCATCAGTCGTTGGAATATCTTCAGCCTGATTCCCTCCTGCTGGTGTGTTTTCCTTCTCCGTTTATATTACATCATCAGCAACCTCTTCTTCTCCATCCTTATGTTCATCATCGTTAGCTTGCGGAGTCCTAAGATTCACATGTTCTTCACTAGGAACTTCTTCATTAGGCTTCACAATGGCTTCATGCCTAGAAGTTTGGTTCACTTTGCTAGCAGATCTCACAAAAGATCCTTTTGCTGAAGAAGGCCTATAAGTAGGATCACCCTCACTGTTTATTAAGGTGACAGATTCTTCTACAAGGACCTATTTTGAAGTACCTGCGGTGTCCTGAAGATTACAAGATGGTGATCAGAACCATTGAAAAAAGAAAAAGAAGTCAAAGTCAGTAAACAATCTTGAAGGGTCGAAGTAATTACCTTAGGCGAAACTTTAGCGCCAGGACTTGAGTTATCGCTCTTACTAGGATTATTTAGCCTAGCAAGTATCTCTTGCTCCACTGGCTCTCTGATGATGACAGGAGGAGGTCTCGACCCAATAACTTTAACCTTGACCTTGGTTTTTGGACGAGGCTCAGGAATAGGGGTCGGTTTTTTTAACTTGTGCTTCTTTAGGGGGACAGGAGGAGATTCTTCTTCTTCATCACTGGAAATTTCAATTTCTTGAACTTTCCTTTTCTGCGGATTGATTTTAAATACCCAGAAAGAAAGGAGTCGAAGGAATTAGCGTCAAAAGTAATATGTCGAGCAGAAAGATATAGCAGAAAGTGTTTACCTTTGGTGAAGGTTTCACAGAAGGGTCTCCTCCCTTTGCGCTTTCAGCGATTTTCTTGGTGACGGTCCTCTTGACCGCTAAAAAATATTCAAGTATAAATTAGCTGTCGAATGATTAAATCGAAGAGGATAAAGAAATTTTCTTTGAGAAAGAAGATTACCCTTTTTTATCTTGTCAGAGAATAGTGTAAACGCCTCTTGAAGGTGAGCAGCAAAGTCTTTTTCGTCGAAAAATTCTTTGTTATAATAATGCTTCCACTGGTCTTCAAAAAGAGGCAAAGATAGGAAATTAAGATTGAAGTCGAACAGAGTTAGTACGGTTCGACCAACGTACCTACCAATATGCTTGGTAGCAGCATCCTCTGAATAGTCTGCATTGTAAAACAGCATAAGCTTTTCTCGGGAGTAGATTGGTGAAGGAAGCGTCTGGATAATACCAAATTGTCAAGAGACAAGATTCGGTTGATAAGCAATTTAGCTGAGTTGATTCTTCGAGCTCTTGAATCTCAGATGCATGATTCTTGGTCGAAGAAACGACTCCAAGATAACCACATATTCATCCACATGGTCATCTTCGTCAGACGAAGGATATGGTCGAATGAACCATTCTGGGCCAACCTTTCTACTAGCAAAGGGAGCCATGGTCAAAACAAATTCCTTCCACTTTGCAAACATCATTACAAAGGTGGTGAACGCTTTTTGGAATTGTTGACCTTCGTCAGTTGGAGTCAACAGGACTAATCTAGTCCCTTCGACCCTTCTGTTCAGGACCTCTGGGGCCCTCTCATTAATCTTATTCTTTTGCGGAAGAAAAGATTTAAAAGTGGCATTTAGCCAAAGTTGCAGAAGCGAAAAGGGGCCGGAAAGGAGTAAACTCGCCTTGTCTCCAATAACCTTAAGTTGATTCACACCTTTGCTGATGGACTCATACAGGTTGGCTAGAATCAACTCATCCAGACAAACAGGATAGCCATGGTGAAGCTGTGTTGCAAGAGTAAGAATTTTCTTAGTCACTTGAAGTGACTTAGTGTAAAAAATGAAATGAGATAACCACAAAGCCAGAAAAGCTATGTGTTCCACTTCAGAGACAGTGATACTCGATTTGTCGTGGAAATTATTGATGAATATAATATACATGGGCTTCGTGGCTGAAAACCCGATAGAATCTTCAGACAGATCCTCAGGGTCGAAGTAGTCACCTGTTGGTCGAAGACCAGTAATGGCGGCTATATCGAAGAGCGTTGGGGTTACCATTCCACAAGGCAGATGGAAGGTAAAATGTGTGATGTCTCAAAAATACAATGAAGATGAGAGGACAATAACTTAACCCAGTCTTCGATAGCATGATCAAGTCATAGATCCTCATATCTTTCCAGATTTGGGCTTGTACTCTTTCTATCTTACTCATCCATTCTGAGTATTCTGAAGTAAGACTAGGGCAACACCGAAAGATCTTATTTCCCTTGTTCATGAACTGAAGGTTGATATCTTCCTTCGTTTGATAATTTTGCTGGTTGGAAGGAGCTACATCTTCAGGATCATTCCTAAGTTTCTTCGCACAACCTATAGGCTTAAGCCTAGGGTGAGTTGGGAAGAAGTTGTTATTTTGTTTTGGGTTCTCGAAACATGTAGATAATGGGCCATACATGGCATACATCTGCCTAGAATACCTAACAGGGATAAGCAACTGGGAGTCATAAGCCTCACGCCACTCTTTGGCCATGGGTTCAGATACGACCCTTTGTTCCCCAGTCGAAACAGGTACAGGGTTAGTGGATAAAACCTCTGGTTGTCTTTGTAGATCAGAAACATTCTTAGTTTTTGGATTGTTGGGTGCATTGGAAAGGAAAGCCATGGTTAAAAGTAGTGAAAGAACGAAGAAAAATGAAGTTGTTAAGAATTTTTCTTTGCAAGGAAGTGAAGAATACTAGGAGTTGTAAAAGAATTCCAAAGAGAGGATTCGTCTATTTATAGTGTTCAGGAAAGAGTGTTTTCCCTCAAGACCATTTAATCTTGCAGAGTTAGTGGGGCACATGGCGAGCGTTGAAGCAGTTATCATACGAGTAATGAAAAAATTTGCCATACTTTCCTAGGTTGTAGGGATAATGGCCATCATGGCAGCATGCTAACGGCTGATTGACAGCGACGTGTTGGAAAAAGGTAATGATGACTCTGAATACCAACAGTGGTTGGTAGAAGGCGAAAAGCACACAAGTGATTTTTGTGGCCAAAGAGAAGATAGGCGTCAAATGGGAAGCTCAAAGAATGATCATTTCTCCTTGCGTCGAAACTGATATTCTTGGGGGGGGGGGGGGGGGGGGGGGGAATTTGTTAGCTCCAAAGTTCGACACCTACAACAAGATGGTCTTATGGGCCAAAAATAGATTGAACAAGTCTAACTTGAAAAGGCTTCGACAAAATGGAAAAATACTTAGAGAAATTTCTAAGTTAAAATGAATCTTCGACCAAAAGGTTCTCACAACCTTCGACTAAAAGGACTCCAGGGTCTTCCACCAGACGGAAACTTTGTATCTGCAACAGAAGATTTTGAATCTGAAGAAAGGAGGGAAAAGCAATTCGTTTGGCTGTTAAGGAAGCAACGTGGCATGAAGAGTGGGCAATTCATAGACGGTTACCTAGTTTTAGTATAAATATAGGAAGTTTATGTAAATTTCCGTGTGTTCAACTAATCGTACAAATTATTCAATATTATTCAAGTACCCACTACGTGATAAAGAATACTGAAAATGTACGTTTGAAACACCACATTTTATAATCAAAGTCTTTTATTTCTCTCTTTACATTTCTTGCCTTTTTATCTTGTTTGCACTTTATCTACACTTTTACCCAGATTCCTGCACTTAAACTCCTCTCAACCCCTTTCCTAATTACTTTCTACAATCAAACTCATCCCTTTCCCAGTCGAACGTGCGTTCTTCACTTACATTAGCATTTATGTCCAAACAACACCAAAAATTAGCATATGTCCTAGGATCAAACTGATCGATCCTGCGAGTAACCAAAAATTTACCCTTTTTGGAAGATCAGCGGTTGTTTAACAGAAAACACGGTGAACAATAACATCATGACATCATACCATAGCATTTTCAATAACCATTTCAAGGATCTCAATGGCCTATGATGCAGGGTCATGTTGAACCAGACGCCTATCAAGGGGCAAGAGAATTCATTCTCTAATCAAACACCGTCAAAGACCAAAGCACGGGCTATGACCGACTTGACATGGTGAGCTTCATTCTCGTGGAAGGACATCCATCGATACGAAGTTCTCCAATCAAAGTTGTGATCAAAGTTAAACTTCTAACATCTTCTTGTGTTTACCCCGCGAGATCCTTGAAAACATGCATCCACATACCATGCACCATGCAGGTTTTCCCCACACAGGTTTCCTTGTCTTTCTACTGTTTATTTCAGAAAGATGGATATGGAACAAACAGTGAAGGATCTTCAAGCACATAATGCCTAATTCCAAAAAAATTTCCTGGCTATGGCTAAGGGGCAAGAGGACCTGAAGACTCTCATTCTCAAAGACAAGAAGAAAAAGACAATGAAGTCAGTGGGTGTCCTGAATTTGGGAAGGAGGTTTAGAGGACCAGCAGAGTGGGCTCTAGAATTTGCAACTCTGTCAACTGAGGGAGACAATCAGACAAAAGAAGGGGACCACGGTCTGGGGTCTAACAAAGAAGAGGCTGATTATGCTGAAGAATAGTATCCTCCTGCAAATGACAAATACAAAAATCTCGAGGATCGTCTCAACGCCATGGAAATTCAGAGGGTACCTGGTCTGGATTTTGAAGATTTGGGTTTGGTTTCTGGAGTGGTCATCCCACTGAAATTTAAGATTCCTGCTTTTGCCAAGTATGATGGGGTCTCTTGTCCTAAGATGCATCTAAGATCTAATGTGCGTAAGATTCAGCCACACACTACTGATCAGAAACTCTGGGTCCATTTCTTCCAAGAGAGTCTAGCTGGTACTCAGATTGATTGGTTCTATCAATTGGAAGGTTATCGCATCAACACATGGGAGGATCTAGTTGCTGATTTCTACAAGCAGTACCAATATAACACTGATCTTGCACCAACTCGCGTGCAGTTTTAGAATATGACCATGGGTTCCAACGAGGGCTTCAAAGAATACGCCTAAAAGTGGAGAGACCTGGCTAGAAAGGTGCAACCACCCTTAACTGACAGGGAGCTGATTGACATCTTTATGGGAACTTTGACAGGACCTTTCTTCAATCACCTAATCATAATCTCTTTAGCTGAGTTCACTGAGCTGATTCTAACTGGGGAACAAGTCGAAAACAGAATTAAAAGCGGAAAAACCCAGATGGCTGCATCTTCAAGTACTGAAAAGAAGACGTACATTGGGAAGAAAGAGATTAATGTTGTGTACGGATCAGGAAACCGTGCTAAGACTGACCGCCATCACTTAGTGGGGGCAGTTTTAATTTCCAATCATACATCTACTCAATCACGACGAGAAGGTAGGCATAGGACAAAATTTCAAGAAAGACAATACACCAATATTGGTATGTCTTTATTACAAGCGCTACAACATTTACGGAAAGTTGAGCTCATTTTTGCTAAGAGACCCTCCATAAAATCCTAATACATCTTCATCTCAATATAATCCCAATGCCAATTGCGCTTACCATTCAAATAGCCCGGGACACGATACCAATGATTGTTAGACTCTAAAGAACAAAATCCATCATTGCTCCCATGCCAAATCATTGAGAGCGTCCAGTTCATTTTTAATTTTCAATTGTAATTTATTTTGTTTGTTCAAACACTTATCTGTATGTTAGACTTTGGTTACTTTCATTAATGCATTGCATAAGTTTGTCTTGAATTAATCCATTCGTTTTCATTATATTTAAACTATGTTTTTTACTCCCTTTATGATATTCAACTCTTGTTTTAAAAGTTGCAAGCCTTTAGAGGGAGGATGACAAAAACAATGCCATAATCTCATACGATATGCTTTTGGATAGACCTTGCTGATGATGTACAGGCGTTTATTTCAAACCCTAAACACTGGAGTTATAAGGAAGATAATCCCTAGTCAACCCCTTTGAGCCAAAGAAATAGGAGTTTTCTTTTTCACACAAATTAAAACCTTTAATCAAAACCTGGGGCAGGGTAGTTCTCTCAGTTAATTCAAGTGCGCGTCAGTCGCAAGCTTTCACTTCCTAAACAATGAATGACATCAAGAACGTCCTTCTAAATCAAAAGACGGAGATGGTTCCATATCAAATAGGCAGTCATTATCTCTCAAAAGAAAAGTCCACTAAGTTAAAACCTACGAAGGAGACTTAAGAAAAATAGGGGCATCTTGCTGCCTGTAATCTCAAAATGAGAACAGTCAGGCAAAAATCAAGGATAATATAAATAAAATAGGTCACTACAAATCCTAGAAAACATGAAAAGTGTTGTAAAAATGATTGCCTTCTCAAATAAACTTCCAAATATCTGAACCATCATTCCAGATTCAATAAGAGTTTAAACACGTAATTGACTGAGTTTAGGACTGGAGAGCATCACGAAGAATAGGCAGGTACGAATACACTTTGAGCCTTATCCTTTGTTTCTTAAACCATGAACCAAGCCACGCTACAACCCTTCAAAAGTCCTAATTGAAGCATGGGTTAGTTTGAAAGCATATTGTTACCAAAGGTATCCTGACTCCTGTAAGGCTTACTGCAAATCTTGAGTTAAATTCACACTCTTACAAAACTCTTTACTTGCTAAAACGCATTTTCAAAACTTCAAGACAAGCATAAACTTTGCATTATTTGAATATCGTTGTTTGCATATGGCTAATTGTTTGACAGCAGAGAAATTCACACAATGAATATCCAATGAACAAAAATTCTCAAGAAACAAAACCACTTCAAATGGGAAGATACTTCCAATGACAAATCTCCTATGAGAAGGGGGCATGACATGTCACAGTCCATATTATCTGGGGGAAGTCAAGTCGATATTCCAAGAAATCTCTCAAGAAATGTTGAATAACCAGGGGAAGGTCTGTATCTGAATCACTTGGGACATTGAACATGAATTCCAACAAAGGGTTACATTCAGTCAAGCGAACATTTCCTGGCAGTACTACAAACACTTACTACTAGGGGCAGTGACAAATTCCCACACAGTCCTTTTCATAGGGCGATCCTTAGTCAAGTCCCCACAAAGTCATCTCCATAGGGTTATCCCCACAGAATAATCTTCACGGATAAAGGTACAAACCCCTCAAGGCCAAATTCTTTGATATTCCCACAAAGTTGGATCCAGGTAATTCCCAGCCAGAGTTTCAATTTCAAGAAAACCTTCTTCCCAGCTGAGTTGGTCTCAAGAAGAATCCTCAAAGAGTTCTGCCAAGAGAAAACACCTCCCCAGCAATTCATCAAATATTCTCTTCAAACAAGGTTTATTTCCCCAACAAACTACATATTCCCCAGCTTGAGCTTGCCTCTTCGATTACTACAAATCAAGGGATCATAACCCCTCTTCCCCAGTAGACTTTTCTACAAATCCCCAATGAGTTGCTGCAAATCCTGGAAGACAACCAGATAATTGTTAACTTCTTTATCCCTAACAAGTTATTAATTTCCTTTCTCTCCATCAAGAGATAACTCCCCAGTAGAGCAACGGACAACTAAGACTCCTGAACTCTTTTCCCCAAGCCGGAATCAACACTCTCAATGGAGTTTCTCTCAGGAAAAATCAACGTCCCCCAACCGAGCTCTCCTTAAACAACAAAAACAGGAAGCCCCAGCGGAAACATTCTAAAACAAAGTCTGAAGATGTGCATACTTTTCATCCTCAAACAGCAGTCTGGGATTTAACTTCCTAAGGCTCCCCAGCATCTGTCAAGGATTTATTTTCCAAGACAAAGTTACATTTCATCAACATTCATAGCATATGCATACGAAACGCATACAACACAATCTCATTTACTTTGAGAACACCATTACGCCATGCATTTCATACATCATGACATTGCATGCAGCTAACTCTTTACCTTTTCAGGAAAGATCAATCAACAAATAGCTATCATCAACAATTTTCAAAAGGTCAGAGATTAATTCCTGAAACCAGACAGGACAACTATCTCAACGACCAACAAAAACAAGTTCCAGATTAATACCTGAAACAAGACAGGACAACTATCTGAGGACAACTGATTATAGATTATTCCTGAAACAAGCCAGGGAAATTATCTACACGACCAGCTGAAGCAATCC